>OU343220.1:179881700-179976701 GCA_910596185.1 Chrysanthemum makinoi
AATGTAAACCAAAAGTGTTTGCTGAGTTAGCAAATTGGAAACAAACAATTGCTCATATAAAATAAACTACTCCGTAATAAGATTAGCATATTGCATGTCCTGTAGTAGTTTGTCGATATAATTACGTAGAGTTAACGGTCAACTACTCAAGATGCTTTTTTCCAACTCATTATAGCACCATGCCTCGTTGCCTATGTTATCATATCAAATCATTGTGTCAATACATTTATGGAGTGGTTTTTTAGACCAACTAGGTTTATGTATGCATATGATTAGAAGATGCACTTTTTTTTTTGGGAGAACTCTAGAATGCTCTTCATGTTTAAAACACTATGAAAGTATGAAGAGTGTAGAAGAGTGCGACGTGTTTGATATATGATTAGTTTGATCTTAAACACCTATTATGAACAAAAATATTAATGTCACGTCAAAATCTCGAGCTCGTCTAAATCAATTTTACTTCATTACCAAAGTAGAAGCCAGAAGGGCTTTTGGTACAGTTTTTCAACAGCACTAAACAATAGTGTATAAAAAAAATGATACTCCATACTTTTTTTGCACGGTTCTTGAACTGTACCAAAGATGTTTTTGTTAAACTTGTTCATGAAATTTCAACAAGGTGTTCGCGATCATTCCGAGTTTAGCTGAACTAAGTCGCCACAATTCTAGCCAATTAAATGACGTATAAAATCAGTTCTAAACAAAGGACGAATACAACATTTTGCGGCGAGAGGAAACTATAGTGTGTAAACTGATAAAACGAAGTTATTATGTTAGTTGTAAATCTTGCAGAAAGCCAACGCCAAGTTTAGTTTTGACCCTACAGAAACCAAATATATTAAACCTGATTCACAAGATTCTAGTATTCTGAAACATGGATTATCGACAAACGTCAACCATAAAAAGGAAATACTTATTTAGAATTAATTCAATTGTTTGCACAATTGTAGCAACCATCATGACATCTCCTATCGCATGTACTAGCTTCAGGGGCGGCAATAGGATCGGGTTGATCTGACTCGACTCCGAACCCAATAAGGCTTATTTGGTCGGGTTGAATCGGGTAAAAAAATTTATCGGGTTGTGTGACCCGAACCCAATAACCCGACATAGTTATCAAATCGGGTTATGATTTAATTATTTTTTTTATCAGGTTACCGGGTCAACCCGATAAGACCCAAAATTTATTTTCTAAAATTCTTTACCTAAAGTTTTATATATTAGAAGATATATTGCCCAAACCCGTTTGTGGGCTTAAGGTTTCTAGGGCTTCATGTGTGGTCACTATTATAAATTGTGAATCATAACACCTCACGGGGTTTTCATCGTCCAACATGGTATCAGGGTCTGATCCTCAGACCAAGGTGGCTAAGTTGAGCCACCTCCTTTATGACACCCCGTCAAACCCTAGCCGCCGTTATATATCCCTTTTCAAAAAAAAAAAAAAATGTATGCTTTTATTTTTTGTTTCGTTGCTTTCTGCTTTTGTTGTTGCTGCATAGTGAAGATTAATCTCCGCTCGATGTCGGATGTCTTCATCAACAAATATGTTATTTGCTTTTGCTACTGCATTTATTTGCTTTTACTGCTTTTTAAAGAATTGCTTCAGCTCGCTGCCGGATTTCTTCATCAACAAATTATGTTTTTATTGCTTTAATGTTTATTTAGTTTTCTCATTCAATCCGAGCTTTCGCGATTTCATCGCTCGGATTGCAGGGAAGTATTAAAAGATATATTGCTCAAACCCATTTGTAGACTTAAGGTTTCTAAGGTTTCCTATTATAAATTGTGAATGAATAAAACATAACTCCTCACGGGATTTTCATCGTCCAACATTATATGCCCGCTAGTTTTCATAATTACACAAGACATTTCGTATAATCATAAACACGTTAATAGTCCATTAGTTAATTGCATGCTACTTATTGTTGCCTACTAGTACTTTCCTTTTTATTTTCTAGCCAAAATTGAAACACGTAAACGTTGGTTAGCTTGAAAGGAGCAAAAATGGTGTCAGGAAAGAAAAAGTACGGAGTAATATATGAAGGAAAATGACAAGATGAAAGGCAATATTGTTCTAAGGGCTCGTTTGGTTCGCAGAATGTTCTTGACGGAATTGGAATCTGTTTAAGGAATTGGAATGTGAAGGAATGGAATGTTAGAAATTGAAATCATAAGGATTTAAAATCTAACGAAATTGAAATCTGAAATCTTAGTAGCGTGTTTGGTTGGAAGAATGAAATGAGAAAAAACAATTACATTAAAATATTTAAAATTTAATTTAGTTTAAGACTAATAAACTAAATATTATTTAATAAATAAATTACTTATCAAATTATAATAATAATTTTTTTATATAAAATACAACTGTATTTTTTAAAGTATAATTTAAAAAAGTAAGCTATAAATAAATTATATTTAATTTTAATAAATAATAATTATTAAATATAATAAAAATATAAATTTTTAAATAAATAATAATTTATATTCAATTTTAAATAAATAATAATTTTTAAATCTTAATAGCATGGTTGTTTATAAAAAATAATAATAATAACAATAATAATTAAATGATCATTTATAATAATAATAATAATAATAATAATAATAAAATAATAATAATAATAATAATAATATTAATAATAATAATAATAATAATAAAATAATAAATAATAAATAAAAATAAAAAAATTAATAAAAAATTAAAATTAAAAATTTAAAAAATAATAATAAAAAATAAAAAATAAAAAATAAATAAATAAATAAATAATAATAATAATAATAATAATAATAATAATAATAAATAAAGATAATATGAATTAGTGGAATCAGAACAATCATTCTGATATCGTGTGGAATGTTGAATTCCATATATATGGGATTTTGAAGGAATTTCATTCCATTCCATTTGCCAACCAATAATAAATAATAAATAAAAATAAAAAAATAAATAAAAAAAATTAAAAATTAAAAATTTTAAAAAATAATAATAAAAAATAAAAAATAAAAATAAAATAAATAAATATATAATAATAATAATAATAATAATAATAATAATAATAAATAAAGATAATATGAATTCCATGGAATTGTAAACAATCATTCTCATATTGCCATGAAATGTTGAATTCCATATATATGGGATTTTGAAGGAATTTCATTCCATTCCATTTGCCAACCAAACACAGTAAGGAATAGAATTCAGATTCCAAATTCTTAAAATTTTTCAACCAAACACGTTATGAAATGGAATTGGATTCCAATTCCACCAGAATCCTTAGGATTCCGCCGAACCAAACGGGCCCTAAGATGTATGTTTGCTCCTGTGTTGAGTTTAAAGGTTCTATTTGTTATCTTAAATCTGATGAATATGTAACATGTATTAAGATACAATTGTTTAATAAATTAAATTTTCGTTAAATATATATATTAAAAGCCACAATCTTAATTAACTCATGATATATTTTTAGGCTGTAACTTATTTTCCATATTTTGCAAGTAAAAAAAAAACTTTGAAACCCGATTAACCCAAATGACTCGATCCGACAAAACTCGACTCGATAACAACCCAAACCCGATAACCGGTTATTTATCGGGTCGGGTTGCGAGTCACTTTTTCATGATCAAAAACCTGATTCAATCCGACCCCATGATAACACCCCTAACTAGCTTGACCTATTCTCGTAATAACATTTTGAAGGTTTTACATTTAATATACTTTCAATGAACTTAGATCAACAAATTAAACTAGTACAATACTAGTGAGTGCTTTGCTTGAGTACACAATTTCTACAACATGAAAGTAAATGCGAAAATTACATGGTTGGACACTTCGGGAATTATTTTATAAAATGAAGACACTTTTTTAGCCATTTTCTTATTTAGAATTTCGTGACCTTAAAAAGATATAGGGCAAAATGCACATGGCTTAACTTTCACAATGCAATACGTTGTCAAGTTGTCCCTTATTTTTTTTATCACCCGATAAACATTTCACCCCATGGCCCACCATTTCTCCTATGGCCACCGTGAAAAGCAATTAATAGAGCGAAATACTTTTGGAAAGGAGAATAATTTATTTTTTGGTTTTATTCTTAGACCAATGCTAATGGCAACCCTTATTCCTTCCCCGACCATTATGGCGACCACGTCCCACCATTAACCCGACCTCACCCGACTGCGTCCTCCCCTTTGTTTAGCATATTTCGATCGCCTACCCGACCGATACAATCGTCACGTCTTCCCCATTAATTTCTAACCATTGGGTTTGTTTCCCAAACTTAAGAGGAAAAAAAAAAAAAAAAAAAAAACTTGTTTTCTAAAGTCGTCATTTCTATCTTTAAAAAGCCCAGTTGGACATCATGGTCAATTCGGTAGGGATGATTCTGGGTCAGACATTCACTTTATTAGAAGCGGTTGCCTCACAACCAGGCTCGAATGATACGAAGCGAATAAGGTGTAAGAATGCGTTGTTCTTATTAAGTCCATTTCACAACCAGGCTCGAATGATACGACGTGAATAAGGTATAAGAACACGCATGAAGCAGCAAGGAAAAACTTTGAACGAACGTTTGGCGTACTAAAGAAAAAGTGGGCTATAATAAAAACTCTCACACGGTCGTGAAGTCTTAGAAGAATTATGTTAGGAATCAGAAATTCCATAAGTAAAAGAGTCGGTCACCCCAATTATTATCTAGCCAAAGTTAGCTCGCAGACTTGTCATTATTTATGTTATTCATTAGATAAGGAGTAGCGTGGAATAGTATAGTGCAACACCGTAGAGGAAAGACGGGTCTTTACCCATTGTATCCCTGATCCACATGTCGGGAAATCGCTTAGTTTGTAACCTATAAATACCCTCTACCTTGCAAGGTATAGGGTTGGATGTTCTTTGGTAATCTAACATTACATGAGTTTCTCTTTCTAGAATATCCCACTTTCTCTCTCTCTTCAATCATCTATATTTCCTAAAGTGTTAATGTTATGATGTGTATGTGAAATCCAATATGTTACAATTGGTATCAAGAGCCATGGTTAGATCATATCTTACACATCTTTGGATTTCTAGTGGTTTTAGGTGGTTTTTGAGTTTGAAAAAGTTTAGTGGTTTTGCATCATTTGGTTGATTTCTTGTGTTAAAGCTTGGATTTTGTTAGTACTTTTGTGTTTAGAATCGTCACAAGTGTTTAGGTTTTCATTTGGTAAGCTTGAATCATCTTGGTTGGGTTGTTTTTGGATTGAAAAGTGTTTGTGAAGTTTTCTAGCTAAGCGACTTGACCTACTGCGGATAGCTTTCCTTGCTAGCGACTTGCTTTACATTTTGGTAGCGAAGTTGCGTTTTGGAGTTAGCGACTTAGGCCTAGCGACTTGGTGAGACAAGCCGACAAACAAGACAAGTGCAAGTGGAATCTCCACTACTGTAGCGACTTGGTGGAAGTTAGCGACTCGTACTTTATATTGTTAGCGACTTGGTGTTAGCGAGTTGGTACCTAGCGAGTTGATATTTAGCGACTTGAATATTTAGCGACTTGGTGCTTAATTGCGCCAAAATTTTGTTAGCGACTTGGATTGTAGCGAGTTGTTACATAACGACTTGGAACTTTAGCGAGTTAGCACTTAGAGACTTGGTTCACAATTTTCCTAGCGACTTGAGTGATTTCCTTTAAATACTGTTTTCTCTTGATTCAAGGAAAATCCGTGAAAGAATCTATTTCCCGGTTTAATTATAGAGTTATAAAATCCCGTTTAACTTGTCATCATGTCTACCAACGCTCCTAAAATCATCTCCATGCTTTGAGGTCGTTCATGCAGAAGATACTCGTCAAAATAGAATTTCTTACATCATTGATCCTTTAATCACCAAAGTACTTGAACTCTATGATACCTTGAGAACAATGGAAACCGGGTTGCATTTCAATGTCCAAAATTGATTGATTCATCAAAGGGTGATCTTAACTCCTCACCATCCGAGAGTCAAACCTCAACAAACCACATCTAATGAACAATGATGCTAAGCAAATGGAGTACAACATTGAGCCCTATCAACTACTTCATCAGGATCTCAAACTACTCTTATCTACTACTATGGATCGAACAAGCAGTGCTATCCTTCGTCAGGACTTTCCCACTTTGACCAGAACTGTGTTACTCAACTTAGAACAACCGAGGTGTCAAATTACCAATGAACAGTTCTCAACTGATAAATCTAATGCGGCTCTTCAAGTAATCTTCAATCAATTTCAGCCACTTATCAAGGGGAATATTCCTCAGATTTTGATGATGACTTGACTGGAATCTCATTCAAAAACACACTGGAATGGAAATCCATGAGTTCAGAAACACCTTTATTCTACTTATGGGTAATGTGGAAATATACATTAAGGAAGCTGCTAAAGAGAATGAGAAGTTGAATGAAATGAAGGGGTGTCAAGTGATGCTATGGGAAGATTTTGATAGGTCATGCAATGGATCAGGTAAACCAACGAAGGATACCGAATGCGAAGTTCATTGAAATTAAAAGGGATGGTGACAAGCTGTATCTTGATCATTGACTCGATGTGGAAAAGGTTTCATGTGATGAGGTACACTTAACTAATCGAGTAATTCATATGTAAAGAAACCGATTCTAACTCGATCTTAATATCGTGAACTCGTGAACTCGATCATGGTTGAGCCTGAATCTAAAACTGTTAAAGCTGATGACATGATTGAAAAAAGGGTATATGATGAACTTTCAAATAAATACTCAATTCTTGAAAAACATTGTATTTCTTTGGAAATCAAAATACAACAAAAAGATGAACGCTTTTATGCAAATAAAACATGCATTAATCGGAATTTCCGAATTTCGAGAATTTTTGAAATTAATCAATTAAAACCCATTCGGGACAAAGACTCAACCATATGCAATCCGAAATCACTACTCTCAAATGCAGTGTATGATCATGAAATGAGTGATACACTTGAATCTAGAAATGCTGAGCTTGCTCTTTGTGTGTCCAACCTGTTAAGAGAAAATGAATCATTAAGAAATAACTTAGAGAAGATCAATTCCAAGTTGATCAATCAATCTAACATCTTATTGAAAGACATTGATGACCTCAAAGCCCAAATTCGGGATAAGAGCTTCAATGTTGTTGCCTTAAAAAATGAGCTTAGGAAATCTATGGGAAATAGGATGAACACTAAGTTTGAAAAACCATCAAATTTGGGGAAGTCAAGCGGTCGAACCACTCTAAACGCATAGTGGTTAAGCGACCTAATGCCTTTAGAACTGAAAGAATTAAATCATCGAAATCTAGGCATGCCTCCCAAATTGATTAGAATGTTGTTTTGTCAAAACCGGCCACTTTCATTGCTTCGTCCGATATGATGAATCTCAAACTCGGGGGAAATGTTCAAAGCTCAAAGTTGAAATACTAGAAGTAACTAGTTCTCATAAGAAACATCATTTGGTTGATCTATCCCCTAAGAAACCATCAAAACACAAAAGGACCAATAGTCAAAACAGGGAAGTGCACACATACAAATCTACTAGTAACTGCTTCAAATGGATTCCCACTGGTAGATTATTTAAGTTCACAGAATCCAAACGGACTTACATACCTAAATCTTGCCTTAAGTGGATTCCCACAGAAAACTCTTCAAGTATATTGAGCCTAAAAAGATCTCTAATATTGATACTCGCATTAACGAGGGTTACATCAAATAGTGAGATTATTCATGTCACTAACCCATCCAGTTGCAATTCTACATGTGCTTCTAGTACAATGTGCTCTCATCTTTTCGGTACAATGCTCAACTCAATCAGAACTTCATGACTTGGTTCCCATCAAAAGAATATAGCTCATTAGGGAGCTATAGCTTGCGTAATTGATGTACATCTTACTTTGACTCCTATTCACCTTGAATCAGACTGGCTTCGTTTATATCGAGCACAAATGTCTCTTAAAAAATTAAATTCACAACCTTTATTATATCTCATAATTTTTTTAAATTCATACCTTTTACATCCATCTAATAAAAGACTTATTCGTTGTTTTCGATAACATCTACGATCCTAGAAATATCATTCAATAATGATACGGGTTCATAGATGAAGTTCGAACAATTGATTTTGTCTTATTAAAAAAAATACGGGTTGGTTAAAGTCAATCAATGGCCTTTGTTAACATTGATGAGGGGAGATTTTTAAGTTTTCTTGCTCATACATGCTTTAGTGTTGGTTATGGTGTGTGCTCAGTTGTAGGTTGTTGTCTTATCATGCATTTGTGATTATCTTTGTGTTCTCATGTTTTGAATGTTTATTTGACTCATGGTGTTTATTGTGAGTATGTGCTTATCTGGGCTTGTATGCTATCTGATATATCCGTTATGGCCTTGGATAATAAATATCTAATATGCAGAATTTGATAAGATTGCAACTTAGATATAAAATCTTTGATAGCACGTTGCTTCACTAGCCACTAAACCACAGGGACCGAAAGTGACAAATAGGCCTTCTTGAAAATCCTCCTCTTCTTGAAAATCCTCCTCTTCTTACCCCGTAGCGACTTAGTTTTTTTTTCTTCTTTCTTTCTTTTCAAAATTATTAAACGTTTTTTTTCTCTCTCTTTCTTCCTCGTTAAGCTCTCGATCTAGCGACTTAGAAGTGGTATGACTTGAATCTTTCTCTACTTGTTCTCCAATACATGTCTTTGATGCTTGTCTAACACATCTTTTTACCAGATCTCATCGAGCTTTTGATTCGTGACATTTGATTCCCGCATAGGTTTGAATTCTAATGGAATCATGTTTGTTGTAATGATGTTTTGCAAGTGTGTTAAATGCTTTGGTGTAACTGTTTTTGAGTGCTGGTCAAATTGTGTCTATGTAATGGAGTTGTATAAGTGGTGGTTTGGGTCGATTATCATTGCGGTAACAATTGTTCTTGAAAGCGACTTAGGTATTGTTCTTGGTAGCGAGTTAGTTTAAATGTTCATCGTAGCGAGTTATTGCTTTTAATTCTGCTCAACTTAGCGACTTATTAAGCTGGCTGTGGCGACTTAGTGAACTATTTACTAGCGACTTGGGTAGCGACTTATTTTGTATCACTATTATCAACGACTTGTCTTTACAAGTTAGCGAATTAGTAACGGTAGCGACTTAGTAAACAGATTTGTAGCAACTTGGCTATGGTACTGTTCATGGCGACTTGTCTTTGTGATGAGTCTCTAAATACTCATCATTTTTGTACAATCTAGACTGCAAAAACATCTGAAAACACTCAAAAATGCATCAAAATGATGAAAATATCACAAATCGGTGTTTTATGTGTTTTAAATGCAAAATATCAAAATCGATAAAAACGTATCAAATTTGCAAAATTGGCGTTTTAGTCCCCAAGTTTCAAAAGTTGTCAAAATCGGTCCCGGAATATCAAAATGTGAAATTTTATCATTCAAGGTCCTTGAAGTATTCTAAGTTGTTAAAAATGATCCTTGAATGATTCTTTGGTCAATTGGCAAGAAAGGTCCTTAAACTTTGAAAAAAAAAATTGCAAAAGTAGTCCTTGGATGTTTTAAAATGGATTTTATGCAAAAAGGGACCTTGTTCTATAAATGATTGTCATGTTTGGTCCTTGTGAGAGCATTGGAAAAAATTCATTTTCAGTCCTTGAGGTTTGGCAGATTTGCACTTTTGGTCCTTACTAATAATACTAAACCAAACGGATCCTATTTCAATCCAAGGCCCAAATCCAATCCAGCTAACCCAAACCCGTCCAATATTTAACCCGACCCACCCACGTTTTATTAATAAAACCAAACCACCCCACTTGGCGCCCTTTTTCTTTCCCCCTCCCAACTGCTCTCTGCAAACACCTCCACCTCAACCCCCCTCCTCTCCATATCACTTTCCCTGTCCCCCCACCTCAACACAACTCCAAGAAGCATTTAATGATTCTTCAACCCCTTCACTTAACCCCTCAATCGCTAACACGTTTTGGCCAAAATTCAATCGATGGCCAATATCAATCCAAGCCATCCAAGGGTCTAGATTTCAAGTGGGATTTGCTTTCGGACATGAGAGAGAAACAACTTGGGGTATAAAAGAAGGAAGAATGAAGCAAGCAAGAGAGTCTACTAGTTTTTAAGTTTTCATCAATGTCGTTTTTATAATAAATGTTTTAGTTTAGTTGCAATACATTTATCTTTTGTTTTATTGTATCAACTCCAAGTAATATTATCAGTTTAATCTAATTTTAAGCTTTAATTCCAAGTTGTGTTCACTTTTCATATTTCTTATTTACTGTTGCAAATTTGATTTTCAAACTCTTATGCTCAACTCTTTAGCAGCTAATTTTTAAGCTCCAAAAAGCTTATATAAGCTTATTACATCTTTTTACAAGCTTATACTCAAGTTTAAGTCATTTTGTTACAAAGTCAACAGAAGTCAACTGTGAGCTCATATGGTTTTGGAAATGGTTACTGGTGATGCAGAGGTTGATATGGGGTGAAATAGGTTAGATTAGGTTAGGTTTGGGTTCTGGTTTTGGCACATAAAATTTGGACACGGTGGTTAGTAAGATTTCTAAGTTTCATTTTCACATTAGTTGCCATTTCTACTTGTACTTGTGTTTGTAGTCATAGCATGTTCAAATGTGTTTATATAGTTGTAATATGGTCATGAGAACTCAGTTTGATCAATGGTACTAGCTAGTTCAGTGTTCTTATCAGTTTAAGTTTGTATTTCAGTTTTAAAAGGTTGTTTGGATTGACTGCTTAAACCATGGTTCAGGCCTGTTCAGTGCTTAAGGTTTATTGGTTCATGCTTGTTTAGATTATTTGTACCTATTTGAGTCATTACTTTTGCATACAAGAGCTCAAAAGTCAAATCCAACTTCAATTTACCTTAACAAGTTTCTTGTTGAGCTTTTGCAAATACAAAATCTTGTTTTATGTTTAAAAATCTTAGAGCTAGCTTGCTTTAGTTTAATTTCATCTCAATATATCATTTTCAGTTCAAAAATCATGATCAAAACTCAAATAAGTCAACCTTTCAGTTTCTTCAGAAGTCAAAATTTTGCCAAAACTCGGTTTGAGACTTCATTAGGAAGATTTTAGTGGACTCATCTTTGGGCCAATTTCAGTGATTCTTGTTGTTTTAAAATATTCCCTTGGTCTATTTTCTTGTAGTGATTTTTGTGGATTTTTGTTAATTTCTTATAAGCCCTAAAAGATCTTGTCAAAATGGTGTTAAGTGCCCTGTGCAGGGCACTGAGCCTGCACAGGGCTTGTTCAGATTTTGTAGCTCTTGCGTAGAGCTTATCATAGCTCCCCTAGGTCTCCATTTTGGTTTAGAGGTTCTTGGCCAGGTCTTCTCCAAGTTCCAATAGTTGGTTTTCACATTTAGCTTATTTTGAAGCTTGTGCATAAGCTTAAAGTAGGCACCCTCTCACTGTTTTTAGCTTATTGCTCAAAACATCAAATCTGTGTTAGCTTGATATCTTGTGGTTGTAGCTTGTTGTTTTCTGTTGCATATTGGTTCTCTTAGCTTATTTTAGCCTTTGTATTCAGTTGGTGGCTTTTGGACTCCATTTGCTTATTTTAGTGCTTATTTCATAAGCACATTCCACATCAGTTCCATATTCCTCCACATAGCATCCTGTTTTTCTATTTTTCCTAGCTTCCTAATATTATTTTAGAGTTTTCCTGAAATTTTCATATTTTTCCAAGTTGATTTGCTATTTTTCTTAATTTAAATTAGTTTTTAAGTATTTTTAATTAGCTTTTAATACAAATAATTAAGAAAAGCTTCAAAAAAATAATTTTTCAATTTTAATAAGTTAAGATAAATATAAGAAGCCTAAAAAGTATTTTTCCATAATTTTCTTAGCTTAAATAGTATTTTCTAGCATTTTAATTAGTTTTAAATAGTTTTAAATTAATAATAAATACATAAAAAGTCTAAAAATATATTTTCAGTTTTAAAATAAGTTTTATCATATTTTAGATTTTTCTAAGTCATAATTTCATTTTTATAGCTTTATTTCATATTTTCTTGTATTTTAGTCTATTATTAAATAAGTAAAAATAGTTTTTAATTAATAATGATTAATTAAATAGTTATAAAAATAATTTTCCTTTTCTAATAATTTTCTTATATAATTAGGATTGTAAAAATGTATTTTCATATCCGTAGGTATTTTCCTTCTTTATTTTCACGTTTTATTTTGTACGCTACGTAGTTTTAATTTAAACGACGTTTTAGGTTTTATAACGTTCATCACTTTAAATATAGTGATAGCGTTTATTTAATATATTTTATCTTTTTAATTTTCTTAATTTGTATTTAAGTCGCTTTAATTTATAAACCTTTTTCAGTAGTATAATTATTCATCAAAACTTTTATCGATCACTATCCTTAGTGATCATTCTATCGTCTGATCAAGTGTTTGCACACCATTGAGTCTCCGTGGGACTTAACGACCCGGGAATTCACTATATTCTCCTGGACTTCATTGTATTTGTATTTTAAGCGGTTTTAAGCTTAACTGCGATTGCCATTCACAAGTGGGTTTTGTGTGGTAGCTTGACTGTTTTCGGACGGATCAAATTTTGGCGCCGCTGCCGGGGAGGCTTTAGCGTGTGTTAAGCCATTTTCAGACCCATTCTTGTGCATATCCCACCTTTTGTAAAAAGTTTTTGTAAAGTTATCTAAAAATCCAAAAAAAAGTTCATTAACACTTTTCCTAAAGTGTTGAAAACGCCAAAAACATTTTCATTCTTTGTTTTTATCAAAATGTTTTTCAAAAATACCAAAAATATTCCTCTTTACCCTCTCACCTTTTTGATTCTTCATTTCTTATCCTCTGTTAACCTTTGATTCTTTCTATGTCTTATCCTCACCCTCTTCGTTGTCAATGGTGTGGTGGTCCTTATAATGGTGGCAATTGCCCCAGTTGTAGCGTGGTGGAATCAAGAAACGGGTCTGTCTATAACCAAGATCCCTATTCCTACCATAACACAACTGATTTATTCCATCGCTACCACATCGTGAGACTCAGCAATTTTATCAAGTTGTGAGTGTGGTGGTTCACACTCAGTTCGATTGTCAATCAGAAACACGCTTGTCTATGAGAGGTCCTCGATAACAATTATGACTACAACACATACCACTCACAACCACATCGCTCAGGTTATCATGTGAGTATTGTGGAGGTCCTCACTCTAGCTCGATTGTCAAACAAGGAACCCATTTCTTGTAACAATTACTCTTCGTATCATGACCAACCTCTACAGTCTACCTTGACCCACTTCCTCAAAAATCTTCTCCTTAATCTTTTGGATTTAGTGAAAGATTTGAAGGAATCTAAACACTCCCAAGATAATCCAAAAGAGAAATCCATGGAAGTTTTGTTAGCCAAGAGCGGTCTGCTAAATTAGATTCAAATTGCCTTTGAACAATGTTAGGGAATCAATTGCAAAAGAAAAGCAACCAAATCTAGCTCGACCCGTTTCATTCCCGATGACGATGATGATGAAGATATCCTTGATATCTTACATTTTATAACGTTCATCAAGTTCATCAGCTTGAAACTCCTTCCATGAAGAATCGTGAGAAAAGACTATGATGGAATTACTAGCATAAGAACAAATGGAAAGTATTAAACATATGTATGCTAGTCCTTCTAAACTCCCTCAGTTCTGTTATCACACCAAGCTCCCACTCACTCTCTAAACATGGGGGATGAGCTTCTTAGCACTATTCCTGAAATGGAATCGTCTAGTGTTGAGAACCTTGTCTCAATCCCAAGAGAGTCACAGGGAATTTCTGATCATATGTGTGATTCTTCTTCCCCTCTTGAGTGTTCTCAAGATCATTTTGAAACTTTCTCCGATTTTAGCGAAGATTGTAAATCTTATGGAGACATCGAGTATGTTGAGGCATCACTCCCACAACCGATCCTCTTCTTGAGGAGTTCACCGATGAACTCACTCACATCATCCACTTTCATGTGAAAGTGACGATGATCTCTTTGATTTCGAAGCCGATCTTGGAGAAACTAGAAATCTCCTATATAATGATCATCCACTCATTTCTTATCCCATTTCCGACTCTTCCATTCCTTCTCTCACTCTGCATGAGGAAGATGACAACTTTTGGAAGGAGGTCGATGATTTTCTTAGTGATGAGTCGATTCCAACAGCAATTGACAATACTTACTTTGATTCGAGGAGACATCCTTTTTCTTGAAAATCATTGATTGAAGAACCGCTTTCGACCCTCCCGGTAATTTTGTTACCAATCACCATACAAGCTTCAAGTTTGCTTAAAAATGTCAAAATGGTGATTTGCTTTTTCCATGAGGAATGGACCGCATTGTAATGCACATATTTATTCCATTCTTCACAAATGGTGTGGTTGCTCTTTCCCTTTTCTCTTTCGGGAATGAGGACACTATTTTTGATCCGGCATTTTCAATTATCATTTTGAGCCTAGGTTCTCTCTATATCTCATTGGTGTGGAACTTTCACATGCTTCATATGTTTGTCCAAACATCTTGAATGAAAGTCCGATGGAGATTGTTTCTTCCACTTTGCTTCCCTATGAACAAATTAATGCGGGGTCGAGTCAAGCTAGCGACTGAAATCAAAAACGATGGCATGCCATATGGGTTTTCACCCATATTTCTCGACTTCTTCTATTTTCTACCACCCTAGTGTGGGGGTTGCCCACATGTTATGTATATATATATAAGTTTCAAAAAAAAAAAAAAAATTCAAATAATGGCCGTAGTATTTCCTTTCGTTCTTTGTTTCGGCATAGCCGCAGACTTTGAATATTGAGGGCAATATTCATTTCTAAGTGTGGGGGGAAATTCTCACGAATTTTATCATATATTATCCACCTAATTCCCCATTTTGGCCAAAATTTTTTTGGAGTAAGTGTTTACACTTTCTCATTTGGTTATCAAATCGCCATGTCTAATAAACTAAAGGATTGGCTAATCCAAGAGCAAACGGCTCTTGGTAAAGATTTCTCAAATCCGTTTATATGGCTTGCAATTTGCCCAAAATTGTATGGTTCTCAACTCACCATATCCTAAAAAGTGAAGAGTTGGCTAGCCCGCAAGGTTATGGCTTGTGGTAAAGGCGGTGGAAAATCCATAATTGGTATTCAGCTCACCAAAGATAATTCGATAATTTATCTAAGAGTTGGCTAGTCCGTATGGGTACGGCTTCGTAAAGACACATCAAATCCGCATGTTCACGACTTATGATTTGCTCAAAATCATTTGGTTATTATCGTACCAAGGTTCTTACTTGAACTGAAACAATTGGCTACTCCATAAGTGATGGCTTTTGGTAAAGAGTTTTTAAAATCCATTAAAGCTTCAAAACATTGCTAGGGACTAGCAATATCTTAGTGTGGGGATTGATGAGTCTCTAAATACTCATCATTTTTGTACAATCTAGATCGCAAAACATCCTAAAACACTCAAAAATGCATCAAAATGATGAAAATATCACAAATCAGTGTTTTATGTGTTTTAAATTAAAAAATATCAAAATCGATAAAAACGATCAAATTTGCAAAATTGGCAGTTTTAGTCCCCCAAGTTTCAAAAGTTGTCAAAATCAGTCCCTGGAATATCAAAATGTGAAATTTTATCATTCAAGGTCCTTGAAGTATTCTAAGTTGTTAAAAATGATCCTTGAATGATTCTTTGGTCAATTGGCAAGAAAGGTCCTTAAACTTTGAAAAAAAATTGCAAAAGTAGTCCTTGGATGTTTTAAAATGGATTTTATGCAAAAAGGGACCTTGTTCTATAAATGATTGTCATGTTTGGTCCTTGTGAGAGCATTGGAAAAAATTCATTTTCAGTCCTTGAGGTTTGGCAGATTTGCACTTTTGGTCCTTACTAATAATACTAAACCAAACGGATCCTATTTCAATCCAAGGCCCAAATCCAATCCAGCTAACCCAAAACCGTCCAATATTTAACCCGACCCACCCACGTTTTATTAATAAAACCAAACCACCCCACTTGGCGCCCTTTTTCTTTCCCTCCCAACTCTCTGCAAACACCTCCACCTCAACCCCCCTCCTCTCCATATCACTTTCCCTGTCCCCCCACCTCAACACAACTCCAAGAAGCATTTAATGATTCTTCAACCCCTTCACTTAACCCCTCAACTGGCTAACACGTTTTGGCGCCAAAATTCAATCGATGGCCAATATCAATCCAAGCCATCCAAGGGTCTAGATTTCAAGTGGGATTTGCTCAGACATGAGAGAGAAACAACTTGGGGTATAAAAGAAGGAAGAATGAAGCAAGCAAGAGAGTCTACTAGTTTTTAAGTTTTCATCAATATCGTTTTTATAATAAATGTTTTAGTTTAGTTGCAATTCTGTTATCTTTTGTTTTATTATATCAACTCCAAGTAATATTATCAGTTTAATCTAATTTTAAGCTTTAATTCCAAGTTGTGTTCACTTTTCATATTTCTTATTTACTGTTGCAAATTTGATTTTCAAACTCTTATGCTCAACTCTTTAGCAGCTAATTTTTAAGCTCCAACAAGCTTATATAAGCTTATTACATCTTTTTACAAGCTTATACTCAAGTTTAAGTCATTTTGTTACAAAGTCAAAAAGTCAACTGTGAGCTCATATGGTTTTGGAAATGGTTACTGGTGATGCAGAGGTTGATATGGGGTGAAATAGGTTAGATTAGGTTAGGTTTGGGTTCTGGTTTTGGCCTGCATAAGCTGGACACAGTGGTTAGTAAGATTTCTAAGTTTCATTTTCACATTAGTTGCCATTTCTACTTGTACTTGTGTTTGTAGTCATAGCATGTTCAAATGTGTTTATATAGTTGTAATATGGTCATGAGAACTCAGTTTGATCAATGGTACTAGCTAGTTCAGTTGTTCTTATCAGGTTTAAGTTTGTATTTCAGCTTTTAAAAGGTTGTTTGGATTGATTTGCTTAAACCATGGTTCAGCCTGTTCAAGTGCTTAAGGTTTATTGGTTCATGCTTGTTTAGATTATTTGTACCTATTTGAGTCATTACTTTTGCATACAAGAGCTCAAAAGTCAAATCCAACTTCAATTTACCTTACTTGAGTTTTCTTGTTGAGCTTTTGCAAATACAAAATCTTGTTTTATGTTTAAAAATCTTAGAGCTAGCTTGCTTTAGTTTAATTTCATCTCAATATATCATTTTCAGTTCAAAAATCATGATCAAAACTCAAATAAGTCAACTTTTCAGTTTCTTCAAAAGTCAAAATTTTGCCAAAACTCAGTTTTGAGCTCGCCTAGGAAGATTTTTAGTGGACTCATCTTTGGGCCAATTTCAGTGATTCTTGTTGTTTTAAAATATTCCCTTGGTCTATTTTCTTGTAGTGATTTTTGTGGATTTTTTTTAATTTCTTATAAGCCCTAAAAGATCTTGTCAAAATGGTGTTAAGTGCCTCCTCCAGGTGGCACGAACTGACAGGTGGCTTGTTCGATTTTGTAGCTCTTGCAGAGCTTATCATAGCCCCTAGGTCTCCATTTTGGTTTAGAGGTTCTTGGCCAGGTCTTCTCCAAGTTCCAATAGTTGGTTTTCACATTTAGCTTATTTTGAAGCTTGTGCATAAGCTTAAAGTAGGCACCCTCTCTCATTTTTAGCTTATTGCTCAAAACATCAAATCTGTGTTAGCTTGATATCTTGTGGTTGTAGCTTGTTGTTTTCTGTTGCATATTGGTTCTCTTAGCTTATTTTAGCATTTGTATTCAGTTGGTGGCTTTTGGACTCTATTTGCTTATTTTAGTGCTTATTTCATAAGCACATTCCACATCAGTTCCATATTCCTCCACATAGCATCCTGTTTTTCTATTTTTCCTAGCTTCCTAATATTATTTTAGAGTTTTCCTGAAATTTTCATATTTTTCCAAGTTGATTTGCTATTTTTCTTAATTTAAATTAGTTTTAAGTATTTTTAATTAGCTTTTAATACAAATAATTAAGAAAAGCTTCAAAAAAATAATTTTTCAATTTTATTAAGTTAAGATAAATATAAGAAGCCTAAAAAGTATTTTTCCATAATTTTCTTAGCTTAAATAGTATTTTCTAGCATTTTAATTAGTTTTAAATAGTTTTAAATTAATAATAAATACATAAAAAGTCTAAAAAATATATTTTCAGTTTTAAAATAAGTTTTATCATATTTTAGATTTTTCTAAGTCATAATTTCATTTTTTATAGCTTTATTTCATATTTTCTTGTATTTTAGTCTATTATTAAATAAGTAAAAATAGTTTTTAATTAATAATAATTAATTAAATAGTTATAAAAATAATTTTCCTTTTCTAATAATTTTCTAATATAATTAGGATTGTAAAAATGTATTTTTCATATCCGTAGGTATTTTCCTTCTTTATTTTCACGCTTTTACTTTTAACGCTACGTAGTTTTTAATTTAAACGTACGTTTTAGGTTTTAAACGTTCATCACTTTAAATATAGTGATAGCGTTTATTTAATATATTTTATCTTTTTAATTTTCTTAATTTGTATTTAAGTCGCTTAAATTTATAAACCTTTTCAAGAGTGTAATTATTCATCAAAACTTTTATCGATCACTATCCTTAGTGATCATTCTATCGTTTGATCTAGTGTTTGCACACCATTGAGTCTCCGTGGGACTTAACGACCTTCGAATTCACTATATTCTCCAGGACTTCATTGTATTTGTGTTTTAAGCGTTTTAAGTTCTTACTGCCATTCACAAGTGGCCACTTGTGTGAGGTAGCTTGATCTGTTTTCAAAGACGGATCACTTTGCAAGTTAGCTTAATTAGCAAATGTAGCGACTTAGTGAACTAAACGGTAGCGACTGATCAGAAGACCGTAATGGCGACTTGTCTTTACAAGTAAGCAACATAGTTTGCTTTCATGCAGCGAGTTAGTCTTGGTTTCTCTCGTGGCTATCAAATGTTACAACTTGTTTCATACATATTTGTTATATCATTTTCACATTTGTATCTTGATTCATGAATTGATTCCTTTGCAATGCACGCCTTAACTTTTAATTCCATAACAACTTGTCTTGTAAAACCGGTTCTAAAGGAATGGATCTTTAAATGTCTCACTAATACCACTCAATCATTCTCTATATGCTTATAGGAACCCCGTGTGTGTTACTAAGTCTGAGTGTCTATGTCATAAGGGTGTTCTCTATGTTGTCTCATTAATCATTTTTTTAATCTAACTTGTTCCCAATCATTACTATTGGCTGATTTATACTCGGATCTTCGATGGCAAGTTCAATCTCTGATAAGAATGTTACTTCTTCGGCATCACACAAAGTTCTCTCAGACGAAGAAATCCTTCCTAGGAGTCAATGGGCAGAAATTGGAAAAAGTAACCGCTATGTGGACCTTCAAAGCTGCAACAAAATCCAATCCTTAAAGTATCTATTGATATCCTTAAGAATACTAACTTCTTCGGTGCCATTACCAAGCAATGCACAATTCCCACCATTTACATACAACAATTACGGAACACCATTCAATGGGACGTAATCACGACCTAAATACTGGGTGCAAACCGGATGATAGGGAATTTGTGATAAACTCCGACATTCTCAGAAGGCTCTAGGAATCACTCCATGTATCCCCAACATACGATCCAACCTCCACCGGTGATGACGATCTAATTGTCTTTTCGATTGGTTTGGGATATCGACCTGGCATATTAAGGGCTTTCGACATCATCACTGGACACATGTATCAACCTTGGAGAGCAATGACAACAGTTCTCAACTTGTGCTTATTTGGCAAAACCTCGTGGTTTGATAAAGTGAGAATTCCCATTTTGCAAATCCTATGGGGTATTGTCAATGGAGTGAATGTGAATGTCTCAGAACGTATTTGGGAAGAATTTTCGTTGTCAATGAATACATTCATATCTGATAGAACTAACTTTCGAATAAAGCTCGTGGATCGAAAAGAAACCTCGAACAAGCTTGTGATTCCCAACATCGATTTTCAAAACTTGTTATCCGGTTCTACAATGACTCACAACTTCAACCTCAGGATTGACTCGGATCTACATAAAGCGTAAGATTGAATTGCTCGGGTAATATTAAATATGTTCCTAGAGGAATGGACAAAGAAATCTTTGGATTGACAATTCCTGACACTCTACTCACGGACGATATCAAGAAGAAGGACTACTTCAAACAATACAAGAAAAGAGCTACCAGTTCCTCTACTGATGTCACACCCACTCCTCCACAACCCAATGCTCCCAAGTCCACTTCAGCCTCACAAGCATCCTATGCCTCTCTTCCTAAAAAGAGACGTGAAAGGTCACAACATTGAACACCGCATCCAAGAAGCGAGAAAGTAAAAAGGAAGAAAGTGGAAAAGGAAATTGGTGAAAAATACCGAGGCTTCAAGGGATAATACAAGGTTAACGATGAAGATGATCTTTGATGCAACTTTGAATCCAAAGAAAGCCTAGAAAGTCGAATGTGAAAGCACCAGTAGGTGGAGTAGTGCTAAGAGAGCCTGATCAAGTGCCTCAACAAACAACACCAATCACACAAGACAATGGAAAAAGAATTGTTGGAATAGAACAAGTCGCCACACGCTCCTTACCTTTTCTTCCTCACCATCAAGAACTACCACTCAAGTTGATCTAAAGAAGAGAAGTGTTGAATCGTCATCATTCAAAAACATCCTGAATTGGAAAAGGAAGCATCGTAGCACCGAAGTGAATCACGCTACAAGTGGTATCCAGTGTGAACAAAATGTTGTAGAAAAGTTGCATCAAGTCTCACAGAGAATCCGAGTCAAGATCCGATGAGACCATGCCCCTGGAGGAACCAAATCTTTCCACTAGTTCTCTATCATCATTTAAGAACCTAGATACTGAATTCACTTTTGGCGATCAATTCTTAAATGACAAACCCATTGATTCTGAGCCTTCCAAGCAAGATAATGACAAGGAGGATGCACAATCCATGTTTAATGTCAATATTCAGCAAGACACATCATCCGTTCCACCTATGATGACACCTTACTCACAACCGCACTTCCACCTCCCAAACCCGACCAAGTAACCACACGTTCACCACCACTGAACTGCAAAAGAATCTATCACTTGAACCAAAGTGGTCATAGTTGCTTGTACGATGTAGAAACTCCACCGCTTCACCACCTCAAATTCTTACTCGGATCAACCGCTTGACAAAGCGTTGAAAAGAATTGAAGCTCTTGAAAGACAACTACCGAAAATCCGTAGATTCCCTTGTGGATCGTGTTCTACAGTAGAGCATCTCAACTTTGATGAAGGGGTGGCAGACGCCATTGAAGGCGAAGTTAAAGATGCTGTGGAATGGGCAATGGAGGCTCCTATACTTAGACGATTCAAGGATCTTCCTATTGCTGATATGAGAGCTGTACTTTCGGATAAGATGTTTGGTGGCGAAGATAAGCATGAGGTCCATAAGATGCTTTATGAGGCTCTCGAAGAATCAATCAAGTACGACAATCATGTACAGTTCTTGATGGACGCTGAAGAAAGAAAAGCTAAGAAGAAAAGGAGAACCGTAGTGTTGGAAACATTGCGTAAAGGTCATAAAGATCCTCTTCCTCCTCCACCTCCTACCTTTGGGTGCTGGAACATCCGAGTTAGTGGATCTTCTAAGACAACCTCCACACCTCCACCACAACCACCATCATCAACACCAAAGCCTGCCAATCAACCCAGTTCATCTGAAAATCAAGGAACGCAAAAGAAATATGCAGCTTGGTCCACGGTTGACTCAAGGTTCACTTCTACGCTCCTCTATCCCTCAAGATCAAGTTGTTAATTAAGAATCGCTTGTCATAGCAGAGTCGAATCGGATGAAGATGATGCATCCACCGATTTATTCCCAAGTCAATGAAGATGATTGGTTTGATACTTATATGTCGTGAACCATCTAATCCATCCAGCTGCACCTTCAAAAGACACCATTCGAAGTTGGCTCTCTCAAGAAAGACCACAAACTCTGAGCCCTCTTGGTTTATTCAGTCCGAGTCAACAAATCCAGCAAACAATTGGGCTTCAACTATCTGTTCCAACTATGAAGCTCCAGCAGAAGACTCTCTTCTTCACTTCACAGGTGATATGGGTAGCTTTATTAGATGGTTTTGTGAACGGAAGAGTATCTCATCCATTACCCCAAGAGATCTTGAAGGACAAGCTTATGAAATTGTCAAAGTCTTCCACTCAGATGCCAATCATCTTCAATATCAGATGGAAGAATGCCATAAGATGCTGAATGACCAAGTCAGTGAGCAAATTAGTCGCTTCAATGTCAACAAATCTCTTACTCTTGGTGGTGAACCGGTCGATGACCATTCAGTGAATTTTCTTCAATCATGACTTGGACTATGTCGTGGTGCTCACTCGCTGAAAGAAGACCAGCTCTATCAATTTCAAAGATGAAAGGCAAACCTACTCGATCGGGGCTTGAAGCGGATGGTTCCCGATCAATCAATGATGAAGAACGAAAGTATGACATTGCCGCTTCATATGGTATTTCTCACCGGTGGTTCAAAAAGAAGAAGTTTTACATCGAAAGACATGGTGCGATAAAAGACGCAAGGGGTTCGATCAAAGCTGCAAATCTTAAGTGTTGTTTGTGTAGAGATCTTCCCTATCTATGGATATGAGTATTTGAAGAAGATAGTCCTTAAAAGAGCAGACTTCAAAGTGTATACTATTGAGGAAAACGACTTCAAACATCTTCTGCCAAATGATTTCAAGATCTCTATCTCTTGAATCTCCAAGGACACCTTGAGCATTTACCTGTCCATGAGAAAAAGGCCCTCTCTAGCATTTCCACTCTCTTTGGATCAGGGGCTTAGTCATTCAAAACGAGTTGAGGACTTTCGACTTGGCATGGAAAGCTACCAAACAAGGATCAAACTTACAAGTCCACAATGGAATGCAATGTGGCATGAATTTCATCGCGAATACAAAGTTCTTGACACCCCTAGATCCGTCATCTTCACCGACAGATATGGGACTCGCATGTTTATGCGACTATGTGAGCTCTACAAGTTTAGTGACGGAACTCTCAAATTGGTTGAAGAAGAACTAGACTCTAGAGTGAAAGAAATCAAAATTGATATGAAATCATGGGTAAAGACTACTTTATGGACGGGATGATGACTTAAAGCGGTGTGAAGATTTCATCACGCAATCAGCGTAAGACTAAAGACTCGAAGGATCTTCCGCAGCCTTGAAAGCTTTGTTGGTTGTAGACTTCGTTATGGGCATTACAAACTACTTCAAAGAACTGAATGAAGACATCTTCGGAAGTAGTCTCATATGTATTAAATTTATGTATAATGTGGTGTACAAACTATGAACAATCTAATGCATGTAATAGTGCTAGGTTATGTATCTGTGGTTTCCCTTGTATCAAAAAGGGGAACATCGTGTTTGTCCACTTCATCATATAAAACCGGACACATTTTTCTCCAACAATTATTTTGCCTCATACATATTTAAATCACTTGAGATCCAAAATCTCAAAGGATTTGAAATTTTTGATCGGGGAGAAAATGTGATATAAATATGAAAGATGTTAAAAGATGACCAACTTTTTGTGCATACTACTCTCTAATATGTGCTAAACAATTTTTCGAATCTCAAGCATATATTAAGGGGAGCATTTTCTTTGAGCAAATTCAAGACATCGTGGTACACAATTTTCCAGTTTTCCAAGGTACCTTGATTGTATGTTAAATGGCTTCTAATCTTTTGGTGATCATGTCGCACTTCAAAAGGGTTCCCTCTAGTATGTGCAAAACCCTTTTTCAAATATTTATCTATTTCAAACCTAGAAGCACATATTGAGGGGGAGCAAAATCATGAAAACCTCATCCTTCCCCAAAATGCTTTATCTACTTGATTCGATTAGGGAAGTGATGTTGATATTTTTTAGAAAATGGTAATCAAAGAAGTTAATTATTTCTCTTGCCTCCGTGTGGAAAACTATATCAAATACTTGATTCACATGTTGAGGGGGAGTTCTTCTTCTAAAAATATCAAAAACAATTCAGGTACAAAATGCTTTGATAATATATAACAAGTATCTGGATTGATTTTCAAATGGTTTTCAATTGGTTCCTATGGCCGATGAACAATACCAAATAGACCGACCAACTTTACTTTATGTACGGTGATATAAGGATGATAAGGTTAGGTATTGGTTTCCATGATCCCGCCAGAGCGGAGGGATCTACCAGGACAATACACTAGATAGTGTAGAGTCCTTAGGTATATTGAAAAAAAGGAGAAAAGTGAGATACGGGAAGAGTGCGGACTGAGACAGAGCTAGTACTCGAATAAACCCAACAAGGTTCTAGTTATGAAGTCTCGGTAAGCACTGAAGGGGTTGAAGAATGAAAAGAATTGAATGTGAAAAGGGGTGAAAAGAAATAGCCCTCCAATAATTCAACCTTAGGCGTAAACCGGTTCAATACATATGCTACTGGTGGTTACTTAGGTAACTCCGGTATTGAAGACAAAACGTCATGGACCCAGGACGATCGCACTAAACTTCCCAAGCTACTCAAGTTCCTCTTAAAAGGGCTTGTTTCATTCTCACGGGGAACCTACATTATCTATCGACTTTCTCTTAGAGATTGTTGATATTGAAGAAGGAGGCTCTCTCCCTAGTCTCCTTATAGGATCCAAAATGCACAAATTGAGTCTAGAGCAACGAGATCATCAATAAATCTCATTAGGACAATTTCAATGAAGACTCTTTGTTTCACACAATGTGGAAAGAGAAATTATATCCTGAGTCCTACGCATTTTCCTTGTGGTATTGCGTAACATCCTGAGTGATGTGTTTACATATTCACCGTGAAGATGGAAAGCCTTCTGGAGCCAACATCTAACAAGCTCCCGGTAGGTGGCATGTGAGATCTATTATACAGATCAACCATGTGACAACTGTACAGAAACAATGGGGCTTATTCAATCTTTTGAATCAATCCTCGTTCAAAGTTATGGATTGACGGATACCTTTGAAAAACCGGTCTTTGTGCTTTAAAACTCTTTTCATTAGCACGCCGACCGTGTACTAATTTTTCAAATCAAAAGGTGTTTTATGATTGATAATTGATTTTCATTAAAACCTTCGTTATATTGCAAAACAATTTCTATTGAGCAATACACGATTGTTTTTCAAATCTCTTTTCATTAATCGATGGACTTAAATTACTGGTTCACTCACTCTTTCGTGTTGTCTTCTTTGAGACGCTCAGTTTGAGAACGAGCTAGAGCAAATGCGAAACCCTGCCAAGGAAATTCTTCGAATTATACCTCGATCACAAAGCAGTTTGTATCGATCAACGGGAACCGTGGGCCGTGTACCTCAATTCATCGAAAGTGATCAAAGACACTTTCGCGCTTTATTGCTAACTGTCTTATGCGTGTACACCCGACGCTTGTACCGTCGAATGGAGCGGTCAATCCATAGCCGCATGCTCACACAACACATTCATATCGAAAGAAATCATGATTGGTGCATCAATGACTATGATATTTTCACTCCATGCTTTCGCTAATGCCGCCTATATATCATGAATCAACGAAAGTTTCCGATACTTTGATGAGAAGATTTCATGATCCTGAATGTGAGCATGTCGGTCCGAAAGTCACAACACCACAATGGATATCTCAGAGATTTGCGTTTGCCGATGATCTCAAAAGCTGGCTCAAAATTATTGTTATCACAAAGTGGATCACTCACTCAACCTCCACAAATTATTCATTTCAGTTGTTCAATGATGTACTCTCCACAGATGCACTTAGTTTGATTACTTTGTTGAAGAGAAGTCTACGAGCTCATGAATGAAGATCTACTTGAAAGCTAGGATATAAAATGTAATTTATGGGGTGACCTCCTTAGGGGAGATTGTTAGAATCGAAATTCCATAAGTAAAAGAGTCGGTCACCCCAATTATTATCTAGCCAAAGTTAGCTCGCAGACTTGTCATTATTTATGTGATTCATTAGATAAGGAGTAGCGTAGAATAGTATAGTGCAACATCAGAGAGGAAGGACGGTCTTTACCCATTGTATCCCTCGATCCACGGCCGTCAGAGGTCGCTTTAGTTTGTAACCTATAAATAACCTCTACCTTGCAAGGTAGAGGGTTGGATGTTCTTTGGTAATCTAACATTACATGAGTTTCTCTTTCTAGAATATCCCACTTTCTCTCTCTCTTAAATCATCTATACGCCTAAAGTGTTAATGTTATTATGTGTATGTTAAATCCAATATGTTACAAATTACGATATTGATGTACACTTGCATCATATTAAATAATATGATCATACAAGACCAAGGGCTGGCAATCTCTCCCGACTATTTTTCGAAGAAAGTGCATCGTGAAGATGATCCCACAAGATCGTAAGAAAATATGTTAGAACTGATTACAAAAATAAGCCGCAAGGAAACCCATCTAAATATTAAATCCGATTTAGTGAAACACATTTGGCATCAAACAAATCAAGAAGCGCTTTAATTTTTATTGTAATATTTTTAATTTTATTTGAAATTTTGTTGTAATAATTTTTTTTATTATGCATGTAATTTTAATTAAAAAAAAAATTGTTAACGGTCATCATAGCGGTCACCATTAATTGTTAATGGTTTGTGTGTAGTCTTGAAATAAAAAAGTTGAGTTGACCTTGATGTGACAAAGGTGACCGTTGTAATAGCGGTTATGAATAGCAGGTTTTACATTTAATATACTTTCAATACATCAAACAAAGTACTGTAAACTAGTACTCCGTACAATACTAGTAAGTGATTTGCATGAGTACACCATTTCCACAGCGTGAAAGTAAATCCAAAAATTACATGGTTGGACACTTCTGGAATTATCTATACTATATTATAATGCATGTAAAAGTCAAACTAACCAAAAATTAAGATACGAAGCTTCAATCATGAGATAACATGCGTCACTTTTTAACATAACAAACTCTAAGCCTAACTCCTAACAATTAAAAAGTAAGATAATAAGCTTCAATTATAAAGTGACATGTGTCACTTCTCAACTAAAAATTCATCTTTATTTTCAAATTGAATTATCTTTTTATCTACTTATTTTTTTTATAATCTAATTTCACCATATTTTCTAAAATTTTATGCTCTTTAATTCAACATACATTTTGATATATTTTTATGAGTTTTTAGTTTTTATATTTTTAGTGGGTTTATTTTATTTTAATTCAAAATTTTACAACTTTAAACTTTATTTCAATCAATATAATCTTGATTCATCAAAATCATATACTTTTGGGGGAGAGTTTGACGAGTAAGAGATTATGAGGGTCTTTCTATATGCGGAATAATGATGTCATGGGAAAGCTACGGGTAACCCAAACAAACACATACAACTAACATATATACATTCGAAGTGTTGGGAAATAAATTCACTAAACGGGTAAGCAAAGCACGTGACAAATCGTAATTTCAGGTCATTTTACAAACTTTGAAATTTTCACTATTTATCTCGGGAATTTACTATTCACTGGTTACTATTCATCATTTTTGAAGTCGATTTGATATTTTGAAAGGGTATTTCAAAATTTTACTATTCACGAAACACTATTCATTCCCGGAGAAAAATCACTATTCATGATTCACTATTCATCATTTTTCGTAAACTAGGTTTACGAGTATCAAATACGCGTAACCTTGAGGGTTTAGCTGCGTATTCATGAAACATCATTGAGAACAATTTCATATAGACTAGAGTTAGTCTACATATCATCAGTAACATCACTTTCATATTAATTTATGCATTGGTTTGTATATTTCATTTAACGCGTATTTATTTATTAAATAAACGCTATCGCATAATCATTTATTTTGAATATTTGATCCGACACTTCCAAAAATTATCCTGATATATTTTTATACTCATTTTAAGACTATAAAAATTATATTATTAGTTTACCCGATGTTTTCAATTTATTTTGTATATAAATTGTTATGTATAAATATTTACGACGGTTATCGTAAATTCAACTCGATGAATATTTATTCACTCAATACTTGCGGAAAATGCATTTTTATAATTTTTTATGACTTCAATATATTTTGTTTTGTCCCGTTAAAATCAATTTATAGTTAACGCTACAATTAATACCTATTTATACTTACAAACTACACATTATACTTAGCAAATAATACATTTATTTATCAAAACTATCCTACCCCTCCCCCCATATCCACCTTGGCCGGCCACCTTACCCCCTAGTCATCTTTTCTTACAAAATATCCTAACTAAAATGACACCTATTCATAATTTACTAGATATTATGCAATATACAAGAGTACCAATTATTAAAAACACATACAACACACATTCAAAAGGTGTAAATGAAAAAAACTATCTCTTTTTCTTATGGGTATGACCGGCCAAGGCAAGAACATCAAGAAGGATCCATAAAAATTTCAAGATCAAATATTTTACAAGTTCTATTAGTGATCTAGTTAGGGTTTTGAAATAAAAACCTCAAGATTATTAAGTATACTTTGCTCAAAAACTCTTCAATCACTCAAGTAAGCTTCTAATAATTTTTCCTAATCTTTCATACTCTTACTTGATGTATTTTTATGATTCTATTAGAAAAACATGCAAATTTACTATGATTCATACCACTTTTAAGTGTTTTTATTACTTATTATGAGTTTTATTCATCCTATAATTAATCTCTTGAAACATATCATGGTTGATGATGTTTAGCAACCCATGACACCCTAAGAAGGTGTATGGTAGGTTTAGAATAGATTTGGTGTTGATTTGAAGTGGTTAGAATAAGTATTATACAAGAAATATCACTTTCGACAACTTTAAAATGAGGTCTGATCATTTTTGCAAAGTCTGGAAATTTCGACAGGTTATAAAATATTTTGGTCTAGATATCTAGAAAATATACTTTAAAACGAAACCGTGGTCTCTTGAACAGGTTAAAACGGATTTATAACGAAGGAGATACGCTATTTTCAAGTTTAACGACGAAAACTATATTTTCTGAAAAACTGCACGCTGTCCAGAATTTTTAAGGGTCCAAAATGAGTTTTAAGCGTTATCTAAATGAGTCGATTTATCAAAAATATATTAGTATACTTTAACACGAAGCTAAGGATATATAAAACGTAGAAAACGGACTTATAACGACTAAATTACGCGCGTTTAAATAAGGTTAACGTAACTATTTTATATAGGTATAAACACATATATATTTTCTAGAGTTAATTGCATTTTTGATCCCTGTGGTATGGCCAAATTGCAGATTTGGTCCCTAAAACTTTGAAAGTGCACCAGAGGTCCCCGTTTTCAAGTTTTCGTTGCATGTTTAGTCCCTAATCAACATCAAATGTCTAAAATACCCTTGTCTTCTTCTTTCCTATTTTCTTTTCAGTCAATCTTTTAAGTTTCTTACATAAATGGTCCTTGTGTCTTGCCATGTTTTACAGATTTACCCTAATTTTTTTTTATCATTTATTTAACTATTAATATTAGTATTATATTTTTTATAAGTTTTAGCCTATTTTTATATGTCCGTTTTTCTTACATTTTTGTCCGTTTTGCCCTTATTTATAATTTTGTCCGCTTTTAAACCTTTTTTCCGCTTATATAATGCTTTTGTCCGTTTTATACGCTTTCTTCCGTTTTATAATGCTTTTCTTACGTTTTCATACGTGTTTATCCGCTTTTATACATTTTCATTCGTTTTATCCGCTTTCATCCGTTTTATACATTTTCGATCTGCTTATATACGCTGCCAATTTTATAACGCTTTTCTTACGTTTTATTAGTTTTTCTTACGCTATCATACATTTTATTCGCTTTTAATACGTTTTAGTTCGTTCTTATCTGCTTTCATCCGCTTTTATACGTTTTCAACCGTTTATATACGTTTTCGCTTTTGCACGCTGTAAGTATTTATATGTTTTTGTCCATTTTACACGTTTTCATCATTTTTTACGCTTTCATCCGTTTTTGTCTGCTTTTTTCGTTTCGTCCGCTTTTATATGTTTTCATCATTTTTACGCCATCGGTTAGCCTATTTTTTTAACGCCGTCCGCTTTTATATGTTTTTTGTCCGTTTTTTACGTTTTCATCCGTTTCGTCCGATTTTATACGCTTCGTCCGCTTTGTCTTCTTTTTTTTCGTCCGCTTTCATCCGTTTTTACGCCATTCGTTTTCATCCGTTTTTTATACGCGTTCCGTTATACATTTTCGTCTATTTTTAAGTTTTCATTCGTTTACGCCCATTTTTACATTTTCGCGTCCTTTTTACGTTTTCATTCGTTTCCCGCTCTGTTTTTTATATTTTATGCTTTCGCCCGTTTTTATGTTTTCGTATGTTTTTATACATTTTCGTCCGTTTTTTAGTTTTCATCCTTTTCTATACGTTTTCGTCTGTTTTTTTAACATTTTCGTCTGATTTTATACATTTTCGTCCATTTTTTACACATTAGTCCGTTTTTATACATATTCGTCCGTTTTTATACGTTTTCGTATAAGAACGGATAAAAGTGTAAAAAGAGACGAAAACGTATAAAAACGGTCGAAAACGTATAAAACGGATGAAAATGTAAAAAAATGGATGAAAACGCAAAAAAAGAGACGAAAACGTATAAGAACGGATAAAAGTGTAAAAAGGACGAAAACGTAAAAAACAGATGAAAACGTAAAAAAATTGATGAAAACGTAAAAATAGGACGAAAATGTATAAAAACGGACGAAAACGTAAGAAAATTGACGAAAACGTATAAAAACGGATGAAAACGTAAAAGAACGTACTAAAACGTTCAAAAATGGATCAAAACGTAAAAAAAAAGGACGAAAACGTATAAAAATGAACGAAAACGTATAAAAACGGATCAAAACGTAAAAAAAGGACAAAAATGAATAAAAACGGACGAAAACATAAAAAAACAGACGAAAACGGACGAAAATGTATAAAAACGGACAAAAACGTAAAAAACGGGCGAAAACGGATGAAAACGTAAAAAAAACATACGAAAACGTATAAAATGGAAAAAAACGTAAAAATACGGACGAAACGTATAAAACGTAAAAAAGCGGACGAAAACGTAAAAAAACAGACGAAAACGTATAAAAATGGACGAAAACGTTAAAAAAGCATACAAAGACATCCACTTGGATGGTCAAACTAATGTAAATAGTGGTTAAGGGACCAAACCCGTAACGGGTCAAAACAATAGGAAGAAGATTTGCAAATATAAAAAAAATGTGTATGGACTATATATGTAAAACCCCTTCCAACACAGGGACTATTTATGTAAGAAAACTAAAAAGTAAATAGGAAAAGAAAAAGACAATATCAAATGTCTAAAATACCCTTAGTCTGTGTGGACCCAGGGACCAAACATGCAACGAAAACTTGAAAATGAGGACCTCTGGTGCACTTTCAAAGTTTTAGGGACTAAATCTGCAATTTGGCCATACCACAGGGACCAAAAATGCAATTAACTCTATTTTCTATTAGCCAAACTAGTTGTCGCTAGTGACCATGTTTGGAGTCGTTTTTCACATCGATAGAATACTTTTTAGAAAACGATGTCTTCTAGTAAAAGTGAGTTCACCTAGCCTATTTTCCAAAATGTTCAACCTTTCGTCAAACGGAGTTGTAACGAATAAAATACGGTCGCTCAAACTTTGCCGAAAACTAACCTTAAACAATATTTTAGTCCAAGTACCCTACTTCACCTATATTTTTCTCCATGATCGAGACCTCTATGACAAAAATTTAAAAGCTAAGACTTTGAGATAATGTTACAAGCTTTCCAAAACCGTTGAGTTTGCTTCCTAACACTCGATATTCACTATTTTACGACTAGCTTTTCGAGGCCATTTAGTCACTTTCATGAATTGTCAAATTATATTGTTTTGCGACGAAAAACTATAATTTCTTAATAAATCACTAAATGACTATCGTAGGATATCATTTCAACGTAAATACTTGTAAAGTAATTTATAACTTGTCAATACGTTATAAACTTATTTTTCGACGATAAACTTTATTTTCAAAAATGCACAAGTGATATGGATATCATATGAGTTGCATGCATAACATTACATCATAACTTATATTAGAATCATATCATTCATAATAGGTCGCGGTTAGAGATTGCGCCACATTTCAGTGTACTCACTTTTGCCATCACATCAATGTATCAAGTGAGTTTTCATAGCCCCGTTTTATTCAAGTTTATACATTATTTCAAACCTACGGGGGAGAATACATTGCACATCATTTTATTACGAGCCCAAGTATATTCAAATTCATTACATTGCTTAAGTTACCTGATTGCCAATTGAATGTCCCCATTTCATAATCATGAACCGTTAATTCCGGAAGAAGCGAGGGTGAGTGAATAGATCTATTGAGGATGACTCCTCCATCCGGGTTGGTGGTCCCAACTGGTCAAACGGATGCATTTCATTTAATATCATTATTTGAGTTGTTTGACAAAACACTCTGTTGGGGCGAACATCATAATCAGTCTAGCTTCGGTGTCATGTGCTTATAGCAATTGTATCATTTTTATGTGACATATTTGTCATACATAACTTATACTTGTGGTGGTCGTATAAAACATTTACATAAACTCTATGAACTCACCCAACCTTTGTGTTGACACTTTTAGCAATGTATTTTCAGGTATCTAGGGCATATACTTCATGGCATGCATAAGGACTTATCATAGAGTCGCGGTGACGACGCGTCTCACATGAATTTTATGCACTTTAAAACATCGTTTGGATTGTGACAAACTTATTTCCGCACATGTTGATTTTCATTTGGGATCTATATTTTGTAAACTCTGAATGTTTTTAATATATCAAACGATGTGCTTTTCAAACGACACTCTAGGTCGTTCAATATAATCAGAATCGTGATGCTATGATAACCCCAGAATTCCATTCCGCTGCAAAACAGGTAATTTGGGGGGTGTGACACAAACACATATAACTATACTTATCGCTGCCGCTATGAGCGGATATCCAACTAGTTTTATAAAATGAAGACACTTTTCTAGCTGTTTTCCTATTTAGACACCCATTTCGTGACCTTAAAAAGATGCAGTGCAAAATGCACATGGATGCAACATGTTGCCAAGTTGTCCCTTATTTTTTTTATCACCCGATAAACATTTCAGCCCATGGCCCAATATTTCTTCCAATGGGCTACTGTAAAAAGCAATTAAGGTCTAAACAAACTGGAAAGTAGTAATATTCTGTAGAGATTTCTATTCTAAGATTATGACTATGATTATAGTTATATTTAGATATTTACTAGGTATAAATGGGTCTAGACGCAGGTAACACACCATAAACAGAAAAAACAAGTTGATTACTCGAATAGGAAATGAGTTCCAAAGCAAGCCCAACTTATCCAAAATAGGCGACCCAAAGTTTAACAAATCGCTCGAACTGACCTGAATCACACAAAGTTTGTGGACTCGTCTGAATTAGGCAAAAACTTTAACACCTACATTCGTATAATCAACAGATGTGTGTCAACAAAATATTTTTTAATCAAATCCAATGTAGGTTCAGATTCCATCCTGTCACTTTTTTTTTTTTAATCAAAATCCTCATTTTGTTTCAAAATTACCTTCTGCTATGTTTCAACTGTCCAAGTAAAGATGTTGGCTTCCATATTTCGAACTTCCTTTATTACTTTATTCATCCGAATATATATGTTTCAGGCTTGGCCGAAACGAGAGACAGACATCCTCATTTATTACAGATTTGAATTAAAATCCTCAATTTTAGACTAACAAAGCATACATGTAATAATTTTCATTCAAGTCTTCTCAACAAGTACTCGACTTGTACTTCTTTAGTCAATGGCATGATCCACTCCCCATAAAGATCAGCAACCAAACTTGGTTTTATTTTGTATACTGGCTCAGTTGCGTCTTCTCCAAATCCCACAGTAACTACTTGCCCAAAAGTCTTGGTTTTTGTCTCAACCCTTTTTTTGACTGCATCTTCAACAGCCGGGTACGTCAACAAATCCATTAGCTTTTGCCTATCCTGCATGTGCAAGAACCATTATAGCATTTAGAAAACCTTTCTAGAGTATGTCTACCAATAAATACCACACATCAAGTCCTTACTAGTGCTTTAATGGCAGTTTCGTAATCAGCTGGTGAAGCTCGGAACTTGGCTTCAGCTACAAATTTACCATAATGAATTCTTTTTGAGAGAGCCTGCATATAGCATACGAGCAAATAAAAACGGAGTAAAGATTTGCATTCTAGGATCATTGATAAAAATTGAAACATCTGCATTCTTGAAATGTCATTGACACTACAAATTATATATGTGATCCATTCCAGTCCTCTATTTAACCATTATTGAAGGGTAATATAAATATCTACTAACATATAAGAAACAGCATTTACTAACCCTCGTGCATTTAGAAACACGACAATTATCACAGATGAATGAAGCATATAATACCGCTTTTTCTCATGTAACTTCATCCAATTTCCATTGTACCATTATCATTTATCTACAGTTTCAGGGTACAATTACCTATTTGCCCCTTGTGATCAACTCAATGGTGCTAGTGCTAGCAGTTAAGGTTCACAAGAGTCTCTTTAACTTTCTATTATTGAAGAACAATTTAGACATTTCACAAATAGGTATGTGCAATTTATATTATATCAGCCCAATTATTAACAAAAGAGAATTTTCTTACAACATTAGTGCGTCTGTAGAAATGTGTACCTGCAAGCAGGTGGAGTCACAGGTTGCTGCTGATCCACAATTACCATCATTTCCTTCCTTGACAAGCCTAGGGAGAAGATCTTTAAAGTAAATTTCCCATATTTTTCGGTTAATATTGATCTCATGAGCACAAGGATGCAACACCTATGCATGCATATCAAGTCAAAGCTTGTTCAGATCATACTAGGTTTGCAATTATAGATGAGTAGCAAAGTATCTCGTTGCCTTCTTTTCAGTAATTTGAAAACCAATAAAAAACAATCCTGTCGCCATAATTAGTCATTACCTGTGGGTACTCCAAAGGCGGTAACAAAGAGTCAGGCAAGTCATTTGGGAAAAATGGATGCTCGTCGGGGCTTTTGTATCTTCCAACCTGGTTGAGGAAAACAGGAATTATGTTTGTGATGACATCATCTTTTCATAAGGACTATTTCAAATTGCGGTTTTAATTACCTGAGCATAAACCTTTTCGGTTTCTTTGACCATAAACTCGACCAAAGAACCCTGGAAACCATCCATGAAAAAAGCATCTGGGTCATATGTGTCTTCATTGTAACAATACTGAGCTCTTTCAAGGAGGCTAAATATAATGCTATCTTCTTGTCGGATTAAAGAACTTCTTATACCATCGAGAGTATAGACCTCACTCTCATCCACCCTAGTCTCATTCTTTGATCTAGAAGGCAAGGAACCAAAAAATATCAACACTTCAACTCATAAAACAATTTAATAGTAGTTTACAACATAAAAAATGGCCTATTTATAAAAACTAGATCATTAGTTTCATAGTAGTTTTCTAATCATATTCAAAATATTAAACCATAAATAAAATTTAATAAGTGTTGACAGGTTATCTGACTTGACCCGTTTTTGATACAGCCTAAAATCTACCTGTAAAAAATCGGTTGCCCAATCTGTCCGTTTTGCTACCTTTTGCAGCAACGATATTTAGGCTGTGTTTCTTTTTTTCTCAGATGGGAAGGGATAGTGGGACCTATCAATTTAATAGTATTAATTTTTTAAATGGGACCCACAGTTTCTCTTAGTTGGTCTTTATTCACAAGGCAAAATTTATAATGCCATCCCCATTAAGGGTATGTTTGGCGCAAGAGGCTGGGGCTGGGGCAAGGGCTTTTATTATAAGCCAAAGTTGAAATTTGTATTTTTGTAGACTTGTTTGGCAAATGGGTTGGGGCTTAGGCTTATTATTGCAAAATTACTAAAAAGGATATAATTAAATGAGTTTTATGGTATATGTTAGATATTTTTGTGGGTAAATATGTAAATTATGGTTCATAAGCCCCGGGCTAAAGTTTTTAGCCCCTTTTATGGGGCTAAAGTTTTAAGCCCCTTTTAGGGGCTTATGATTTCATAAGCCCGCATGACAAACGAGACTTATTTTCTAAGCCGGCTTATTTTAGAAGCCCAAGCCCCATAAGCCCCTCCCCAAACACACCCTAAGTGGCTTAAATAGAGGCGGGTCCCACATAGGCCCCACACTTCTCTTAGCTAAACAAAAAAAAGAAACGCCCCCTTAATTCACCCCACTAATTGTTGACTTCTTTTCCCCCCAAGAATCATAAGGTACCAAAACCGCAGGCCCTTAGTGATTGAAGATGCACCAAGTGATCCAATGGGTACAAAGGCATACACATATTCATGAAAACTTGGCGTTCATAACAAGACTGGTCACAACATCCTATAAATAGAGAGAAACAGAACAAACTTTGGGACACAAAAAAAGTATGCTCTAGCTAAAAACGTTTTATATTAATTACTAGAGGGAGGTTCAAGGTAGGAAAACCCTTATGTCGGTGGTTGCAACCATGATTAACCAAAGAATACTAGAACACGCCACAAATATGCTTTTGTACATCATGGTTTCAAGTCTAAAAATAGAATTAAGCAGATATGCATGCTCAAGATGAGGTATCCCCATTCTACATAACACATAAACATCTACAAACAATAAACAACCTCACACTATTTCAAAACCGACTTAAGGGTGATAGACCTGAAGACATACATTGTTTAAAAGATCTAATGATATTATACCTTAGTCAAGTAATGCTTTAACCATATTAATCAGTACTTAGAATATAGATAATTAAATGATTTACATCAATCATGTTGTTGATTTATAAGTGTCAAAAGAAAAAATATATTAACTTCATTTTTGAAAAAACGGATTAGACAGCTTAAGTGATTATTGTGTTTTCGAGAAGCAGAAAAACACTTTTGAATATTTAAATAAAGAAGAGTACTTATGCTTATTTGCTTATTTTTTTAAGCGAAATAAGTTGTTTTGTTTTTCATAAAGCCGTTTAAGATTTGCTTATATCAAACTCTTAATTTTTTACAGATTCAAAGATACCCATTTCTCTAAGACTGAAATAAGATGATTTGAGTAAACTGATTATTATTATTATTAGCATAAACACAAGCTGTTTACAGGAGCGTTTGGATGGCAGCCAAACACTATCTGATTTGAGTTGTTTTGGCACAGCTTGTGGTCGTCTGAAATAAGTTAATAACTAAATCCAGACACTAAATCTCACGCATTGTGTTTTGATACGCATACGCTTATCAACTGTTTTGCTTTCCCAAACACCCTCTCAAAATAATCAATTCCAAACACCTTCTCAAGACAACCCAAGGACCCACCCTAGATCCGAGCTTATATACTCAGCACTAAAATAAACATACAACTAGTTTCCATCCAAATAAGCAAATCCTAATTGATTCCTAAAATGAAATAACTGGAAATGATAAAAGTAGAAAAAAGAAAGTACCCAAGTGAAGAAGCAGATGATTGAATGCCTAAATTGGGCTTCTTTTGTAACTGCAAGTTCCAGTTTTTCCACATTATTAGTTTTTTGTGAGTGATGATGGGTCTATAATAATAAGTTTTTGAGAACAAAGGTGAAAAGGGTATTATTATAGCAGCTTCCATTCAAATCTTATTATAGAATTATTTATTATGAGTGGATTAATCAGAATTAAAGATGACTGATGGGGACATGCAAAATAAAATAGAAAAAGGAATTTCTTGGTGGGGTTTGCTGGTTTCTGAGGTTGGCTAAATTGCCTAATTTGTTGGTGTTTAATTATGGGGATAGGATCAGTTATAAATAACTTGATGGATCAAGTTAAGCAATTATCAACTATCCAAATCAAGAAACGAAATGATTTGGTAGATTTAATGAAATGGTTAATACTTGCAACTTGATCCATCAAGTTATTTATAACTTGAGAGAATCCTCTTCCTTAATTATGGGCCTCTTTGGCTAAACTTATTTATCATAAGCCGATTCGGGTTTATTTTTTATAAGTTCCGATTTTGTGGCTTATTTTGAGACTTGTTTATATAAGTATATTATGATTATGATATGTATGTGCAAGTTAGTGTCATTAAATGTATGTATGTGCAAACACCCTTTGAAACCTCATGCAGTGCCCCCGAATGGTCACTTTTGTGTTAATGTATGTATGTGCAAGTTAGTGTCATTAAATGATATACGAAATGATTTTGGTATTGGCGAGTACTCGCGTTTAACGGCAGATAATTAATGAAATGCGATATTGTGGTAAATGTTTCGTATAACGTGAAAAGATCAAAATGTAATTATAAATGGTTGTAACATGTGGTAATTCAACTCTAGCAAAATATTTTAACATGTATCAAACGACATATATAAATATTTAGTGAGACTGAAAAAGAAAATATTACATCAATTATGAGATACTAACTAACAATGCACGTTACTCGTCACTTAAAACTTCTTGGTAGACGACATTTGAGGTGTAGACTCCTCTTTGACCGAACTCTTTGACCGGCTTCACTGATACCTTTATAGTTCTACGTGATACTCGTGCATAGCGACGGGAAACTCTAGCAACAAATAATTATATTTAATTATAGTTGTGCAAAACATATATGAGGAAAGTGAATATGGGGTTGTCTCACATCTAAGTTTACATGCGAAACTTTTAAAAATTATGTGATTTTAACAAGAAAAACGTCAAATCTACATCATTTCTATTATGTTATTCACGATATTAGTGTTTTCTATTGATTGCATCATAGCATAATTTAAGTTGGGTTCACTTTGATACTAGCTTTTTTCTACATCATATTGTATGGTGTCTCTATTAAGTAACCAATTAGTTCCAGATTCAACAATGGTTTGATATAATTCACCATTAAAAAGTGTTTCGCTACACATACATTAGTTCCACTAGTCAATTTATGGTAAAATAATAATAAAAATGACGTGATTTTTAGTGATTTGGAAGATTTCGCATGTAAGCTTAGATGTGAGACAACTCCATATTCACTTTTCCCGACATATAAGTACGCCATGCTAATTGAGATTGAAGATATATTAGTAATTATATTTGTTTTATTTTAATAGTTTTAAGAAAACTTATACACTTTTTATATGTATTATTAAATCAAAGATATAGATTCTTTATTTATATGAGTAGAGATATTATTTTAGAATGTTAATAGCATTGTTTTGGTTGTCAAAATCTTGTTTCAAATTAGTATCATGTTTCAAATTAACATAGTCAAATTATGCATTAAAACAAAACAAATTTCTAGTTGTACGCATTAAAGCTTATTGATGAATAAGGATGTTTTGTAAATCACCTTTTTATTAGTCAATAGTTGTTTAGCAATCTAATATATGGCACATTTATACAAAAGAAACTAAAATAAAGTGACGTCATTATTAGTAGGTCTCTTACCAACAAAACACCAAACTGTTGTTGTAAAAAGAAACACAATCGCCTTCAAAAGAATGTGAACAAGTTATTGCCCCGCCAAAAAAACTAATTAAAATGTCGACGGGTCTCATTGGATATTTTTCCTCACTATTAGAACCAATACAAGTCTCGTACAAAACCTCAACCTTTCATCACCCTCTTTTTCAATCAATCAAAATAGATCCAACAATATTCCAAATTGTTTGTCGAATCAACATAAACTAACAAAAAAAATTACACACACACAAACTTCTATATACAAAAAATCAACCTGAAATTTACCTAACAATGTACACAATAAACTTCATAATACCAACAAATATTTTACACAACTTTCAGAGAAGGTACATACATTTACACGATCCCAGCCGTTCCCTAAACAAAACACAAATTTCAGAGAAGGTACATACATTTACATCGGCACAAGTACCCCATACATTAAAAAGTACCTTTGATCTCCCGCTTATATCATAATGTATAGAATACTTCTTCAGATCACCAACTTCTGCAAAAGAGCTCCTGCACAGATTTAATTTAGCCATCCATGTAAGATCATCCAATTTATCTAATTCATACCGTAAATCTACCAAATTAGGTCTGATCACTACTACGTAAAAGCCTTTTAAGACCTGTTCACAGACTCCTCAAGACCGGTTTTTTATGGGGTCTCTAAGTGGGGGGCTCTCCATGTGAAACTCAAATAGAGACTGGTTTAAAAACAGGTCTCGATATGACAAATATAGACCGGTTTAGCTTAACACCGGTTTTGATATGAAATTAAAAACTAAATAAAATAAAATAGAGGCCGGTTCTTAAGCCGGAAACGTGTCCTTTTACTTTATAGAGACCGGTTTGCCATCCTAAAACCGGTCTCTATATTATCTTTAGAAATTAAAAAAAAAATGACGTTGTTTGGAATTGCTTATTGTAACTGCTACAAAGGGGCTGATATGAGATTGTTTAAAGAAAATGCAGCCCATGTAGAGATTATTTGGTGTTGCTTATTGAAGTGGCTAATAAAGGCTATTTGGGATTGTTTATCGGCAATCCTAAACATCGCTTATAGGCAACTTTAATAAGAAATCTCAAACACTCCCTTTATAAGCTCGAGTTTCTGCAAGCGATCCCAAAAGATTCCATTTTATTAGCAATTAAAATAAGCAATTCCAAACAACTCCGTAATCATCTTCAATAAACAAAGCAATACATAAACACTCAAGTTTTATTGCATGTTAGTAAAAATATAACCTTAAATCGGTAAACTTTAGCTTCTACATTTACATCCTGCATATAAAAAGGAAGCAAAGAAACATGCACGTATCACTTTGATTAAAGCATTTGGTTTATGAACTTAACTTGAAGCTAAAGAACGAATGTTTACATGTCTCATACGAAAACAATAAGTAGATAAACAATTGAGTATGCAATCCCAATTCATAATACGACAAGTTCATACCAAAGTATCCCCTAGCTCCACAAAACTATTACCTGTTTAAACGTAAAAGGTACATCAAGAATAGCTTTAAATCTCTTGACTTTATTCTTGAAGTTCTTGGACTTAAACTAACTGGCGGAGCAATGCTTAATGATATAGACCTTGCAGTAGAACCTGAACTTTTTTTTTTGGTGCAAATGGTGAAATTATATCACAGTTGGTAGATAATGTTCTTTTACAAGTTCAGTAGAACTTGAACTTGATGATGAGTATGGCGAGAATGAACCCGACCTGATAATGTTCTCTTACAAGTTACTGGTCCAACATTATATCACAGTTGGTAGATCATAACCACCTTCAAAGTGAAACTTAGAAAATCATGAGAGATGTGAAAAGTGAATAAACCAAACTGAAAACGAAATTAATAAGCAACATGTGCAGATTACATATGCCAGTGAGATATAATTTAGCATCAACACTTTGTGTAGTCTCATTAATCAACATGCTATGATTTGTGTAAAGCACAATGATTAACATCTAGTAATTACTGCATAGGCTCATCCATGACTAACCAAAAAAAAGAAGGCAATAACCAGTGTAACTAACAATAAGAGAGAAAACATATATTCATCATCCCATGCTTTCTATTTGTACTACATGTTACACTATAGATACCTTAACTTCATATATATTTATACATGATACATAAAAATAAATAACATATTAACATGTTTTCAAGAGCCACCACATTTATTTTTATTGACAATAATTCATATGTTTGCCCAAAATGAATAAACATCTGACGCAAAGATTGTCTACATAGTTTTGAACTCTCCGTAAATCATATGTGATATGACAAAGTATATGATAATATTGATGTCATAAAACCAAAATAACATTCAAGCCCTTCAATCTATTGTTAAAAACCGCCCCAGTTTCAATGTGTAGCCTAATCCCTCAATACCCGGTACATACAAAGTTCTAGTAGTATCATCATAGAATTCTCCTAGATCACTACCTCAGTAAACAAGTTATCAACAACCCTTGTGTCAATCTATCTCGTTACCTTTGACCAACTCTTCGGCTTTTAAAATTGTCCCTTCCCCTTATCTTAGTCAGCTTTTATACCCTTATTTAGTTCTTACTATTAGCATAGATGCATTTGGTTACTGCACTTGCATTACTATAAGTCACTCAATTACAACAACCAAACCATTACATCTAATTTTACATGTCAAGCAAGTAAACAAACTAAAAAACTACCTTAATATCCTCATTCGAGATGCTGTAAAATGTCGGCGACGGCAGCAACTGTTCTACAAACAAATGTGAAGAATGTTATAACTCATATCTTTATATAAACATTACATATTAAAAAAAAAGACTTCAATACTTCAAAATATATAGATCTTAAAGAAAAAAACATTCAAAACATGAAGAAAAAAAAAGTCTTCAAAAAGAAAACATCAAAACTTAAAAAACCTCAAGAAATGTAGGGTGGTGGTGGGTATCGGTCGTGTGGTTTTCGGCGAGACAACCGCGACAGCAATTAATTACGACGGTAGCAGATATTTCCAGCGACCACAACGGCGGCATAAACTATTTCCGGTGGCTACGGAGAACCGAACTAATAACAACAAAAACCCAGCCCCGACTACCTGAAACTACCTAAAGATGGTGGCAATTTCGGCAGTTGGTGGCTGAGATAAGGTTATGATGGCGGCGGCGGCTGCTGTTGGTTTAGTGAGAGAGATATGTGGTGTGTTTTAGGTTAGTGAGAGAGATGTGGTATGTTTTAGGTTAGAGAATATGTGGACTGTGTTTATTTGTGTGTTTGTTTTTTTCTCTCTCATTTAACCAATTTCAACTTTTCAACATTTCAACTTTGACTGTTTTTCTATTATATGTAGTATAGATAAGTTTGTTTCATATTTGATCAAAATGGCACGCCGTCTTCGAGAGCCTCAAAACTTTAGGGCCTAGAATTTTTGTTGTGAAGATTACGGATGTAACTATATTTAGTTTGAACAACCGTATTTCATATTCTGTTTTAAATGGTGCACGACGCATAAAATCATAAGCCATCACATTTATTTTTTATTATTTTATTGTTTTCCAATCAACTATCGAATTATATAAACGACTAAATAATAATTTGGTGCTCTCAACGTCATCATTGTGCGCCACTATTAATAAAAGGAGACTATTCGTTAATTGACACATGGATTTTCCGCTCTGACAAGTGGCGCGCGCTTGCCGGATTTCAAAATTTGCGCGCCAGCTTTTTTTAATCAAATGGACAGGTGTGGTATTGTTATTGGCTTAAATGGGTAGCGCGCTCCATACAAGAGTGTCGCACGTCAAAATAGACAAAACGTAAAGGGATATGATTTGGGTACAAAATGGTAAACAAAGGGGCATGATGTCCATATTTGTAATTTTTTATTTATGTTAGATGTATAAAATTATAAGTGATTGCTAAATATTTATGTAAGCATGAATAAAAACAATGACATATTTGTTGTGAACAAGAATTAAAGGAATGAAAATATTCTTCAATTGATCATAATGTAAGAGATACAAAAGGGTATATATAAGATAAACATTAGGGTAAAACCCTAATAGCTAATTTGGGTCATGGGCGTCTTATGGGTTATATGGGCATCCACATAATATTATTCATAACACTCCCTCTTGGATGTCCATATTATTAATACGCTTTAGGAATGCTGCCTCATTAAAAACCTTGTCAGGAAAACCCGGTGGGACAAAATCATGACTAAGGACAAAAAGAGTGCAGCGCGTATTGTCTCCCTCTGATGACTATATCACTTGAGCTCTTTGAGTCAACGCATTCCAATGTTGTCACTTAGTTTCCTAAATGTTGAGGCAGGAAGTGCCTTGGTAAATAGATCCGCTAAATTGCCGCTTGAACGAGCTTGTTAATATCAGCATTCTTCTGTAAGTCATGAGTAAAGAAGAATTTTGGTAAAATATGTTTCGTCCTATCGCCCTTGATATAACCTTCTTTAAGTTGAGCAATATATGCCGCATTATCTTCATGCAAAACTATTGGTGCCAACTTTTCTGAATAATTTTCACATGATCTACGTATGTGTTGTATCACACTTCTTAGCCAAACACATTCTCGGCTTGCTTCATGTATCGCTAGAATTTCTGCATGGTTTGTTGAGGTCGCTAAGATCGTCTGCTTAACTGAACGCCATGAAATTGCGGTTCCTCCATTTGTAAATACATATCGAGTTTGAGATTGACCATTGTGAGGGTCAGACATTCGGAAAGATATGTAATCTCCTAATATAACTCAAATACCTCTAATCAATATCTTATAAGATATGGACATCCATATTATAATTATCTATAACACTCCCCCTTGGATGTCCATTTAAGGATTATGCCTCGTTAAAACCTTACTAGACAAAACCTAGTGGGACAAAAATCTAGTGAAGGGAAAAAGTGCATACTTCCTTTATACGCTCGTGGATGTTGCCTCATTAAATACCTTGCCGGAAAACCCTGTGGGGACAAAACCGTGGTCAAGGGAAAAAGAGTGAAACGCGTATCTTCTCTCCCCCTGATGATCACATCACTTTAGCTCATTGAGTCAGTGAAATGCACATTAAAGTGTCTTGATAGAATATATGTTTGATTCTCATATAAATAAGTGTTCTCCACTTAACCTTCACATATCAAGAATAATTAAACATATGTCATACTTATCATATACGAGTACATCCTCGTACTTCACAAGTTATATAGTATCAACGAATGCAAAGTAAATGATACATTACATCATTTATGATCACAAGTGAGAACAATCAATGTTTTATATACATTATAACTATGACACCCATAAATCGATATTGTGATCATCATCTTTATAAGTAAAGGGGTCTTTCTTCATTAATTGACCTCGTAAACATGAGCGTCGTTTATCCATATAAAGATATATAGCATCTTTCTTTAGCTTTCATTATGAAAAATGATTTCACCTTTATGAAGTTTAATTCATAAAACAAGTCAAAACTTTTTATTTAATATCAAGGTATTCAACCATCTTGAAAATCTCCTCATGAGTTCCATTCACATTTACCTCATCAAAACATATGTAACTTATACCATATACAAATCTCTTTAAAACTAACATGGGTAAATTTTTTTACTTCAATGGCTCATTTTAAACCAATATGTTAGGAATTAGAAATTCCCGGTATTAAAGAGTCGGTCACCTCAAGTATATGTAATCGTTAGAAAGCTCGTAGTCATAGTAATATTTAGTTAAGTAGTATTTAGTTAAGTAACACCGTGGAGGACGGACGGGTCTTTACCCACTGTATGCCCGATCCACGTACCCGTTGTGTGGCGATTTATGTAAGACTATAAATACTCTCTACCTCCCAAGGTAGAGAGTTGGAGCTCATAATAATATCTTTCACTTTCTCTCACTAAGTTCCCTAAACCTCTAACTTTCTCTCTAGAATTCCATCTATATGTTACTTTGTGTTATGGTTTGATGTGTATGTGAAAAGTTATATCTTACAATTGGTATCAAGAGCCATGGTTAGATCATATCTTGCACATCTTTGGATTTCTAGTGGTTTTTAGGTGGTTTTGAGTTTGAAAAAGTTTAGTGGTTTTGGCATCATTTGATTGATTTCTAGTGTTAAAGTTTGATTTGGTTGTACTTTTATGTTTAGAATCATCACAAGTGTTTAGGTTTTCATTTAGAAGGTTTGAATCATCTTGGTTGGGTTGTTTTGGATTGAAAAGTGGTGTTTATGTGTTTTTCATGCTAGCGACTTGAGCCACGGAAAAGTTTCTTCGTAGCGACTTGCTTCACAATTTTGTAGCGAGTTACGTGTTGGAGCTAGCGACTTACCTAGCGAGTTACAGTACAAGTAGTGGACTCTCCACTACCGGTAGCGACTTGGTGGTAGCGACTTGGTCTGTAGCGAGTTGCTCTTTAGCGACTTGTATTCCTAGCGACTTGTGTAGCTTAATTCTTGTGCCAAAATTTTGCTAGCGACTTGAGACTTAGCGAGTTACTACTTAGTGACTTGCATTTGTCTAGCTTAATTTGGGACTCTAGCGACTTAGTGGTGTAGCGAATTAAGCGCTAGCGACTTAGTGCATTATCTTCTAGCGACTTAGTGCATTATCTTCTAGCGACTTAGTGCATTATCTTCTAGCGACTTGAGTGATTGTTTACGGTTTTCTCTTGATTTAGTAAAATCCTGTGAAAGAATCTATTTTCCGGTTTAATCATAGAGTTATAAAATCCCGTATAATCTGTTAACATGTCTACCAACGTTACCACTGTCATCTCCACGTTTCGAGGATGTTCAAGCTGGCTCGGATACTCCCACCCATGCTTGACAGAACCGACTACGATTCTTGGGCTCAACGAATCGATTGTATTGCCTTGGAAGGAAAATGGTGTCAACATTCTCAAATCCATTGATGAAGGACCATATCGAGTTGAGACGACTAGAGACATACTTGATACTAATGAAGATGGTACACCTGTTTACGGAATGGACGACCTAAAATGTATGATGAGCTTGATGATAAGGAGAAAAAGAGATTCGATGCTGATATCGGGGCTTCAAACATTGTTCTTCAAGGTCTTCCTAAAGACATCTACAAGCTGATCAATCATAACACCGATGCAAAGGCAGTATGGGATAATGTTAAGATGCTTCTCTCGGGTTCGAATTAACTATGGAAGACAGAGAATCCCAACTCTATGACGAATTTGAACACTTCAAGATGAAACCCGATGAGAGTGTCTATGAGTACTATGTGAGATTTCATAAGTTAGTGAATGACATGAGGAACATCAGAATGACTATGCCTAACATTCAATTGAACTCAAAATTTGTGAACAACATGAATCCCGAATGGCACAAGTTTGTCACCCCTGTGAAGCTCACTAAAGGATTGAAGAATACAAACTATGAGCAACTCTATGCCTTCCTCCTTCAGAATGAGAGACATGCTATGTTTGAAAAATTGATTCTCAATCGGTTCAAAACCAACCAGGGAGAGACAAGCTCGTCTAATGACTCAACTGCCTTCTACTCAAACATCCGAATCACAACCAAAGCATCACAAGTCATACCCTTGGGTAATGGTAATCACAAACTCATTCCTGATCGTATGTTCAAACAAGTCGATGCCGATCCACACGTGGGTAACTTCATTAATCAACTAGCTCTTCCGATTAGTCAAAACATGAATTCTCTCCCACAAACCAACAACAACCTCGAGCGAAAGATCTAACCCACACAATCAAGCCACTGTTAAAGATGGAAGGATCGTGGTGCAACCGGTTCGGGAAAGACAAGATGATCGGGGAAGAGGTGGAGCGGTAGAGGTTATGTTGGCAACCCGAATCGAGGAAGGAATGGTAACCAAGGTCAAGCTAAGCCAATCAAATGTTATAACTGTGGTGGTGAGGGACACATTGCAAGGAACTGTACATCTCCAAAGCGCCCACACGCGATTACTTCAGAGATAAGATCTGCTTGTGCAAGCTCGGGACAATGGTGCTAGCTTTGGATGAAGAGGAATTGTTGTTTCTAGGTGAGGGCAATGCCAAGACCTATGATGCAGATGTGGATGAGCGCCTATTCAGAGATAGGTCACAATCATCAGAATGCCTTTCAAGTCGCTGATTGTGATGCATACGACTCCGATGTGGATGATGGACCTACGGCACACACAATTTTTATGGCTAGCATTTCTCCAATGGTTTCTCCCAAGGTCTCATCTTCACCACTAGCTGGCCCATCCCAAGACAAACTCATCTCAGAGGTATTAAAACTATCGATAATGCCTTGATGTGCAAAAGATGCATGACAAAGTACATTCAACTGAAACTATTGAATCAAATGTTGAAAATATGGGTAATATCAATATTGTCCCATATGATCAATATGTGAAACAAAGTGAAAGTGAGATTGTACCAAGTGATGCATCTTCGCGATCAACAATGACTATGTTTTTGATGAATACACTGCATGTGCCCCTGATGATTCTGTAATTTCCGAACTAAATGCCTATAAAGAACGTGTTGCTATTTATGAACAACGTGCTAAATTTGAGTTGACCACTCGTGAGCGGGAAATGGATGACCAAGTGCGCATGTACCATTAGAAAAGTAATTTTAGAGAAGAAGTATTGAAACAAGAATTAAATTCCTTGCAAGAAAACTTTCTAAAACAGCTAAGCAAAAACAAGAACTTCAAGAAAATGTGAAAATGCTTAAGCAAGAATTTAATGCAAAGGAATCAAAACTCTTGAGAGATTTTTCTAATCTGAAAACTTTGAAAAACAAACTTGAAAACAAGTTGTACATATAAGGAAACACCATTCAATTTGCTCACATGGTCACTAAACATAGAGTCCTAAGCGATAAGCATAGTGTTCCCATTAGAGATAAACCCAACCCTCGGAAGATAGCAAAGACTCAAAGTGTGATCTATGATGGCAATGAGATTCTTAAACCTAGACAGAAAGTGCACCGAGGAGGATACAGAAATCGATGAAGTCACTAGAAAGGATGAAAATTAGATGATCCTAAATGCAAAGTCCATGATTGAACATGTTTAAACCTGACATTGTTGCTACTCGAGTGAAGGATAAGAAATCGATGAAGTCACTAGGAAAGGATGAACAAAAAATTAGATGATCCTAAATGCAAAGAAAAAAAATAATTATCACTCCCCATGACTACAAAAAGGAAAACTGGATTTCCTTGAACATGTTTAAGCCTCGGACATTGTTGACTCCCGAACAAGTTTTCTGGAAAAAGGATTTAGATAAGCGTAAAGTGAAAATATTGTTGAAACAAACCCTCCCTATGGAAAATGCCTAGAGCGACTGTGTATCCTCCTAATACACCAATGCATCTTGTTCCTAGGAAAATTGCCACTAAAAGCAAGACCTTAATTAGCCAATATGTTATATTTCAACTATTTGTTGATTTTGAGAAAACTTGCAAGAAAAGGATCACACCCAATGGTATAACGGAAGGAGAAAGGGGTTTTGAGCAAATGAAAGAATGTTATTTAACTGAGGTCATGCCTTTCTTTAAACTTCTAAAAGATCACTTTGAGAGTCTTAAAAAAGGGATAGAAACTGATATCAAGGGAATGGAAAAGGAATTTGATGCAATGGTAGTTGAAGTTAGTGATTATGAGCGTGCACTAAAATATAATGAGATTGAGAGGAAGAACTTGCATACATTAAATGAGCCTCTTATTACTGAATGTGTTGCTCAAGATATCTTTTTCACAGCTTCAAATTGCTCTATTAATGCTTCCAAATTTCATGAACTATCTGTGGCCCTGAAAGTCTCCCATGATCGTGTCATTGAGCTTGAAAAACTAATTCTAAACTAAACGAGAAAATTGAACTGGATGATCACGACAATTTGGTTAAACATTTTTCTAAACTGGAAGTTGAGCATTTTAATTTACAACTAAAATATCAACATCTTAAAGAAAATGTTAAAACTTCAAATATCAAGACATCGTCAGATGCTCCAGAGTTTGATGCAGTTTTCAAATTAACAAACGTGATGAACAGATTCAAGCTCAGTGCAACACGATGAGAAAGTTGAAAGCCCAAATCTCTCAATTAAAGGGTCAAACGAACAATATGACAGGCTCCCAAATGCCTCCTCCTTTAGATTCTCCGAATTCTCAAACTTTTCATCTTCAAAACTTAGTTGATGCCTTACAAAAGGAAAACGAGAGTTTTCTAGAAGAAAATGAAAAGGTTAAACGACATTTTAAAGAGTTATATGATTCAATAAAAGTCACCCGTGACCAAAACAACGAAAAAATAACGTCTTTACAAAAAGAAATTGAGAATCGAGAAGTCGGGAAATGGGAAAGCGCCACTTGTTTTCAATAAGAATGTTGTCTCAAAGTCACCCTTAGATTGCAAATACACCGTGACAGTTAAATATATTCCTCCTCATCTTAGGAATAATGAACATGCTTTTCATGAATACTGTGCTCACCTTAAGGATAGTCTAGAATGTCTCCGTGAGATTGTCGAAGAGGATTTCATTAACAAACCTCTTGATAGTGAAATTAGGTTTGCTTGCCTCCATGCCAAACGATCTCAAGAGTTGCTAGAATGTGTAATTGCAACATGTCCCAAATCCTTAACCTTAGGTGCAAAAGGCAAAGCTGTGATGCCTTGTTCTATGCCTAGTGCCAAGCAGAAATCCGTTCTATGCCCAGTCTTAAGAAAGGAAACACTAATGTGCCTTCAAGTAGTTCAGATTCCGGATATGTTAGTGCTAAGAAAGTGAACTTTAGTGTGCCTGCAAAAAGCTCAAATCACAGCCTTAAAGTATACACTAATGTGCCTTCTAGTACTTCAGATCCTTGCACATCAAGTTCAGGAATGCAAAAATTAGATCAACCAACTAATGTTCCCATTCCCTCTACAGGAGTAATCAGTGACTTTAAAGCGAGCCGGTCAAAGTCTCAAGACAATACAAGGAATGATAGGACCTTGCAAGCTAAGAATGTGCATTGGAAGAGAGTAGAAGACCAATCTAGGAACTTTAAGCTTGAGTTGAATAAAACGAATCGTGTTGATTCAAGTATTAGCCTTAGGCATCTTGTAATTAATTCAATTCGATACTATTTGCAAACCTTGTAATGATGTTCGCTTGAATTCTGTTGCTAATCATGAATGTGGTGTGAATGCTTTGTCTAATCTTGTCAAATGCCCGTTAAAATTGTTAATGCTAATAATCGTGCAAATAAGGCAAAAAGGCAAAAACGAAAGATTGTTAGAAAAAAGTGGAAACCCACAGGAAGAACTTTTATAAAGATAGGTTATTATTGGATACCTTTTGGCCATAAGAATAATCAGCTTTGTTCTCAAACTGCTAAGATTATGCCCACTAGAAAATGGATGCCTACCGGTAGAACTATTCCCTTAAGAAGTAAACATACTTTGAATAGGTCAAATACGACACCTGACATTGCATCTATTCCCAATGATTCCATTGCTTCTACTGATATGGATGTTTCGATTGATGTGGGTGTTCCAATTTCTGTTACTAACCAAGTGGAACCCATTCTTGCATGGGGATCCCAATTATCAAGTTATCCATTCTTGTCTCGTGTTCAACCTGCAGATCATTCAAATCGATTACGTGGTACCGGACTCAGTCATTCCAAGCATATGACCGAGACCGGTCGCGCTCATGAACTTCGTGAGCAAATTCATCAGGACTGTTAGATTCGGTAATGATCATTTCGGTGCAATTATGGGTTATGGTGATTATGTTGTTGGTGATAGTGTTATCTCTAGAGTATACTATGTGGAAGGTTTGGGTCATAATCTGTTATCTGTTGGTCAATTCGTGATTTCGATCTAGAAGTAGCCTTGAAAACATACTTGCTTTGTTAGAGATCTTAATGGTAAGGAACTGTTAAAAGGAACTCGTGGTTCAAATCTTTACACCATCTCTATAGAAGATATGATGAAGTCTTCTCCAATTTGCTTGTTGTCAAAGGCTTCTAAAACAAAGTCATGGTTATGGCATCGACGTCTCAATCACTTGAACGTTGGCACCATCAATGATCTCCGTAAAGGACTTAGTTGTAGGTTTACCTCGACTAAAGTATGAAAAGGATCATCTTTGTTCAGGATGTCAATTGGGAAAAAGCAAGAAGTATGCCCATAAACCCAAACCTACTAACTCGTCACGAAGTTCTTCATACAATTCATATGGATTTATGTGGACCAATGAGAGTGCAGAATATCTTTGGGAAGAAATATGTGTTAGTTATAGTTGATGATTACTCTAGATTCACCTGGGTCAAGTTCTTAAGGACAAAGGATGAAACTCCTAATATCATCATCAAACTTATCAAACAGTGCGAGGTTCGACTTAACAAAACCGTCAGAATTATCCGGACAGACAATGGAACCGAGTTTGTTAACAAACAACTTAGTGAATTCTATGAAAGCATTGGAATCACCATCAAAGAAGTGTTCCACGAACTCCTCAACAGAACGGTGTAGTTGAAAGACTAAATCGAACTCTTGTAGAAGCCGCTAGAACAATGCTGATTTACTCAAAAGTTCCAATGTTTCTCTGGCTGAAGCTATTGCCACTGCATGCTACACACAAAATCGTTCCACGATTCACACCTTGTTCATGGAAAGACACCATATGAACTTGTCCACAACCGAAAACCTAATCTCTCTTTCCTTCGTGTGTTTGGTGCATTGTGTTATCCAACTAATGAGGGTCAAGACTTAGGGAAACTTAGGGCTAAAGCTGACATTGGAGTATTTGTAGGATATGCACCAAACAAAAAGGGATACCGAATCTATAACAAAAGAACCCGAAATATCATGGAAACCATTCACGCTACGTTTGATGAGCTGACCGGTCAAATGGCTCCTGGACACTCCAGCTCTGGACCCGCACTTCAAAACAGTCCCATTGGTTCATCTCTTGTTCCAAACTCTTCTCAAGAAACTCCATATGTACCTCCATCCGAAGATGATTTAAAGAAATTGTTTGATCCTATGTTTGATGAACTGTATGATTCAATTACTAATGAGGTGTTGATCCCTACAACAGAAGATGCTCATATTCCTGTGAATGAAGTCAATCCTTCAGTCTCAATATCTTTAAGTCAAGAAGCACCTGCCTGCTGATCCTTCATCTCATCAACAAATCATCATTCTTCAAATGTACATCATGGAAATGTTTCTCGCATCAATGATGAAGTTAATCCCTTTGCTACTCCTGAAGATGCTCCATTTGAAAACATATTTGCTCTCGAATCATCATCGAACCATCTTCTTCGAGAGACATCGACTCGCTACCTCAGTTCCTCAACAACTGCCACATGAACACCTTAGAAAATGGACTCACGATCATCCATTAGACAACATCATTGTAAATCCCTCTCGTCCCTGTATCAACCCGGAAACAACTTGCAACCGATGCCTTATGGTGTTTCTTCAACTCCGTACTATCTAAGATCGAACCAAAAGATGTTAAAACCGCCATGAATGAAGATAGCCGGTTCAATGCCATGCAAGATGAAATTCATGAGTTTGATCGACTTGATGTATGGGAGTTAGTACCTGCTCCAGATTGTGCTATGATTATTGCTCTTAAATGGATCTTCAAAGTGAAACTTGATGAGCATGGTGATGTGTTGAAAAACAAGGCTCGATTAGTTGCTAAAGGATATCGTCAAGAGGAGGGTATAGACTTTGAAGAATCTTTTGCTCCAGTAGCTCGAATCGAGGCAATCGAATCTTTCGGCTAATGCCTTTGCTAGTAAGAACATGGTAGTCTATCGATGGATGTGAAGACGGCATTTCGAATCGGAGATCTTAAAGAAGTCGCCTACGTCGGCCAACCCTGAAGGATTTGTGAATCAAGAGCATCCTACTCACGTTTATCGTCTGAAGAAGGCTCTTTACGGTTTAAAGCAAGCTCCAAGTGCATGGTATGATACATCTGTCAAAGTTTCTTCTATCAACCGGATTCAGCAAAGGAGCAGTTGATCCTACATTGTTCACCAGGAAGTCGGGCAAACATTTAACTCATGTTCAAATTTATGTTGATGATATTATTTTTGCCTCGACTGACCCAATGGAATGTGATCGGTTTTCTAATGAAATGAGTTCAAAGTTTCAAATGTCAATGATGGGACAAATGTCATTTTTCTTGGGATTACAAATTTCACAAAGTCCCTGAGGCATTTTCATAAATCAATCTAAATATGCCACAGAGATTTTAAAGAAATTTGGATTTGATTCAAGTGACCCTGTTGACACCCCATGATTGATCGAACCAAACTAGATGAGGACCACTCAGGGATCATGATTGACCAAAAGAAATATCGCAGTATGATTGGATCCCGATGTACCTCACGCTAGTAGACCGACATCTTGTTATTTGTTTGCATGTGTGCTAGATACCGGCTAAGCCTACTAAAAGCACCTTGAAGCGTTAAACGGGTCTTTCGGTATCTCCAAGGAACCATCAATATGGGACTATGGTACCCCAAGGACACCGGTATGTCACTAACGGCCTATGCAGATGCTGATCATGCAGGTTGTCAAGATACACGTCGAAGTACATCCGGAGGTGCTCGCTTTTGGGTGATAAGCTTGTGAGCCGGTCTTCAAAGAAGCAAATGAGTACTTCTATTTCCTCTACAGAGGCTGAATACATAGCCATGTCATCTTGTTGTGCTCAAATCTTATGGATGAGATCTCAATTATCCGACTATGGCTTTGTATTCAACAAAATCCCTCTGTACTGTGATAATAAAAGTGCTATTGCTCTCTCATGCAACAACGCTCAACACTCAAGAGCAAAGCATATCGACATTCGACATCATTTCATCCGGGAACAAGTGGAAAAAGGTGTGGTGGAACTATATTTTGTGAGGTCTGAATATCGGTTAGCGGACATCTTCACCAAAGCTCTTCCAAGAGAACGTTTTGAGTTTATTCTTCCACGCCTTGGCTTGAAAAGCCTTCAACCGAAACTCAAACGTCTTCGGGAGGAAGACGAGGAGTAAAGGTCTATCTTCATCTATCTCTTGTATATATCTATTCGAAAAATCAAAATACAAAATTATAAAACCTTCAAAATCCATAAAAATCTGAAAAATTCAAAAATCTTCAAAAATATTGTCATTTTGTCATGCGTTTTCTCGGTTCGATAATATCTACGGTCTTTGTGTTGTCATTCAAAGAATGACACGGGACTTTAGATGTTGTTCGAATTCAAAAAAAAAAAAAATAAAAAAATAAAAAAATAAAAAATTATGTTTGAGAGAAAGAGAAACAATGGTTTATTGTCATTTTCAAGCAATAACCCGGTTTTAAAAGAAAGAACAGAGCCATGTTTTATCATGTTTTCAAATTCCATGCTCTGATTCTATAAACATTTATCTGCCGAAAACTAAATGCTTTGAAAAATAACTCGGTCTCTATTTTTGATAATCATCCGGACTTATTTGTCAAAATCTCTATCTCTCAATCAACAACCTATGTCATTGATTGAGGGGAGAATGATTTCAATTAAATTAAAAGTTATTTGGCATTAAATTGTTTTCAAAAGATGTACATGCATGTTCATGTTTAACAATAGTTTTCTCAAATCAATGATCCTTATCGCTTAAACGCTTTCATAATCAAGTCACAATTCTCCTTAAAAGCTTTCAAAATCAATTTAAATCTATAAAGATCACAAATCTCAATGATTTGATAATTGTGATCGGGGAGAAGTGTGATTTAAATAGGATTTAAAGTGATAATTCGATAAATGGTTTCTTAAGTGATTAGCATGTTTGCCTCCCGTAAGTGACAAACGATTTCAAATTTTCCATGCACATGTTGAGGGGAGCATCTATCTTAAACCACAATGATTTGAAACGTGATCACTTATCTCAATGTGCAGGTTCCCTCTAGTATGTGCAAAACTCTTTTCAAATCTCGAGGCACATATTGAGGGGAGCAAAATCATGAAAACCTCATCCTTCCCCAAAATGCTTTATCTACTTGATTCGATTAGGGAAGTGATGTTGATATTTTTTGAAAATGGTAATCAAAGAAGTTAATTCTTTCTCTTGCCTCCGTGTGGAAAACTATTTCAAATACTTGATTCACATGTTGAGGGGAGTTCTTCTTCTAAAAATATCAAAACAATTCAGGTACAAAATGCTTTGATAAAATATCATAAGTATCTGGATTGATTTTCAAATGGTTTTCAATTGGTTCCTATGGCAGATGAACAATACCAAAAGACCGACCAACTTTACATTATGTATGGTGATATAAGGACGATAAGGTTAGGTATGTGTTCCCATGATCCGCCAGAATCGGAGGGATCTACCCAAGGACTATCCACTAGTTAGTGTAGAGTTCTTAGGTATGATGATAAAAGGAGAAAAATGAGATATGGGAAGAGTGCGGACTGAGCTGAGCTAGTCTGGAATAAACCCAACAAGGTTCTAGCTATGAAGTCTCGGTAAGCACTGAAGGGGTTGAAGAATTAAAAAGAATTGAATGAGAAAAGGGTGAAAACAAATAGCTCTCCAAATTATTCAACCTTAGGCGTAAAAGGGTTCAATTCATATGCTACTGATGGTAACATCGGTATTGAAGACAAGACGTCATGGACCAAGTGACGCACTGCACTTCAACTTTCCAAACCACTCAAGTTCCTCTTAAAAGGACTTGTTTCATTCTCACGGGGAACCGACATTATCTATCGACTTTCTCTTAGAGATTGTTGATATTGAAGGAGGAGACCCTCTCCCTAGTCTCCGATATAGGATCCAAATATGCACAAATTGAGTCTAGAGCCACGAGATCATCAATAAATCTCATTAGGACACTTTCAATGAAGACTCTCTGTTTCACACAATGTGGAAAGAGAGATTATATCTTGAGTCCTACGCATTATCCTTGTGGTATTGCCGGAACATCCGAAAGTGATGTGTTTACATATTCACAATGAAGATGGAAAGCCTTCTCGAGCCAACATCTAACAAGCTCCTGGTAGGTGGCATGTGAGATCTATTATGCATATCAACCATGTGACAAGCTGAACGTAAACAATGGGGCGATTCATTCTTTTGAATCAATCCGGTTCGAGTTATGGATTGACGGATACCTTTGAAAAACCGGTCTTTGTGCTTTAAAACTCTTTTCATTAGCACGTCGACCGTGTACTAATTTTTCAAATCAAAAGGTGTTTTATGATTGATAATTGATTTTCATTAAAACCTTCGTTATATTGCAAAAACAATTTCTATTGAGCAATACACGATTGTTTTTCAATTATCTTTTCATCAATCGCTGGACGTAAATTATTTCGCCGGGTTCACTCACTCCGTGTTGTCTTCTTTGAGACGTTCGGTTTGAGAAAGCTAGAGCACTGCGAAACCCTGTCAAGGAAATTCTTCGAATTATACCGATCACAAAGTACTTGTACTGATCAATCGGGAACCGTGGGCGTGTACCTCAATTCAACGAAAGTGATCAAAGACACTTTCGTGCGCTTTATTGCTAAGCTGTCTTATGCGGTACACCCGACGCGTTTGTAAATGATCGAGAATGAAGCGGTCAATCCATAGCCGCATGCTCACCTAACACATTCATCTCAAAAGAAATCATGATTAGTGCATCAATGACTCTGATATTATCACTCCATGCTTCGCTACGCCGCCAATATCATGAATCAACGAATGCTTCCGCTACTCACGATGAGAATATATCATGATCCGAATGTGAGCATGTCGGTCCTAAAGTCACAACATCACATAATACCAACACCACAATGGATGTATCGAGATTTTCTATTAGCTGATGATCTCAAAAGCTGGCTCAACATTATTATCACGTGGATCAGGAAAAGACCTCCACTTGGATTAACCAAACATGCAATGAGTGGAATCAATGACTACGAGCTTCCGAGCAAAGTACTACATCAAGAATGCAAGATCAATTGTTAATGTAATATCCGATTGTATTCAATGTCATTTTAGTATATGTTTGAGGTGACCTCCCTTAGGGGAGATTGTTAGGAATTAGAAATTCCGGTATTAAAGAGTCGGTCACCTCAAGTATATGTAATCGTTTGAAGGCTCGTAGTCATAGTAATATTTAGTTAAGTAGTATTTAGTTAAGTAACACCGTGGAGGACGGACGGGTCTTTACCCACTGTATGCCTGATCCACAGGCCGTTGTGTGGCGATTTATGTAAGACTATAAATACTCTCTACCTTCCAAGGTAGAGAGTTGGAGCTCATAATAATATCTTTCACTTTCTCTCACTAAGTTCCCTAAACCTCTAACTTTCTCTCTCTAGAATTCCATCTATTTGTTACTTTGTGTTATGGTTTGATGTGTATGTGAAAAGTTATATCTTACACAATACCATATTGCCTTTCACTTATATAGTGATTTATTCAACTTGATCAAGTGTTATTCTTGAAAATTTTCTTCTATGCTTCAGCATTTTAAATCATGAGACATGCTTCATGCATTTTATATTCATCATGGAATCTCAACTTCAAATGAGCTCTATTCATTTTCTTTTATACGCATATCAATTATTTATCACATTGCCAGACTTCTATAATTGCTGTAAAATATATTATTGGATCCACCACATTAGAACATGTCTCCTCAAGATAATTTTCTAGTCTTTGTGAAATATATGTGTGCCATCAGTTGTGCCTTAAATATCATGATTCCAAAGAATTCAATTTCGCTTTCACACAAAGACCTATGCATATCCAATAATTTTGTACATTCATGTGTAGGACTTCAAGTCCCCGGTAATCATGTCTCATCACAAGAGACTTCAATCTTTCATTACTTCTTTGCGTCTTTATATCTTTTGGCCATTCATTTATACATCTGCACTTCATGCAGGTATGCTTCCATGATCCTCACCATGATTATAACGCTATCTTATTTATTTACATAATCATTACCATGTGTATTATTGTATACAATATCACCATCGACATAGCTTTATTTATTATTTTCGATTCCACACTTTACTAGACATTGCAATATTTCATTTATTGGTATCTCATAGTTTTTCAAGTACCCGAGGTTTTTCAACTACCTTCATGTCTAGTGTCTATATAGGAGAATTATTATGGGGTCTTTATTACCTCGATTAGACCATCTGAATTTTATTGCTCCATTTTATCTATTCATTCGAGGACTTTTATTTGGAATCGATTAGTCTATCACATTGCAGACGTGCCATAGACTTACTACCAATCATTGGTTTTAATTTTTGGGACATACATTATAATTGGAGCACTAGCAGCGTATATATGATCTACTAACTTCTTTATGTCACTAAACAAGTCTGGCAATTACTAGATCTAGAATGTAAATTATCCCTTCAAGTTCATATTCATTGGTATGAGGATTGATGCAGGTTTTACTGACCAGGTTTTACATTTATAGTAACTCGTCTACCTATGGCCTACCTAATGCACTAACGGGCAGTGTACCTGGTCGCATGTAGTGAGGGAATGGTAAGACCGAAGTCGTCCCAAGAACGGTTGATTCCTAACTGTCTAATTAATTAAATTAGTCAAATAGATAAGTTTTAATGTTTTGATTGATAATATTTAAGGTGTCACGTGATCAATTGGGTTGGTTCTCTGGTAAACAAGCTAATGAAAAAGATAGTGATGCAATTCTTTAAACCGAGGTCATCCACAAGTGGTATAATTCGATAGACTCCTATTTGACTAATTCGCCTACCCTATGGTTCTTAGAATCCTCACCAAGATGAACAGGTCACCCGAGATCATTCGGCAATCTAATAGCAGTTATTAAGAGTCGGTCGTTTACTATCGCATTACATGGGTTCTAAATGTCACTAGATTCACATTTTCGAAGGGCAAAGTCGAGGACAACATTTGTTCAGTTCTCACTAACCTATCGGCCAAAGATGCCACCTGGGAAATCGAAGCGCCGTCATAAGTCGATTTTCACGTCCCCTAAGCCGAGTCATTAAGTTCCGCTACATGCTAGATTTATAATAGTGAGTGCGGCCCGTTTAGGAACTTAGACCTCTAATTCTTAAGTTCATCCAAACGATAGGTGATCAGTTGGTCAAATCGCACAAGTAGAAAAGGGTGTGGGTTGGTCATTATCTTACCGCTCCGTCTCGATCCTCACTTAGGGTCAGTTGGTCATATCTCCTAAGCAACTAGCCTCGCCGTTCAAAACAAGCTGAAGCGAGGGTAGCTACCAATAAACTATGCATGCATACACTAGAAGCGATTAATAGCAAAAAGCATTAACAATAAAAGAATCAAAACTAGGCCAAGACCTAATTTCCACATCTCTAAATACCAGTGGAATGACAAATATAATTACGTGTAAAACAATAAATAAACAAAGACATAACATGGATAATTAATTGACTAATAATAAATTAATAATCAATTAAATAGAACACAATAAGAATTAATTTGCCAACAATTATATTGATAATCAAGATTATAATAAATAATAATGAAACCAAAATAATATTATGAGTCAAAAATATACATATCGTTACCAAGGATAAAGCTATCGATCCCTAGTTGAGTTTGCGGGCCAAAACCGAAGGGTTTACCAAAAAATTTCTCGAATGGCTTCTGCTCTTTTCTTTCGTCACGGAAAAACCAAAACGCACCACTGATTGATGAAGGGTTGTACTATTGGAACGGGGTCTACCCCCTTGGACTGCAAACCCTCCCTAGTGGGAGGGGTACTTTTTCAGTTTTTTCTCCCCTTTTTGTCTGTTTCTTTGTTGTCCCAAGCGGTTTTTGTCCCAAAAGTATTTTTGTCATCCAAGTACATAAGCACCAAGGCAGTTTTTTGTCCCAAAAGTATTTTTTGTCCAAGTGCATAAGCACACAAGCGATTTTGTCCAATGTAGGTTTTTTTGTCTAAGTGTATTAGCACACAAGCAGATTGCACATAGGCTCAGATTAGAGTAATCATCATCGCCTAGTTTTTTTTTGTCCAAGTTTATAAGCACACAAGCAGATTGCATTAGCACACAAGCAGATTGCACAAAGGCTTAGATTAACAACGTAATCATCATGCCGATTTAGAAAACCATTTGCACAATTGATAAAAAGTGTTAGGCTCAGATATGAAGGTTGCAAAGTGATAAAAATATTACTTTGCCATCCTTTCAGTTATAAAACCAATAGTCCTTAGCCTTTTTTGGATTTTTTTGTCCAAGTGCAGTTGCAAACAAGTGCCTGATCGGTGCACAATACCAGTTGCAACCAAGTTAGATTGCCACAGATTCCACATTATACAAGTGAAACACATGTTTCAAAATGTTAAAGCAAGTACCAAAAGCAAAAGAAAGATTCCCAATGGGAACTCACAAGAAAGATTCACAAACTGCGGGAACTCACAAGCAGATTCCACATTATATTGACCTCATCACTGGCCGTATCACATTCATAAAATTACCACAAACAAAGCAACTATCACCAAGTATCTCTCACCACAAATCAGATTCACAAAGTTACTCTCACCACAAACAAAGGGTTTTTCAAAGTTACCTAAGTTACCACAAAGGATTCACCAAGTTACAACAAGTGAAGATTCCACAAGTTACAACAAATTCTGAGATAGGGTTGGGTTATTGGCCGTGGCGGGAGGTTTTTTAGATTAACCACTCTAGTACCTAGGGTTGGGTTATAACACAAGCAGTGAAGCCGCCAAGTAACAAACCACAAAAACAACAAAATCTTAGTTTGATATGTCTCAATCACCAGAGGTAATGACAATTTTACAACATTAGGCTCAGTTAAGTTTCACGTATTATCATATATGGCTGCAACATAAAGGTTGCAAAATAAATAAAAATTTGCCATCCGGAAATGCCAAGCCAAAATCATTTTTTAAAATCATCATTGCCTTATCAGTTTTTTAAACAATTTTCAAATCGGCTTAAAATAACAAAGCGCTTATCAAGCATATAAGCGGTTTGTTATTTTGAGATCCATAAGCAATTTCATCTCCAAACCACTAACCTCTAAATATTAGGGAGGGTTAATCTAAAAAAAACCACATCAATATAACCCACCAGTAAAGTACTATTGGAACGTGGTCTATCGGAGACAATGTGCAATCTGCTTGTGTGCAATAAGCGTTTGCCAAAAACACCTGAGAACGTGGGACTGGGGTAGGCCAGAGCATGTATTCATACCACTTCAATGGTGGCGGATCAGGGTGTTAACACAACTTCAGGCAGTTTCACATAACATCACACAATCACCCTTTCACACAAGGCGGTTTGTAATTGCTTTTACCATAGGGTTTGTTAAATTAAACCCCCAAATCACCCAGAAATCACACAAACATCACATACTCACCATCACAGAACCAAAAGATCCAAACCCTAAAAAAAAATTAGGCGTTTTTAAATTTTAAAGCAGATCTATTAAATTAAACCCATAAATCACCCAGAAATCACACAAACATCACATACTCACCATCACAGAACCAAAATACCCAAACCCTAAAAAAAATTAGGCGTTATTTATTTTTAAAGCAGATATATTAAATTAAACCCATAAATCACCCAAAAATCACACAAACATCACATTTCACCATCACGAACCAAAATACCCAAACCCAAAAAAAATTAAGTTTTTTTATTTTTAAAGCATATCTAAATTAAATTAAACCGAAATCAGAATCACACAAGCATCACACATACTCACATATCCACAGAACCAAAATACCCAAACCCTAAAAAATTTAGGCGTTTTAATTTTTAAAGCAGGATCTATTAAATTAAACCCATAAATCACCCAAAAATCACACAAACATCACATACTCACCATGTGAACCAAAATACCCAAACCTAAAAAACAAATTTAGGCGTTTTTTTATTTTAAAAGCATATCCATTAAATTAAATATAAATCACCCAGAAATCACACAAACATCACTCACCATCCTGAGAACAAAATACCCAAACCCTAAAAAAAAATTTAGGCGTTTTTAATTTTACCAACATAAACATCAAATAAACATGATATAATCACATAAAACGCGTGATAAACATCATATAATCAGAGAAAAGGAACCAAACGTACCATGGATCTAAATTAGAGAGAGAAAAGAAGATGAGATAGAGAGAGAGAGTGATAAAACGTGTGTGTGTGTGTGAGAGAGTGAACAATGATAAGTGAGAGAAAGCAGCGTACTATAGCGTTTTTTTTTTCTTTTAAAGGTAAAGTATTTTGTAAAAAAGGTATAACTTTTGTAAAAAAATGTATCATTGTAAAAAAAAATCATTCATAAAATTATTTTGTATATTTAAGTTGTAAATGAAACATAATGTAAGTTGTAAAAGAAAAGTAAAAAAAAAAGTTGTGAAATGTAAATGTAATGTATTTGTTGAATTTTTGTTTTTGTATTTTCGAGGCTTCGGTTTCACGAGGAAGTATCGGAGATTGCCCATTTATGAACAAGAGGTAAATATAGCCTGGGGCTTTCCGTTAAAAAGTATTAAAAAGTATTAGTTAAAAAAAGTGTGTTATAAAATTTGTTATGTATTTTCAGGCTTTCCGTTCTCACGAGGAAGTAACTGAGTGGGTGCAAAATATAGCCTCGGGGCTCGGTTTTGTCATTGTTAAAAAGAGAACCAAATCAGAAAATGGTCAGATGTACGAAATTAATTATAGGTGTACAAAGGGCGGGATTTATGAATATCACGGTAGTGGAAAACGGAAAACCAAAACAAAAAAAAGCAATTGTCAATTCAGATTAGTTGCGAAATATAGACCAACACGATATAATTGGATTTTGACGGTGAAGTGTGATAGCCAAATCATGAGGTTGCTAGAGTCGTTGCATGGTGTGCCATATGCAATGCGATTAAAAGATGATGAGTTGAGTTTGGTCAAAGAATTGTCAGAGTATAGCGTACGACCACGTAATATACTTTCGACAATAAAGGGACGTAATCCGGATAACGTGTCTAGCGTTAGAACTATATATAACGCACTTGATAAGTTCCGGAGAGCCAGAGAAGGTGATAGAACTCAAATTCAAGTCCTTTACTCGCATCTGACGGATTCAGGGTATGCATACTACCCGAGGCTGAATGAGCATAATGAGCTTGAGGAGCTATTTTTGTTCACCCACTTGTATGCTCTATGGCGTCCGTTCCCTGAAATCAGCTGATGGACTCCACGTACAATACCACCATGTTTAAATTGCCATTGTTGGAGTAACTCCAACGAATAAAACATTTTCAATGGCGTACAGCTTTATACACGGTGAAAAGGGGCATAATTTTAGTGGGTATGCAACGCGTGAAAGAGGTGATAGACGAAAGATACTACCCACGTGTTATTGTCACCGACAGAGATTTAGCGTTGGTTGGGGCATGTAGAGCAGAATTTCCTACCGCTCACAAAGTACTCTGTCGATGGCATATAGAGCAAAATTTGCTCAAGTTTATGAGAAACAGATGCAGTGGGATAGATGCGTATGACTCCATTAAAAGGAGATGGGATCGGTTGGTTAAAGCTCCGACACGCCTCTTGTTCGAGTGTAACACCCCCAAAATCATAAAGTGACAGCGGAAGACTATTTGGGGTATTACGTAGAGGATCATAGTCATAAGTTATAGAAAACGACTCTAAAGAGACGTTTTAAATAAAGGTTGTTACCATTTCATAAATCTCAGTGTTTTGGAAACACAAAAGGAAATACCACATGTTTTGAAATTACATAAAAGATAGTTTAAAGGTTTACGAAATGATAACTTTAATTGAAAACAACACCACTTCAAGCATCCCACGACGTCCACTCCACGCCTTCATGATATTCTAATTTGTACTGAGATGAACATGCTAAAAGATCAACAAAAGTTGAGTGATATTCATAGGTTTAAATAAATGGTTGAACACAAGTAAGAGATGATAATTGCTTCGAATACAATCACCATGGAAAACATAGATTATTATTACGCGCTAAGCTCATGACACCAAACTAACTGCATACACCTAATTACTGGTGTAAGTAATATTATTGCCCTCAGAGAGGGGAATTGCCAATTCATAGTTAACCAAATATAGTGCGCCCGGTTATTTCTGATAACCGAGAGTCGGGGTCGTTAATTCCCATAGTACTATCCACAATATTCGCGTTCACTCGCAAGTGATTAATGGTTCATGATGTAAGGGACTTATGGCAGGAAACTTAGGCTATAATAATAATGATCAGGCAGCATACAGTTTTAAGAAAAGACTTGTGTTCTAGTTTATAGCATGCATCTCCCTCGCGGGGTTTGAAAGAAATAAGTAAAGGCGAGGCTATGAACTCACCTTAGTAAAGCAGTATCCGAGTAGTAAAAGAGTCAAGTAAATGATGCACCGAGTACCGTCCCGCGACCTATAATACCAATACTTTAATTAATATGTTTGTATTTTGACTTGGTAATATTTATATACACCAAAAGTTTAAGTTATTTATGTGTATCGGTTATTATTGAACATGATTAACTTTGGCTCATGGAAGTGCTTAGACACCACAAAAGTATTAAAATGAGTGAGTCGTGGGTTTGTCGTAACCGAAAGATGACGTACGGACAATATCATAAATAGATAGTAACGTATTTAGGTCATAACGACGTCATTTAAAATATATATATAAGGAAAGTATTAGTTTTATTATAGTGGCAAAATAAAATAAATTTCCGTTTTATATGTTATAATTGTCTAAAAAAATATGTATGACCTGTTTATATGTCTAAAATATATTTGGTGACGAGGTGTAGAAGACTATTATTGTTTAAAAAAAAATAAATCCCGTTTAGTATGAAATATTGTAATAATTTAACATTAAGAGTTACTTGTATGTCATTATTTGTTTATGTCATATGTTTCTAAAATGAGGTATCGTGAAAGAATATTTAAAGTAAATGTGTCAAGACGAGTAGGTGAGCATGTCGTGAACAAGGCGTGAGAAAGATCAAAAAGACAAGTAATGAAATGACGATTTCGTTATACTTAGTGTTATGTAATTTACTTGCTTGCCTTACTTTGTAAAACCTTATGTTTCAAAAGAAAATTTTGTGTATATAACTGCTCTTGTAGTGGAATTGACGTACTCTAGTTGGGCTCGACATAGCCCACACCGGCCCAATCCCCAAACATATTGATCCATTTTTATTTACCCAAATTCTGTATATGGCTTGTTGGTATTTTGCGTAGGCAAGAAAAAAAAGAAAACTGTTCGAGGGTTCGAGGTAGACGTGTGTGATGGCAGCGAGGAGGGGGAAAGAGAATGGCTTGAGCTCGATGTAAGCTAGGTGGACTCAAGCTAGTTGGGCTGTGGCACAACAAGGATTTTATCAAGCGAAGATGACATGGGCTTCATGGCCCAGACCCCAGCTGAAACCAAACGTAACCCAAAAAAAGAAGTCAGGAAGTATGAGCTTAAAATTGTTTTGACAAAGGATATAAAACATGTTGTCTGTAACTCAACATTTAGGACGCACAGTACTTAGTTCGAAGTGAGTTTACCAACCTTGGATGATTGTTCCAAATTTTTACGAAGCTCAACGAGACTTGACTCGACTTAAGAACCTAGTGGACATACAACATACTTGGACATAAGATGTGTAAACACAGACTTGACGCCAAAAGGATTGCATTGAGTGGTTCCATAGAGGTCATTTGTGTAGGAAAGGAGAGAGGCGTCTAGCAGCCTTTCGGCTTACCAATTTCCTCCTACACGACCACACAACACTTATCCTAAACCGGACTTCTAACGGAGTCCAAAGATTTCCCATTCCCACCCTTAGCGAGTAAGACCAAAATGACAACTCAATTCGAGTAGATACTAAACCCAAATCGATAAGCCATAAAATTTTAACTAAACACTCCACTATTTTGAGCCAATGCACACCAAGATTACCACTACTCCGTTACCCATTTGAACCGTTTTGAGTAGCACCTCTTAGTAATAGTTTACATGTTTTTGACCACATATTAAGAGCAGACTTCATCAAAACACTTTAACAACTCGAAACAAGAATTAACCTTGAAATGTTGATTTCATGTTTCCATCTTTCAAGGGTTTTAAAAGCTGTGAGTTAGATGTTTCTTTTTCGTGTGGCTGCCTTGACCAAACGACAACATAAATCAAGTCTTACTAACATACACATCTTTTACTTTTTAACTGATTCCTACTACTTATACCACACAAGATGTTAACAATCAAAACCACTCAACCCGGAACATTTATGCATCGATTAATAACAAAAACGAAGATTAACCCATTAAAATAAAGATGGTTCGACTAGTGTTCTAATTAACTCAATGTCAAGACTTAATCAAAATCAAAAATACAAGAATCAAATTAAAAGCTAAGCTAAGGAAAAACCTTATAAACACGATTCGAAACGGAAGATGAAACAACAAAGTGGAGCAAACCCATCAAGCCGAATCCACCGGAACTAGTGAAATACTTCAAGCACTCTTCTAGTTTTTCTTTTGATTTGAAAGTTGTGGTATCAACTGTGGATTCGATGGGGGTATTTAAAGAGGTATAGATGGGTAATTTGACTAGTACTCTCGAAAGTGGGGTTGAGATACTTGTCTCCTTTGAGCAACGGCATCAGGGTCTTCACGTGGCTCTCTGGTCTTCGTCATCAACCGTGGTCCAAAAGGGTACTTGGTTTGTCGAGTTGTTCTCATGGATAAGCCAAAGGGATGTCTACTCTTGGATTGAAGTTACTAGTGATATTTGGAAAGAGGTTTGGAGGTCTAGCTACTTTTGGAGGAGAAACAGCAGCGTGTGCAGGGGGAAGAGAGGGAGGCAATTAAGGAGGAAGGGAGGTAGCAGGTTTGTGGGGGCGTGGGGATGCAGAGAAGACAGAAGCAGGGAGTAGATAAGGGTAAGGTTTGTTGTATTTGTTTTTATAATTTTTGTATATTAGTTATTAGTTGTAAAATAAAAAGGTAAAGGTATTTATTTTGTGCAAAGGTTTTGTACACGATGTATTACGTACTCCGTTGTTTGGTTTGCAAACATATATTGCTTAACGTAAAAATTATAATACTCATACTTCCAGACACGTTTTAAATAAACTGTCACGATGACGAAATTTTGATTTTTATTAGTTAGTATTTACTTTCTCGCGTTTTCTTTTATTTTATTTTGGTACACGTGCGGACTCATAAGACAAGAAAATCTTTCTTGTGAGACTGATTTAGAGATCAGTAAAGATCAGGCATGGTTAAATAAGACTACTCGGATAGGCATAGATTCTTATGCAAGGAGATGAAATGTACATGCTAAAATGCTCAATTTAGATCAAATAATTTTGATAAACAGTCTAGTTCATAAATATGAAGATTTAAAATAGTGAAATTTTCCAGGTGGCTACAGTACCTACCCCTTAAGAGGATTCCGTCCCGGAATTCTAGTTTACGGTGGTTGTCGGAGTTGGATTTGTGAGCAGATGTGGGTACTTAACACGCATGGTGTCTTCGCGTTCCCACGTGTACTCCGGTCCTCTCTTAGAGTTCCATCTAATCTTGACGATAGGGATGCGACTTTGCTTAAGTCGCTTGACTTCTCTATCCATGATTTCAATTGGTTCCTCGACAAAGTTGAGCTTGTCATCGAGCTTAATCTCTTTTAGTGAAACAACAAGGGATTCATCCGACAAGCATTTCTTCAGATTTGAGACGTGAAAGGTAGGGTGTACTCTACTAAGTTCTTCCGGGAGATCAAGTTTGTAAGCTACTGGGCCGATTCTTTCGAGAATCTTGAAAGGGCCAATGTATCGAGGATGTAGCTTTCCTCGTTTTCCGAATCGAACTTTTCCTTTCCAAGGTGATACTTTCAACATAACTCGATCACCAACTTGAAATTCCATGGGCTTCCTTCTAACATCGGCGTAACTCTTTTATCGATCTCTAGCAGCTTGTAGTCGTTGACGAATTTGCACAATCTTCTCGGTTGTTTCTTGGACAAGTTCAGGTCCAGTGAGTTGGGCATCTCCAATCTCAGCCCAACAAACGGGTGATCGACACTTTCTACCACAAAGTGCCTCGAATGGAGCTGCCTTGATGCTCACGTGATAACTATTGTTGTAGGAGAATTCCGCCAACGGCAAGTGTTTATCCCAACCTTTTCCAAAGTCGATCACGCATGCTCGAAGCATGTCTTCCAAGGTTTGGATAGTCCTTTCACTTTGGCCATCGGTTTGAGGATGATATGCGGTACTCATATCCAAACGAGTGCCTAAAGCATTTTGAAGAGATTTCCAGAGTAGTGAAGTAAACGACTGTCGCGATCAGAGATGATGGAAATTCGTATTCCATGACGGGATACAATTTCCTTCAGGTATAGTTGAGCAAGGGTTTCCATTTCATCATTTTCCTTGATGGGTAAGAAATGAGCGGATTTGGTAAGGCGATCAATGATGACCCAAATGGTGTCGTAACCTCTAGCAGTCTTAGGTAGTTTGGTTATGAAGTCCATAGTGATTCTCTCCCACTTCCAAACTGGGAGTTCAGGTTGAGTTAACAATCTGGAAGGTTTTTGACATTCGGCTTTGACTCGAAAACAGGTGAGACATTTCCCAACGTACGTTGCAATTTCAGCTTTCATGTTCGGCCACCAATAAAGTTTCTTGAGATCTTGGTACATTTTGTCGGATCGCGGGTGAATGGAATATTTAGACTTGTGAGACTCATGCATAATGAGTTCCCGTATTCCTCCACAAAGTGGTATCCAACTTCTATCGCCAAAACATAAGGTTCCATCCGATCTTTGTGCAAAGCCGTTCTCGTTTTCCGGCATTCCAAAGATTCTCTCGTTGGGGCGGTTTTCAGGTTTGAGAGCTTCAGCTTGAGCTTCAAGGATTTTTGATGGAAGGGGTGACTTAATTGTCATTCCCATGGATCTTACTCGAAGAGGTTTAGGTCGATCCTTTCGACTAAGAGCATCAGCTACGACATTTGATTTTCCCGGGTGATAACGGATTTCACAGTCGTAATCACTAAGTAATTCAAGCCATCGGCGTTGTCGCATGTTTAACTCCTTTTGATCGAGAATGTGTTGGAGACTTTTATGGTCGGTAAACACCGTACACTTGGTTCCATATAGGTAATGTCTCCAATTCTAAGTCATGGGTAGTATAGTTCTTCTCATGAGTTTTGAGTTGTCGTGAAGCATAAGCGATCACCTTGTTCCTTTGCATCAATACCGCACCTAACCCTAGGTGTGATGCATCACAGTAGACCACAAAATCTTTCACTCCATCGGGTAAGGCTAAGATAGGAGCTTCACAAAGCTTTTGTTTCAAGAGTTGAAAGGCTAACTCTTGTTTCTCTCCCCAGTCAAAGTTCTTCTTCTTCTGGGTTAGCTCCGTTAGAGGTTTAGCGATTTTCGAAAATCCTTCGATAAATCTTCGGTAATAACCCGCAAGACCTAAAAATTGGCGTATCTCGGTAGGGGTAGTAGGGGATGACCAATCCTTGACAACTTCGATTTTTGAAGGATCAACATGAAGACCATTTCTATCTATCACGTGACCAAGGAATTGAACTTTTTGAATCCAGAAGTCGCACTTAGAAAATTTAGCATACAGTTCTTCTTTCTTGAGCAGCTCTATGATGGCTTTCAAGTGTTCCGCATGCTCTTCCTTATTGCGGGAATAGATGAGAATGTCGTCAATGAACACAATCACAAATTTGTCCAAGTAGGGTTTACACACTCGGTTCATTAGGTCCATAAATACCGCCGGTGCATTTGTCAAACCAAATGGCATCACTTGGAACTCATAGTGGCCGTATCATGTTCGAAAAGCAGTTTTCGGGATATCCTCCTCTCTAACCCTTAGTTGATGGTAGCCAGATCTCAGATCAATCTTTGAGTAGACGCTTGACCCTTGCAGTTGGTCAAACAAATCATCAATCCTAGGCAATGGATAGCGATTTTTCACCGTCAGTTTGTTCAACTCTCGGTAATCAATACACATACGGAAAGATCCGTCCTTTTTCTTGACAAATAAGACCGGAGCTCCCCAAGGCGAAGAACTCGGTCGAATGATGTTAGGAATTAGAAATTCCAGGTATTAAAGAGTCGGTCACCTCAAGTATATGTAATCGTTAGAAAGCTCGTAGTCATAGTACTTTTATGTTAAGTAGTATTTAGTTTTGTAACACCGTGGAGGATGGACGGGTCTTTACCACATGTATGCTGATCCACAGCCCGTTGTGTGGCGTTTTATTGTAAGACTATAAATACTCTCTACCTTCCAAGGTAGAGAGTTGGAGCTCATAATAAGATTTTTCTTTCTCTTACTAAGTTCCCTAAACCTCTAACTTTCTCTCTAGAACTCACCTTTATACGCCCACTTTGAGTTATGGTTTGATGTGTATGTGAAATTCAATATCCTACAATTGGTATCAAGAGCCATGGTTAGATCATCTCTTACATATCTTTGGATTTCTAGTGTTTTTAGGTGGTTTTTGAGTTTGAGAAAGTTTAGGGGTTTTTGCATCATTTGGTTGATTTCTTGTGTTAAAGTTTGGATTTTGATTGTACTTTTGTGTTTAGGATCATCATAAGTGTTTAGGTTGTGATTTGGAAGGCTTGAATCATCGTGGTTGGGTTGTTTTTGGATTGAAAAGTGTGTTTTGGAAGTTTTTCAAGTTAGCGACTTGGCTCACGGTATAACTTTCTTGCTAGCGATTTGCTTCAAAAAAATCAACGAGTTGCAGTGTTGTTTGGTGGCGATTTGGTCCTAGCGACTTGCTTTAGAGACAAGCCGACAGAAAGTACTGTTGGTGGATTCTCCACTACGGGTAGCGACTTGTACTTAAGTTTGTTAGCGACTTGGTGTTAGCGATTTGGTGCTTAGCGAGTTGCTCTTTAGCGACTTGACAACTTAGCGACTTGGTGCTTAGCGACTTGCTGTCAAAATTTTGCTAGCGACTTGGTGCTTAGCGAGTTGTTCTTTAGCAACTTGACTGTGTCTTAGCGACTTGGATACTTAGCGAGTTGCTCTTTAGCGACTTGGTTCTTAGCTACTTGGTGCTTAGCGACTTGGTGCTTAGCGACTTGGTACTTAGCGACTTGGTGACTTAGCGACTTGGTTCAAGGGTTATAGCGACTTGGTGCTTAGAGGTTTGACCAAAGTTGACTTTTTACGTCAAAACTTCAAACGGCCATAACTTTTGATCTGTAACTCCGTTTTCAGCGAAATACCTGTCAAAACGACCGGAACAGCCTGAATATTGTGAGGTTTCACGACGATGTCGTGAAACGAATTTTTCGAGGCCAAATCCCCTCCGAAAGGAAGTTATTGAGCTTTTAAGTTTTTAGACCTAAATTTAACCGTAAAAACGTGCATTTACAAAACTAATTCACAACCAAATAACACTTAAGCTTATCCTTCAAATAATCATCACTCCTAACACATAATCCTCTATCATTGTGTGGATCCATCAGTTATCTTAACTCGTTCAATTGGTCATTGTATCACGGTTTCTTCTTGATTTAGTAAAATCCCGCGAAAGATTCTATTTCTCGGTTTAAATCATAGACTTGTAAAATCCTGTGCATTCTACCACATCATGTCTTATTTCTATGACCAGTGATTTCAGAAGTGCTTAAATTGTATGATGATGTGGACAACAATGATCTGTATGCTACCACTGAACGATTAAAGATGATTGAATCAATCAATGAGGTTATGATATCTCCGGGTTCAGACTCTGAAAAGACAGAAATGCACAGTCAATGCTACGAATGCCATGCAAAAGGAAAGCAGCATTGAACTTTATCAACTACTTCACTCTCACCTCATGTTACTTCTACCCACATCAATGGAACGAACATGTATTGCCCTCTTTCGTCAGGATTTTTCCACATTAACAGAACTCTGCTGTTAAACCTAGAGCAATTGGAGCTACAACTTGACAAAGAGAAGGTTCATAAGGATAGTTCCAGCGCTGCACTTCAAGTGATCTACAAACACTTTCAGTCATTCATTAGAAGGGAATTCACATCCGATTATGATCAAGACATGACTGAAATGTCCTTCAAGAGACACACTGGAATGGACATTAGCGTGTTTACGGAGACACATATCCATCTCATGGATAATGTGGAGAAGTATATTGAGGAAGTTACTCAAAAAGATGCAAAAGTAGATGAGAGTCGGGTACAGTTGAGAGTTATTTGTGATAAGTCGGGAAATGTATCAGTAAGGTCGGTGTGTTGCTGAATGCAGAATATCAGAAACAACAAAGAATGATGTAACCAGCTGCTCAGGTGACTCTGTCTCACAAGAAGTGGATGTTGTAATCAGAAAGGCGAATGTATCTCTGGTACAATCAATAAATTGTTGTGTTGAGACCGGTATGGCACCAGATGTTGGATCAGTTGACATTGAATACAGAGGCTCAGAGACAGATAAGCTTGAAAAGCCAGGGTTTAGGACTCTTGTTACACATGATGTGGATCAGATATCAGACAGAAATTGAACAGGAGTCATGTAATGAGGTACCCTTTACTGTTCAACATAGTGCATCTGCTAAAGTACTTAAACAAATTGATCATGATGCTGAACATAACTTTCATAAATGTTCTGTATTGAGGCTGAGTCTGAGATTAAGTGTTTCAAAACAAAAGATATGGTTGATAAGAAGGCTTTTGATGAACTTTCAAACAAATTCTTGAAAAGCATTGCATTTTCTTGAAATCGCGATTCAGAGTAAAGAAGAAAGTTTTCAACTTAACAAACCATGTAAACAACCGGAACTTCCTGAATTCCGTGAACTTTTGAAATTAACACTTTGAAAGCTCAGCTTCAAGACAAAGAGTCAACCATTTACAATCTGAAGAAACATATTTCTGTCTTGAATGAGAAAAGTAATTTAGTCATGAATACACAAGACATTGATGCTGTTATAACAAGAAATATGAACGTCAATTTATGTGCTAAATTACTAAAGGAAAATGAGTCTTTGAGAAAGCATCACATAGAACTAAGTGACTCTGTCAAAGATGCTAGAACTAAATCAGTAGAACAAACAAACTCTTTGATAGCAAAAACTGATGATCTCAAAGCTCAACTTCAAGAAAAGAGTTTCGCTATTGTTGCCTTAAAAAATGAGCTTAGGAAAACTGTAGGGAAAAGTGTGAATACTAAGGTTACAAAACCATCAACTTGGGGAAACAGTTTCTCATCCCATTAGAAACCGGTCCATTGTTAGGCAGCCTAATGGTTTATATCCGAAAGACCAAAATTTTCAAAAACACGGTTTGCCTCCCAAGTTGATGAGAAACAAGTTTTATCAAAACCAGTCACTTCACCTGAGTTACCTAAGAATAAGGCTTATAGCTCCGTTAACCCTCAACAAGTAGCCACTTCTACTCCCAGCACCTCTAGGATTAGTTCGAAAACAGTGTCAAAACCAAGCATTAAAACCAGAATTCATATGATATGAATGACTTGTGGAAGAACTATTATCTAGAAAAAAGCTAGGAAAAAGGCACAGATTCGAAAAGACAGAATTTTAGGTGCAAAACCTAGGGTGATGAATTCTACGAGATTTCAAAGCACTGCTAGTAGTTGTAAACCACTACCTAGGAACACTCAAAAGACTAGGGATTGGCGTCCATCTAAGAGTAGTTACGTGCATAAGAATGCTAAGCATGTAGAAAACAAAACTAGAAATTCTGAGTCTTTCCACAAAAGAAACATTTTCCTAATTCACATGCTAAGGTACAATCCACTAAGACTACTTATGCGACTAAGGTCCAACATGTTGTGAAGCAAAACAAACCAAAACTTCTCCTAGATGGATACCAACTGCTAAATCTTTGGAAACTAGGAATAAGGATAAGTCTTACACTGTGCATAAGAAGCCTAACAATCCTAGACCTTGCCATAAGTGGATACCGTTTGGTAGAATGTTTAAGGATGCTGGACTTAGGTGGATTCCTACCGGAAAGCTGTTCTATGATGACAAAATCAAGGTTGACCGTGAAACCTCAAAGGGTTTGGATACTAATGTCACTAACCAATATATATGCAATCAAGCATGTAATGTTAGTGCAGTAGACCTTACTAGTTGCGATACTCGATCCTTCAATACATGGACTGGTTTAAAGTTTGGATAACACAAGGATTGATATCTCATAACTCACGGGTTCAAGTAACTCAATCTTGATATTATTTCGGCTATGACGTCTGTTCACATCAGTTCAGGCCTCGTACTTCATCATTATGGCGTCTGCAGATAACACTTCAGGCCCCGTTCCTCAAAGAAAAGAAAAGTGTACGCTTCAGTGCGCTTTATCTTCAGAAGAAGAGAAATCTTCATGTTTATGACCATTCTCATCGACATTCTTCATCAACAAGCTTCATGTTTCTCCCATGCTCATTCAGTCATCAAGTGGATCTACATTCATTAATGTATATTCTTATTCACTTGCTAAATCAAAAATGGCAACTTCGGATGCAATTTTTGAGGGGAGAAGAGTGAATATACTAAATGATGATGGATGTTTGAATAATGGTTATACGACTTAAAGTTTGATGACTCTCCTCCAACACCTAATGTTTCACTCACTAAGGATAAATGGGATTTATTGTTTGGGATTCATTGGTTCAAGATATGTTTGATGAGTATTTACAACCGCTAGTGAATATTTGATGATCATCAAAGAATATGTGATTCATGAGTTCAAGATATGTTTGATGGTCATCAAAGAAGTACAACTCAGACTACTCAAAAAGCCCAATCTCCAGTTATTCTCAAGGCGTTGATAATGATTATCATAATATTGAGTTGCACTCATGAATAATGACGCTCTTTGGTATTCCTTTGCCAAATATTCACGGATTATTGTTCATGAATAATGATCCACTCTTTGGTATTCCTTTGCCAAATCTTCATGGATTATTATTCCTCTCATCGTGCATGCTATAAATTAACCACATGAACTTCAAGGAAAATGTCTACCTCATCCGCTCGAAGTTATTGGTGTATCCTCCATATCAGTTTCTACATGAATACTTTTAGGAAGAATACATTGATGTTGAGGCATCATTTGTTCCGGTTCATTCAGTGGGTGAATGTACATCCGGTTGTATGTTTATTCACATGTTGGGCATTTGACACAAGTTGATTACTTCGAAGTTACTCTTTTATCACTTATTTGAGGTTGAAGTTGACGTTCACAAAGGCGTGTTCTTATTTGATAACTTGCTCGAGCTTAAGAATTAGAGTTGAAGTCTTGGGTTATCTAGTTACCAGCAGTCGAGGTGGATGGTTGAAGACCTGGTTAACTATCACTATTAGGAGTTACTTTGTTTTACTCAGTGTCACGCGTATATTACGTTGTGGATAATCGCAAGAGGTGTTAATGTCTCATACTTTAATTGAGTATTGAGTACTTAAGAGATTTGCTTGGTGCATAAATTCTCGACACCGTTCTTCCAAAATTAGTTCAAGATTAAGATACATATGTGGGGAATTCGAATTCAGTTTCAAGTTTGGTATACCGGGGTTTTTTTTTTCTTCATCAGTGGTCACTTCAAATTTTCTACGAATGGGTTGATAAAGATAGTCAGAGAGAGTTTCTATAGCAGTTGATTCTCACAAGATTCATTTGAGCTAATTTTTTGTTCTTCTCTATTTCAAGAATATTTGGTATGTATAATGTGTTGCTGATTCTGAGGTATCAAGGGGGAAGGAGACATACATCTAAACACACACGAGTACACGTGATGAACCTAATACTTCTTTTCTGTTGAAGTAATCCCAGGAAAGACAATTGTCATAACCATAGAGAAACTCAGTGTTTACTCATAACCTTTGATGTATTATTCCAACCATTTGGGAGGAAGTGGTCTCTGGATAATTTTGGTATGTGTTAATCAGCCAGAGTAGAAGGAAATATGAGAAGAATATTTGGTTCGTGAGATGATATTGCTTATCGACATCTTCGATATGAATAATGGTAAAGTGCTTTCGATTATTCCTTCATGTACACATTATTATGTTGATTCTGATAAGATCACAACCATCATGGGGGAGAGATATGGGTACATCTAGAACTCACAACATGTTCACCTGATCGGGCTTAATCAGTTATTCTGGAGTTGACATCTGCAGAGATGATCAGTGACTCAACATGTTACTTGAATGTCATCGTCTCTACTCTTGTTGGGTACATGTGTACCTCATGGGCTGATTGGTTATATGTAAGATAATTGGAATGCATTTGGAAATATGAAGATGTTGATGTATAGTTCCCCTGAATAGACAACTGGTCAATCTCGAAGAGTAATGTGTACATCGGAGACGCACAACAGGTTCATGTGATCGTCGTTCATCAGTTATTCCGGATTTGATAACCACTGGTACGATCTATGTTTCAACTTGTTACTTTGGTGTTCTCGTGTTCTTCGGGGTGCAGAGCTTCATTCTATGAGACTGTTTTCATTCATTTCTACTTCTTGGAAAATGGTCTTTATACTCAGTTTGTCGGTTTGAGAGGAAGCTACCAAAGACTCACTTGTTGAAGGCTCAAGTTCTTTCGACGATTCAAGAGCCTCGAATGCTTTGGTGGTGGAAGTTTAAGAGATGATGACTTCTATCTTCTACAAAGTGCTGAACGATTTCCTTATTTCGGTACTCGTATCATCATCCTCTTAAACTATTTCTCTATATCTGTAAATATTTTTCAAAAAAAACAAAATACAAAATTATAAAACCTTCAAAAACCATAAAAATCTGAAAAATTCGAAAAATCTTCAAAAATATTGTCAATTTGTCATGCTTTTTCTCGGTTCGTCAATATCTACGGTCTTTGTGCTGTCATTCAAATAATGACACGGGACTTTAGATGCTGTTCGAACTCTTAAAAAAAATATATATATATATATTTTTGGGAGAAAGAGAAACAATGGTTTATTGTCATTTCAGGCAGTAACCCGCTTTTTCAAAGAAAGAACAGAGCCATACTTTATCATGTTTTCAAAATTCCATGCTCTGATTCTTTAAACATTTATCTGCTGAAAACTAACTGCTTTGAAAAATAACTCAGTCTCTATTTTTGATAATCATCTGGACTTATTTGTCAAAATATCAATCTCTCAATCGACAACCTATGTCATTGATTGAGGGGGAGAATGATTTCAATTAAATTAAAAAGTTATTTGGCATTCAATTGTTTTCAAAAGATATTCAGGCATGTTTTATAAATGGAGTTTAAAGTCTTAAAATCCGATCATTATCAGTTATAACGCTTTCATAATCAAGTCACAATTCTCCTTAAAAGCTTTCAAAATCAATTTAAATCTATAAGAGATCAAAAATCTCAAATGATTTGATAATTGTGATCGGTGGAGAATGTGTGATTTAAATTGGATTTAAACTGATAATTCGGTAAATGGTTTTATAAGGATGTACAAGCTCTCCTTCCCACATGTGACAAACGATTTCAAATTTTCCATGCACATGTTAAACCTATGATTTGAAACATGATAACTTATCTCAAGGTGCAGGTTCCCTCTAGTATGTGCAAAACTCTTTTCAAATCTCGAGGCACATATTGAGGGGGAGCAAAATCATGAAAACCTCATCCTTCCCCAAAATGCTTTATCTACTTGATTCGATTAGAGAAGTGATGTTGATATTTTTTGAAAATGGTAATCAAAGAAGTTAATTCTTTCTCTTGCCTCCGTGTGGAAAACTATTTCAAATACTTGATGCACATGTTGAAGGGGAGTTCTTCTTCTAAAAATATCAAAAAAAATTCAGGTACAAAATGCTTTGATAAAATATCATAAGTATCTGGATTGATTTTCAAATGGTTTTCAATTGGTTCCTATTGCAGATGAACAATACCAAAAAGACCGACCAACTTTACATTATGTATGGTGATATAAGGACGATAAGGTTAGGTATGTGTTCCCGTGATCCGCCAGAACCGGAGGGATCTACCCAGGGACTATCCACTAGTTAGTGTAGAGTTCTTAGGTATGATGATAAAAGGAGAAAAATGAGATATGTGAAGAGTGCGGACTAAGACTGAGCTAGTACTGGAATAAACCCAACAAGGTTCATGCTATGAAGTCTCGGTAAGCACTGAAGGGGTTGAAGAATTAAAAAGAATTGAATGAGAAAAGGGTGAAAACAAATAGCTCTCCATTTATTCAACCTTAGGGCAGAAACCGGGTTCAATTCATATGCTACTGATGGTAACATCGGTATTGAAGACAAGACGTCATGGACCCGGTGACGCTCTGCACTACAACTTCCCAAACCACTCAAGTTCCTCTTAAAAGGACTTGTTTCATTCTCACGGGGAACCGACATTATCTATCAACTTTCTCTTAGAGATTGTTGATATTGAAGGAGGAGACCCTCTCCCTAGTCTCCGATATAGGATCCAAATATCCACAAATTGAGTCTAGTGCCACGAGATCATCAATAAATCTCATTAGGACACTTTTCAATGAAGACTCACTGTTTCACACAATGTAGAAAGAGATTATATCTTGAGTCCTACGGATTATCCTTGTGGTATTGCCAGAACATCTGAGTGATGTGTTTACATATTCATTGTGAAGATGGAAAGCCTTCTGGAGCCAACATCTAACAAGCTTCTGGTAGGTGGCATGTGAGATCTATTATATAGATCAACCATGTGACAACTGAACATAAACAATGGGGCTATTCAATCTTTTGAAAACTGGTTCAGTTATGGATTGAGGATACTTTGAAAAACCGGTTGTGCTTTTAAAACTTTTCATTAGCACGTTCGATGGTATAATTTTCAAATCAGAAGGTGTTTTATGATTGATAATTGATTTTCATTAAAACCTTCGTTATATTGCAAAAACAATTTCTATTGAGCAATACACGATTGTTTTTTCAAATCTTTTCATACAGTGGACGTAAATTCGCTGGTTCACTCACGTGTTGTCTTCTTTGAGACGTTCGGTTGAGAAAGCTAGTGCGCACTGGAAACTGTAAGGAAATTCGGAATTATGCTATGAGTACTGTATGATCAGGGCGTGGGGTGTACCCCTCATCGCCGGCAAAGACACTTTGGGTTTCTTGCACTGTCTATGCGGGTTCCGAGTTGCGCTGCGAATGGCGTCGTTGGATAGCTCGATTCGCCTGTCCGTATTCATTCTACATTTATCGCTGATTGGTGCCAACGCTTGCGATCAACTCGTAACTCCTGCGCACGCATATCATGACACGATATCGATATGAGGCCTGCTGTGACTCAGGTGCTCTGTCTCAGTATACATGTCTCGAATAATCACCATCACATAGGATTTCCTCTCTTTCATTCAATGTATGGCGATTTTCTTCGCTGTGATTCTAAAGCCTCCACTTGGATTAGTAACATGTATTTGTGATTTCTCGTATGAGGGGGATGCAAGAGTCTTTGGAGCTCATCACGTGTTAATGTAATCCCTGATGTATTCTTTTAGTATATGTTTGAGGTCCTCCTTGGGGGCATTGTTATGAATTAGAAATTCCAGTGGTATTCGTTGTCACTCCGTTCTCAATGGTATATCCGTAGTTTTTTCTTAAGTTAGTAGTTTTACTTTTTAACAACACCGTGGAGGCTGCGGGTCTTTACCAGGAATGCTTCTAGATGCACTCATCCGCAGACCGTATGTGTGGCGTTTTATTGTAAGACTATAAATACTCTCTACCTTCAAGGTAGAGTTGGAGCTTCATAATAAGATTTTCTTCCTTCTTTCTCAGAAGTTAACTTTCTAAACCTCTACTACTTCTACCCCAACTAATTGAATCACCCTTTGAGTTATGGTTTGATGTGTATGTGAAATCCAATATCCTACAAATGAATCCTTTTTCGGACAGTTCTTGAAGTTGGTCAGACAATTCTTGTAGTTCGGAAGGTGCCAATCTATAGGGTGCTCGTGCCACGGGCGCCGCTCCCGGCACTAGCTCGATTTGGAATTCTACTTGCCGACTTGGAGGAAGGCCAGGCAAGTCTTCGGGAAATACTTCGGGAAAGTCCCTAGCCATGGGGACGTCTTTTAGTTGTTTTCGTCCGCTTTCCCTCTCCTTACTTGTGCTAGAAAAATGTGGCATCCTTTTTCTATGTACTTCACCGTTTTAACGCACGAGATGATGTTCAATCGGGTCTTACTACGATTACCCCAAATGATTAGAGTTTCGCCATCGAGAGGAATGTGAACGACTTTCTCGTCACAGATGATTCTTGCACGATTCTTGGATAGCTAATCCATGCCAATGACAGCATCGAAACTACCAAGTTGGATAGGCATAAGGTCTATATCGAACGGGTGATTTGATAAGGATAGGTTGCAACCTCGAAGGATAGTGTTAGTTCCTACTATTTTTCCATCGGCTAACTCTACTTCATAAGTGGTATCTAGGGTAGTTGGGGTGACTTTTAACAAAGTTGCAAACTTAGAAGACACAAAACTTTGTCGGCTCGAGAATCAAATAACACTTTAGCTAAATGATGGTTGAGTGAAAATGTACCGGAACGACGTCGGGTTCTCTTGTGCATCTCCATCTCCTCGCACATAAGCTCTTGCTCTAGCAGTGTTGTTGTTGTTATTGTGTTGTTGTTCCGTACAGCTTTGGGCATCTACTCTTGACATGTCCAGCTTCTCCACATCCAAAGCAAGTTATTCCCATGGGTTGAAGGTTACCCGTAGCAGGCTTCGGCAATCCTTGTGGGTATGACCCACCTTGTTACACTTTCCACACTTAATGGTACATCGTCCCACATGATGCAGGTTGCATCGAGTGCACAAAGGGTGTGGTCCAGCATAGCCTCTTCCAGTAGCGGGGGTAGCAGCATAAGCCCGCGTAACTTCTTGTCTACGGTTTTGTTGGTTGTGGTGGTTGTTTCGGTTTTGGTGGTATGAGTTGGGATTTTTGTTGCGGTGTTGATTGTGATTGTTGCGGCCTTGGTTGTTGTTGTTACGGTTATTATTGTGATGGAAAGAGTTGTTGTGATGGAAGTTGTTTGAAGTGTTGCCTCGGCGGTCATCAAATTTCCTTTTGTTGTCGTTATTGCCCTTGCAACGGATCCATGTTTTAAGACTTGATCCATGAGTTGGTAGGAAATTGTGATCACTTCTTCCACGGTCTTGGGCTTTGATGCAGTAACATTGCCCTCAATGCTTCGGGTAATCCCCCAATGAGATTTTCCAGCAACTTGACATTATCAGAAACCATGGAAGGGCATAGAGCTTTCAATTCGTGGAAGCGCTTGAAGTAGGTGGTTTGAGATCATTCCCTTAGTAGTCGGATGGTATAACTCATCTTCCAGTTTCTTGATCTCGGTCCTTGGACAGTATTGCTTCATCATCAATTGTTTTAGTTCAGTCCAAGTGGTTTTGTAGGCTTCTTCCATGCCAATAGGTTGGGCATGATCCTTCCACCAAGACAAGCATCTTCCAGCCAGAGTACCAGTAGCAAATTTCACCTTGCAATCTTCTGAGCAATCACTTAGAAGAAACACAGTTTCAGATCTTTCAAACCAATGGATAAGGCCAATAGCGCCTTCAATTCCTTTGAAGAAGGTAGGTTTGCAATTCATGAACTCCTTATATCCCATTGCGATTCACCACACTTCATTTCGGTTGGCTTGATTTGGGGCTTGATTTGTTCGAGTTGCTCAGCAGTCTTGCAGCAAAAGCAGCACAAATTTCATAGTAACCAGCCTCGAATTGCTTCCGGGGTCATCTCAGGAGTTTGAGTAGGGGTAGTAGAGGTAGTTTGTTCTTGCCATTTTTCTAAAGACATACACTCAGATTTTAGAATCATTCAACATAAGTGTGGATTATTATAAAAATGATTTCATAATAGTCAAGATCATCACATTATATCAATAGAGCATAATCATCATAAGTAGAATCACAACATGTTAGAACCACACAAGAGAATATATAAATGATCACTTCGATTCACACAAACCGATAAATAAGAAGGATCATCATACATAAGAATATAAGGAACAACAACCATAATGTCATAGGCCTATCATCCATACATAGTGATCGATAACATACAATGTACCTAAATAGCTTGTCGATAGTTTACCAAAACATGCGAATACAAAGCTTTATTTATTGCACATGCGGCAGGCTAAAGTACTAGAAAACATAGATGAATCACCAATCTAGAGGCGTCGGGTGTGCCCCTCATCGGCGTGTAGGTCATGGACTAGCTCGCCAGATCATCCACTCTCTATCTCGTGCCTCCAATCTCTGCTCCAAAGCAGTAGCACGAGTCTCCATGATCATCATCCTCTCAGACTGTCGTCGCACAACTCCCTCCAACATCTTAGCTCTGTCCAACAGTCATAATCTATGACTCCATCCTCCTCTCCAACACTGTAACTGCTCCACTAGCTCTCTCGCTCTGGGCACCATCCTGTCAGCACTCCTCCATCGTGGTCCTCCGTTGAGGAGCTCTCCAACCTCTCATCCTCAATGTTTCTCGATACGAACTAATGGAACCTCATCAACAAATGCCACAACATCCTCAAGCTGATCCTCAGCTCGCAGCCCTCGGGCAGCTAACAATGGAATGGTATGATGAAGGGGTTCTCCCGTAACCGGGAGAGTCTCAGCAGCATCAAACAGGTGCTCTCCAAGTCAGCTAGGCTAGGTGTACCCTCCTCCGACCTCCATCGACTAATGAGCGGCACCATGTAGGACCAACGTCTAGCATCGACCCTCCTATGGGCTCCCGGCTCAGAGGTACCAAACACAACATGGTGATATGGGTCTGAATGTGCGGGTGAGAAACGGACTCTCTCCCTAAGAGATGTCACCGGATCAGTATGCATCACCAAGGGTGATGATGCACGGGGTGGGGATGAAGCCGGTACAGTGGTGGTCTGATAGATGAATGTGGTAGGTGGTGGTAGTGGTGAAACAGGTATGAGTGGTGGTGCAGGTGCAGCTGATGGTGGAAAAGCAGAGGATGATGGTATGTAAGATGGTGGAACAAAAGTGATGGGTGCCCTCACTCGTTTCCGAGCGGTATGCATGAAGGTAGCACCATCCTCACGGTAACGGAATGGCTGGCCAAATGGCGCAGGCTCGTAGGGTTTGAGAACCTTAGCTCGCCTTCGCCTCGGGAACAGGTAGTGGTGATGGGCAAGAAGTAGAAGACACGGAATCAGTGTGTGAGTGTGTGGGGATACAATGTCGAAGGTGATAGCCACTGCTTGGTGACTCCAGATATCGGTCATAAGTGGGGGACCAAAGAAGGGAGATGCTCGGGTATGGTCAAGGTAGGTGGGGGGTGACAACGACTTCACCCTCCTCGAAGGGCTCAGTCTCAGAGGACATATGTGCAATGGGAGCCGGGGTGCCAAGGGGTAGGGGGTAGAGGAGGACATAGTATCCTCCATCTCAGTGTCGGAGGTCAAGTCGATAGGATGAGTAGCAGTCGACATGGTACTGTAACAACCCAAAAGAAAATGTGCATTTATAAGTATAAGTAATGCCATGCAATAAGTAAGATTTAGTTAGTGCGCATAATCTGCACGCAAATCTAAATGCCTAACTAAATGAAAGCTTGCATTATAAGTTTTTATCATGCAAAGTTTTGCTAGTCATGTATTATCGCCAAGCGCAATCTCATACGTTGCAATCGGTACGAAGTAGGCGCGGAGGACGTGAAGTGGTGATGTAAAACGGTCCATTTGAAAATGTGGTTATAGTCCAATTTGTTTTGGAAATACAAGTTGTTCTCTATAACCTAGGCTCTGATGCCAATCTGTAACACCCCCAAAATCACAAAAGGGACAGCGGAAGACTATTTGGGGTATTACGTAGAGGATCATAGTCATAAGTTATAGAAAACGACTCTAAAGAGACGTTTTTAATAAAGGTTGTTACCCTTACCATTCATAAATCTCGGTGTTGGAAACACAAAAGGAAATACCACATGTTTTGAAATTACATAAAACTAGTTTAAACGTTTACGAAATGATAACTTTAATTTAAAACAACACCACTTCAAGCGTCCCACGACGTCCACTCCACGCTTCATGATATTTAATTTGTACCTGAGATGAACATGCTTAAAAAGATCACAAAAAGTTGAGTGATATCTAGGTTTAAATAATGGTTGAACACAAGTAAGAGATGATAATTGCTTCGAATACAATCACCATGGAAACACATAGATTATTATTAGCGCTAAGCTATGACACCAAACTAATGCATACACCAATTATCGTGTAAGTAATATTGTTTCGTGAGATGGAATTACAATTCCATAGTTAACCAAATATAGCGCCGGTTATTTCCGGAGCAGCCGAAGCCTGGTCGTAATTCCCAGTACTATCCACAATATTCAAGCTTCCTCGCAAGTGATTAATGGTTCATGATGTAAGGGACTTATGGCAGCAACTTAGGCTATACATAATGATCAGCAAAGATACGCTTTAAGAAAAGACTTGTGTTCTAGTTTATAACATGCATCTCCCTCGCGGGGTTTAAAAGAAATAAGTAAAAGCGAGGCTATGAACTCACCTTTAGCAAAAGCAAAGATCCGAGTAGTAAAAGAGTCAAGTAAATGATGCACCGAGTACCGTCACGCGACCTATAATACCAATACTTTAATTAATACGTTTGTATTTTGACTTGGTAATATTTATATACACCAAAAGTTTAAGTTATTTATGTGTATCGGTTATTATTGAACATGATTAACTTTGGCTCATGGAAGTGCTTAGACACCACAAAAGTATTAAAATGAGTGAGTCGTGGGTTTGTCGTGAACCGTGATGATGTACGGACAATATCATAAATAGATAGTAACGATTTAGGTCATAACGACGCCATTTAAAAATATATATATAGGAAAGTAATAGTTTTATTATAGTGGCAAAATAAAATAAATTTCCGTTTTATATGTTATAATTGTCTAAAAAAAATATGTATGACTCGCTTATATGTCTAAAATATATTTGGTGACGAGGTGTAGAAGACTATTATTGTTTAAAAAAAAATAAATCCCGTTTAGTATGAAATATTGTAATAATTTAACATTAAGAGTTACTTGTATGTCATTATTTGTTTATGTCATATGTTTCTAAAATGAGGTATCGTGAAAGAATATTTAAAGTAAATGTGTCAAGACGAGTAGGTGAGCATGTCGTGAAACAAGGCGTGAGAAAGATCAAAAAGACAAGTAATGAAATGACGATTTTTGTTATACTCAATGTTATGATTTTTTTTTTTTTTTTTGGTTCTTAACTTTGTAAACTCTTGTATATAAAAAAAATGAGCTTGAAAACATAAATCGCTTTTGTGTATTCAGTACATGGATATGATGGATGCATATTAAATGGGTTTTAGTCCAACTGTTACTTGACGTGGATTTAGGCCCAAGATAGTGAAGTCAAGTCATATTGTGGTTTCGTGGTCCAACTGGTAACCCAAACGCACCCATTATGAGAAACAAAAGGAAGTAAGTTTTGAAGGTGTTCTCGCTTTTCTGATTTCATTGAGGACAAAGGGGGGGGGGATAGTCAAGTGAAACAAAAGAGCAAAGAACCACCTATTTGACTTGAAGGTTTATAACTTGGTGTCTCATGATTGGTTGAGGTCATATTTGACGCAAGAGGCCTAACCAAAACGCAAGGAATGCCGAAGGTTTTAGACTTCATTTGGTTTAGTAAAAATAATCACACGAGACTCATGCGAGTGCACTCGTGGTTTTGAGCTAGACGCGGTTTACAAACACTCTTGAGAGTTCTTTGGTACGCCGAAAACAACAATAATAACATTAACCAACTAACATAACTCGTGACCAGGAATTTCGCCAAAATGCTAATGTCAAAAAAAGTATAAAGGTTGTTAAACGGAACTGCCCTCTCGCGGTCGTACGACACACCCAATCGAGGGCACAACTTGTTACCAATCACACCCTTCGGTGGCAAGTGCTTTCACCGGTACACACCCCTTTGGGTGGCTGGGCAGATATAAGTGGAAAGAATGCCCTTAATTGGGCTGAAAATAAGCCGAAACGAACACCCCGTTGTGGGCTGATTCGCAGCAGCAAACACACCTATCGGGGGCTGGAAAATCAGATTCAAAACACAACTATAACAAGGTCTCGTCACAACCAAACGAAACACTTAATAAGCCACGCGATACAAGGAAGTAGGTCGAAGACCAACACCCACAGGGAAAGCGAATCGATCAAGACTCCTAGCCAAATGCATTTTAGACATTAAGTTTGTAAACGGCTTTTGAAGGACCCAAGACCACAAAAGAGACATACGCAAAACTTACCCACTGTTAGCTCCATCAGTGGGTCAACACCAAAACAACTACATTAAAGCCATCCCATTTATTTCAAAATCAATTTACTCTTCTACTCAAAGTTTATACCAAGTTTACTAGCTTTTGATATTTCCTAGACTAAGGCCAAAAGGAGCTAAGAAAAGTTTGCCTACTGTGAGTTTCGACCTTGACATAAACCAAGACAACAAAACCAAAAGTTCACCTAGATTACCATCATTTCCTTACCCATTTTTAACTATTTCGAGTAGCATTACATGGCAAGGCTTATACATTTCTTTGACCACATATTCATTCAAGGCCGATTCTTATTGAAACACTTTAACAATTCAAGATAAGAAATAAATTTATAAACTTCTTAAAATGTCGAGTAACCACAACAAGAGTATTCATTTGCTATAAACTTTATGGTTCGAATAGGGTTCCAATCTTAACTCCATATTATGTTCAACAACAACAATACAAGAAACAAGATAAAAAAAGAAAAGAAGCTAAGCTAAGGAAGAAACCTTATAAATACGAGTCGAATCGGAAGAAGAAACAACAAAGTGGAGCAACTCGCTGTCTAATCCACCGAACTAGTGAAATACTTCAAGCACTCTTCTAGTTTTTCTTTGATTTGAAAGTGTGTATCAACTGTGGATTCGATGGAGGTATTTAAAGAGGTATAGATGGGTAATTTGACTAGTACTCTCGAAAGTGGGGTTGAGATACTTGTCTCCTTTGAGCAACGGCATCAGGGTCTTCACGTGGTCTTCCTCTGTCTTCGTCTTCAGCCGTGGTCCAAGGAGTACTGGATTTGTCGATTTCTTCATGGATAAGCCAAAGGTCACCTAATCTTGGTTTGAAGTTGCTTAAGATGTTGAGAAGGAGGTTTGGATGGTTAGTTACTTTTGGAGGGGAACATGGCAGCAAGTAAGTGTGGAGAAAGAGGGGAGGCTAAGATGGAGGGTTGCGGTGTGGGCTTATTCGAGAAAGCGTAGCAGAGTGAAGATGAGAAAAGGAGGGAGGGTGGGGCGCTGGATATGCAAAGGATAAGGTTAGGTTTGTTTTATTTTTATTTTTGTAAATGTAATTAGTTAATAATTGTGTAAGTATTTATTCTGCAAAGATTTTGTACACGTATGTATTACGTGACTGTTGTTTGGTTTGCAACTATATATTGTTTAACGTGAAAAATTATAATACTATTCTTCCACACGCTTTTAAATAAACCGCCACGATGACGTAATTTTTATTTTTATTAGTTTGTTTTATTTTCTCGCTATTTTATTTTGGTACGCTGCTGACTCATAAGACAAGAAAATCTTTCTTGTGAGACTGATAGAAATCGTAAAAGATCGCATGGTTAAATAAGACTACTCGGACAGGCATAAATTTTTATGCAAGAAAATGAAATGTACATGCTAAAATGCTCAATTTGGATCAAATAAATTTGATAAACGGTCTAGTTCAAAAATATAAAGATTTAAAATAACGGAATTTTCCAGGTGGCTACACTACCAATGAACTATGCATGCATACACTTAGAAATAATTGTACGGAAGTAAAGGTAAACGCAAACAAAACAATTAAGGAATCATAACTAGGCTAGCACCAAAAGGTGCTTAGCCACTCTTATTAATCATGCAAATCAATTCAATATTCAAAAGTAACGTAAATACATGAATTGAAAGTAAAAGAAATATAAAACGATAATGTTTATCGTAATGGAGTAACTTCTCCCTTGGAAACGGCTCCGTATGCTCCCCTAGACCTGCCTTGAGCTTTTCCCACGCTCTCGAGTGTTGTGTGTGGAATGGGATGATTAGAAATGCTGGATTTCGTGGGGTATTTATAGGCTGATCCGGGTTACGCGTAACCAATATAGGAGTTACGCCAGAACCTTCTATTTCTACGAAATGCACTAGATTCGTTTACGCGTAACCTAATGAGTGTTACTACTGTAGTTCAATAAAACTCGGTTACGCCGTAAGAGATGCAAGAGTTACTACGAAGTATCACGCGGGTGTGGAACCTCTTTTGACCTAATGTAGTTACGTCGTAACCTCTGGAAAGAGTTACGCCGTAACCTTCCGAGATAAGTTGGCATACTCGAGTCACGCAATAGTTACGGGCGTAATGTGAGAGCCAGCGCCGTATCTTTTCAAAATAGCATACCGTGATAAATCTTTAGATATGTTTCCATTTTCGCCTCTTTAGCTCCAATGCTCAGAATTTACCGAAGTGGAAAACAATGGAAAACAAGCGTGAAATCCATATAAATGATATAAATAACGAAAGCATTATCGGGAAATTGACACTTAATATTCGGACTATTTGATGTTATAATATCCCCACTTGAACTCTATTTGCCCTCAAGTAGACCTTATTAGATAGATTCCTAAAAAGATATCTCCCATAACCTCGAAACATATGAGTTTACAAATCCCTTATGCTAGAATAAAGTCTAACACCCTCACCTAAAAGGGAACAAACACTCAAATCTCTCAACTATTCTAAGTGTCAATGATCACTAATCGCATATCATAGCATGTATTCTATCATAAGCTTGGCGTTACACAAATCTCCACCACTAGAGTTAAGGGCTAAACAATTTTTGAAGGCAATATGGGTAGGCACGCATAAAGGTTAAGCGGGTGACTACTAACATGTCACTACGTATGGACAAAATCAATGATACATGACCAAATCCATGGCCAAGACACTAAAGATTGCTCACTGATCACCTAGATACTTTAATGACAAAAAGGGTAGGATAAGACATGGGATATATAATCGGTGTAAAAAAAAAAAGCGGTGTAGTCTAAATCTATAAATCTCAAGTTACCACTTACCCCAAAGTTCAAGCTTAGAAGCCAAGAAACAGGATCATGAAATGCAAGGTAGACGTGTCATTAGAGGATGTCGTGATGGGCACACTACCTTTTCTCCAACCTGCTTGGCATAACTACCAACTCCATCTTCGTGACCGAGGTAGCCTCCTCGAGCATCAATCAATAAAGCTCATACTACAATGGCTTATAACATCACACTTTACAATAATCATAACAAATTTTTCAACATAACAATAACATAATAAAATATCCCCCACTTGAGATGAACAATGGAATTCAAGGTCTTCAATGATCTTCTAAATGTTGTCGGTGAAAGCGTGATTTCCGAACCTTTCCACTTGAACCTTGAACTTAGGCAAATGATGACTTCCCAATATCAAATAAAGACTACAGTAGCTAAGGTGTAAAGGTGTATCAAAACAATATATTGTGAACAAAATGAAAGGAATGGCTCGTAAGGGTGTATCTAGGGTATCTTGCACTAAAGAAGAGTGCAACAAAAAAGGGTTTCACATGGGGGTCAAAAAGTCGAGGTGACTAATCGATAGACTCACAATGGTAGGTTGTTTGGGTGATAATCCTATAATATTGCCTTCTAAAACTGAAAAGTCCAAATACACTAGCTAACTCAACATACCTCGCCTATGGTCTCGAAATGATGCAAAGGCCAAGTTCTAAAGTTTACAAGCTACCGACACACCTATAATTTGGTGGATTTGGGGTAAAATATTGAAACGGATAAGGCTAATCTCACCATATAATATCAAGGGTTGTATGTGCTCATTTAAGGTCTAATCTAGTTAGGTAAGGAAAAACATGTCGTAAATTTTAAAATGGCATAATTTTTCAAAATAAACTAGAAAAATGAGGGCGAAATAAATTTCAAGAGATAATTCTACCCCTGCCCCCACTTGAATTGTACAAAGTCCCTTTAATGAGGCATTTAAATAAAGGTGAAGAGAAATGAATTAGAGCGAGAACTTCCCCGAAATTTGCTCCATAAAGAAGGAAGGCCTACTAACAAGAGACGCCAGATAAGCATCATGAACAAACTTCAACTTGAAATCACAATACCGGCAAGCATAATTCTAAAAAGAAAAAAAAAATGAAAAATGAAAACAAACCTAACTCACTTTCTCAGAATCACGGTTGCATTTTAGCTTAATGCAAAGCCTTTTGAACCACTTGGTGTCCTAAGTGGACGAGTGAAGTCTCGTGAGGGTTTACAGGGAACACACTACAAAGTTCATTTAAAATACTAATACAAGGTTATTTTGTTTTAAAATGAAAGAATTAAAGTGTAGGAAAGTTACGCCGAATTTTTTGAGGGAGTTACCAGAATCGCAAAACTGGAATGAGCATGCAAAGCGAGGGTTACTACAGAACCACTGAGATGGTATTACGCCGAATTGGTAATGTACCAAGAATTGCCGCTTGTCGTTACTGGCGAATCACAAAGATGAGTTACGCCGTAACTGCTCTCGACGACAAAGAACGCAAAGCAGCTAAATTAGTTCCTCGCTTTCCTCAAAAATGGTTAGAAAACACAAAACCCAACAGAAAAGGAAATGAAAGAAAGGGATAATTCGGGTTGTCTCCTCAAAGAGCACTTTTCTTTATTTATTTAGTTCTAAGTTAGAATTCGTGAGCCGCTATGGGGCCTTGGATCGAGACCACTTCCACCATTCGCTTGGCACTCATTCATCCAATTTTAAGCCTTTTTTTCCTTGTAGAATTATTGATGCCATATGTTCCAAACTTATGTGAAAGCCATTTATCACATGATTTTCCCTCTATCATCTCAAGTAATACTATTAGTAATGCTTCTATGTTGGATCTTTGTACCGCCTATTGTGTCGTTGAGATTATTGCACTTATATCAGCGAACTCCTTTAATGATTTTTGAGTTTCCAAATTTTATTCGCACCAATCTTCCAATGCTAACTCAACAACATGTTTCTCCCCTATGAGGGTATATCCATTCACGGCTTTTCTTCACAATTTTGAGGACGCCAGAACGGTGGCCATAATCTGATTCGCTATCTTTGGTTGACATCGAAGTTGCAAAAATGTTTGTTTGGATCCAGAGCTCTCAATGCTTGGACAACTTCATCCCTAAGCCACATAATGATCAATATTCTCTACTATCATGTGAATAGGATTAGATGTAGAGTGGGATCCAACGATTGAACATTAACAATGTCAACATTATTAGAAATTTCAATTTTTGGTTTTAAATGCTCTTTCATACTAAAAGTTATTCGTTCATTTCAGTTCCCAAAGAAATTTATTTTTCAAAAACCTTATTCTGAGCCCTACAAGTGGCCGTAAAAGGTCTTCCAACAATTGTTGTAAGCCTCCCACTTCCCATGTCAATAGCCACAAATCGGAGGGAAGAAGAATTTTCCAATTTTAAAAGCACATTGTTCACAATTCCCCGCATACCTCTTAGAGGAATCACCATTTCAATCATAATAGTTGTTTCTTTTAAATTGGTAAGTTTGATTTTTTTCAAATAAAGAGGTAGAGATAAGGTTTACCCGCCCTAAATCTGCACGCGGAATCTTAATGTTACCAATAGTGCATGGGAGAAGAAAACTTTCCCCGGTATTGCCGTTTTCGAAGTTGGTTTTGGCAGACCTCGCCGCCTCCTCGATTTATCATCATCCTCTAAGTAGTTAATCCCTAAAAGATCATTAGTGATAGAAGATGTGCACCTTCTTTTCTTTGCTTTATCTTGCTAAATATGGCCTTGCATGCAATGGCTTTAGCATTACTTGTTTCAAGGTTTTTAGCCAATTGCCCAACTGTTTCAGGTTCTTAATCGCAACATCTTGTTTACGTAGGTTCATATTGGTGTCCTCCTTACTTTTACCATCCACTCCTGAGTCTATCTCCCTTTTTGTAGATTCTTAGCAGTGCCGTGCATTATTTTCAAGGCTAGGTTTAGGAGGAGTATTGTTGATTCTCGTGTAGTACCTGTGGATTTTTCTTGATATCCGATCCGTTATTATTGTAGTTGTTTAAAGGAATTTTCTTCCATAGTTAACTTCTCCGATCCTTTTAACTTCTTCGTTGGATGAACATTCTTTAAGGTGGAGTCCGCTTCAGCTTCAACTTGAATGGAATGCACATTTTCCTTGAGCTTCTTGATTTCTCTTCCAAGGCTTTCTAATTTGTTGTTTATTGGCCGCAAGGCCTTCCATATCATCATTCTTACTTGCTTCCTCCATTGTGCCATTTGTGAGAGTGGTCTCGCCATTTTTGAATAGTTTCTAAAGCCGAGTAGGTGTCATACTAGAATCGCCCTTGAGAATCAATCATTTATCTTGATGAGATGTTCAAATTTTGTAGAAGATATTCACCTTTTATTGGTCGTTGAGATCGTGAGTAGGCATTTGTATAACAATTGCTATATCTTCCCAAGCTTGGTATAACGCTTTCATCACCTCTTTGCTTGAAGTTATGAATTTCTTCCAATTGCTTAGCCGTCTTAGATGGAGGCATATTCTCCAATGAAATACTTTCTTAAGATAGGCCAGTGTTGATACCCAACAAAAATCGATCAACCCATCTTTTTGCAGCTCGTAAGAGAAATAGGGCTACTGTAACATTATAGCATCGCATGAGACTGGGAATCTTTGAATAGGCTTGACAATGTATTCGACATTGTCTACATGTTCATGGGCATCATCGGTGATGCTTCCGTGAGAAGGGATTTGCACGCACTCTCTCATGAATTGAGGTTTGATTTCTAATTGAGCATCTTCTCGCTATAGCCGCCTAACAACCCCTCGTCCTTGTTCTTCTCTTTGTCAACGCCAAATATTCCTCAAGAGTGAAGTCATCATGTTAACAGCCCATGGTACCTAAAACTTGAAATATGATCGTGAAAAAAGTTTAAAAAATTAAATGAAAGACTTAATATCAATCCTAATATAACTCCCCAAGAATGGCCAAAAACTTGATGCGTGTTTACTTCACCAAGTCTTAATATTTATAGTGTCCGCTATACCTATGGTTCACCCTAGTGCACTAACGGGCAGTGTACCCGGTCGTGTGTAGTGTAGTAAATGGTAAAGTCGATGTCGTCCCAAGAGCTTATGTGTGTTGATTATTACCGATGAGTGTCTAAATACTCATCATTTTTATACCGCTTAGAATGCCAAAAACATCTCTGAAAACACTGCAAATGCATCAAAATGATGAAAATATCACAAATAAGTGTTTTATGTGTTTTAAATGCAAAAATACCAAAAATCAGTGAAAACGGAGTTATCAAGTTTGCATAATTGGCGTTTTAGTCCCCAAGTTTCAAAAGCTCACAAATCTAGTCCCCGGTCATTCCAAAACTTATAAAATATCATTTAAGGTCCATGGGATTCAAAAGTTGTCAAAACAAACCCTTCAAAGTTTAAAAATTGCAAAATTACAACTTTGGTCCCTCAACTTTGAAAAGTGTCAAAAATCAGTCCCTTGGTGTTTAAAAATGGAAATTATTTAAACTACACCCTTGTACTATTCAAATGTGGCATATTTGGTCCTTATATGATAAGTTTTGAGAAATTACAAGTTTGGTCCCTGGAGTTACAAAGTTGGCAGTTTTGGTCCTTGGATTTATAAAAATGGAATTTTATGTAATATTGGTCTTTGTACTAAACCATTAATTGCGGGTTTAGTCCTTATGTGATGTTTGGGGAAAGTTCAAATCAGTCCCTCATTTTCAGAAAATTACATGAATGGTCCTTGTGCTTAACTTATACCAAACGGACCCTTTTGATATTAAATCCAATCCAAAACCCAATCCCATATCCTGGCCCAATATCCAACCCAGCCCAACCCCCGTTATTAATAAAAACGGTCAAAAAAAGTCAAACCCGCCAAAACCAGATGCACTGTACATCTCCTTCACCATCACCTGTTAAACCAAAACCAGGGTGGTTTTCACCACCACCTGTCTACCACCTCACCACCACCTGTCACCCAGCTGTATACCCACTCCACCTCCACATCCTCCCAAACTTCATTAATTGAGAAAACCTGCTCAAGACTTTTTTGGCGCCAAAATTCCACATGGACGAATTTGATGAATTGTGAGGATCCAATGGCTGAGAAGAGGTGGGAAAGTCTCAGAGGTCGACAAGGAACCTAAAATATCTTTATAAAGAAGATAAG
>OU343220.1:179976801-180110573 GCA_910596185.1 Chrysanthemum makinoi
GTGTGCATTGGAAGAGTGTAGAAGATCACCCTAGGAATATTAAGTTTGAGTTGAATAAAACGAATCGTGTTGATTCTAGTATTAGCTATAAGCGTACTGTAATTAATTCCAATTCTGCTACTATTCGCAAACCATGTAATGATGATTGTTTGAATTCTGTTACTAATCTTGAATGTGGTGTGAATGATTTGATGAATGCCATTAAATGCCCTGTTAAAACTATCAATGCAAAAAATCAAGCTAAGAAGGCTAAACGACAATGGCGAAAGAAAGTTAGAAAACAGTGGAAACCCACAGGAAGGAAATTTAGTAATATAGGTTATCAATGGATACCTACTGGGCGTAAGGTTAATGAGTTGTGCCCTAAAATTGCTAAGCCAATGCCCACTAGAAAATGGATGCCTACTGGTAGAACTATTCCCTTAAGAAGTGAACATACTTTGAATAGGAAAAATATGAACACTAGCACTGCATCTATTTATAATGATTCCATTGTTTCTACTTCTGATGTGGGTGTTCCAATCACTGTTACTAACCAAGTGGAACCCATTCTTGCATGGGGATCCCAATTATCCAGTTATCCATTCTTGTCTGTGTTCAACTGCAGATCATTCAAATCGTTCAGTGGTACCTGGACTCAGGCTGTTCCAAGCATATGATTGGAGATCGGTCGCGGCTCATGAACTTCGTGAGTAAATTCATCAGAACAGTGAGATTCGAAAATGATCATTTTGGTGCTATTATGGGCTATGGAGATTACGTGGTTGGAGATAGTGTGATTTCCAGGGTATATTATGTTGAAGGACTTGGACATAATCTATTTTCTGCTGGACAGTTTTGTGACTCGACTTAGAAGTGGCCTTCAGAAAACATACTTGCTTTGTTAGAGAACTTGATGGTGTGGAACTTCTCCGAGGAACTCGTGGTTCAAACCTATACACCATCTCTATCGAAGACATGATGAAAGCTTCACCCATCTGCCTGCTGTCAAAGGCTTCTAAAACTAAGTCATGGCTATGGCAGCGTCGTCTCAATCACTTGAACTTTGGTACCATAAACAATCTTTCCAGAAAGGACTTAGTAAGAGGACTAGCTAGACTTAAGTATGAAAAAGATCATCTTCGTTCAGCATGTCAATTGGGAAAAAGCAAGAAGTATGCCCATAAACCCAAACCTACAAATTCTGTTATGGAAGTTCTACATACCATTCACATGGATTTATGTGGACCCATGAGAGTGCAAACGATTAATGGGAACAAATATGTGTTAGTTGGGGTTGATGACTACTCCCGATTCACTTGGGTTAAGTTTTTGAGAACAAAGGATGAGACTCCAGATGCCATCATTAAACTTATTAAACAACTGCAGGTCCGACTTAACAAAACGGTTAGAATCGTCCGATCAGACAATGGAACTGAGTTTGTTAATAAAGAACTCAATGAATTTTATGAAAGTATTGGAATCAGTCCTCAAAGAAGTGTTCCACGATCTCCTCAACAGAACGGTGTAGTTGAAAGACGAAATCGAACTCTTGTGGAAGCCGCAAGAACAATGCTGATTTACTCAAAGGTTCCAATGTTTCTATGGGCTGAAGCTATTGCCACAACATGCTACACTCAAAATCGATCCCTAATCCACACATCTCATGGAAAGACTCCGTATGAACTAGTCCACAATCGAAAACCTAATCTATCATACCTTCGTGTGTTTGGTGCGTTATGTTACCCAACTAATGACGGTCAAGATTTAGGTAAACTGAATGCTAAAGCAGATATTGGAGTATTTGTAGGATATGCACCAAACAGAAAAGGTTACTGAATCTACAACAAGAGAACCAGAAATATCATGGAAACAATTCACGTTACGTTCGATGAGCTGACCGGTCAAATGGCTCCTGAACAATCCAGTTCTGGACCCGCACTTCAAAACAGTCCCATTGGTTCATCCCTTGTACCTAATTACTCTCTAGCAACTCCATATGTACCTCCATCTGAAGATAATTTGAAGAAATTGTTTGATCCAATGTTTGATGAAAATTATGAGCCAAATGCCAATGATCTGTCAATTCCAACAACAGAGGTTGCTTCTAGCCCCGTGAAGTTAACCCTTCAGTTTCGATGTCATTAAGTCAAGAAGCGCCTGCTGTTGATTACTCCGTCTCATCAACAAACCTTCAATCATCAAGTGTACCTCATGGAATTGTGTCGCACCCTGATGAAGTTAATCCCTTTGCTACTCCCAAAGATGCTACATTCAAAAACATATTTGCTCTTGAATCATCATCAGAACCATCTTCATCAAGAGATATCGACTCTGCTACTTCAGTTCCACAACAACAACCACATGAACACCTCAGAAAATGGACACATGATCATCCATTAGACAACATCATTGGAAACCCTCTCGCCCAGATCCACACGGAAACAACTTGCAACCGATACCTTATGGTGCTTCTTCAACTTCGTACTCTCTAAGATCGAACCAAAAGATGTTAAAACCGCCATGAATGAAGATAGCTGGTTCTATGCCATGCAAGAAGAAATTCATGAGTTTGATCGACTTGATGTATGGGAATTAGTACCTGCTCCAGATTGTGCTATGATCATTGCTCTAAATGGATCTTCAAAGTGAAACTTGATGAGCATGGTGATGTTTTAAAGAACAAGGCTCGATTGGTTGCAAAAGGATACCATCAAGAGGAGGGTATTGACTTTGAAGAATCATTTGCTCCTGTTGCTCATATTGAGGCAATCAGAATCTTCTTGGCTAATGCTGCTAGCAAGAATATGGCTGTATATCAGATGGAGGTGAAAACCGCCTTTCTGAATGGAGATTTGAAAGAGGTGGTTTACTTCGGCCAGCCAGAGGGTTTTGTGAATCCAGAGCATCCTACTCATGTCCATCGCTTGAAAAAGGCCCTTTACGGTTTGAAGCAAGCTCCTAGAGCATGGTATGATATGGTATCAAAGTTTCTTCTATCTTCTGGATTTAGCAAATGAGCAGTTGATCCGACATTGTTCACCAGGAAGTCAGGCAAACATTTAATTCACGTTCAAATATATGTTGATGATATTATCTTTGCCTCGACTGACCCCAATGAGTGTGACCATTTTTCTAAAGAAATGGGTTCTAAATTTCAAATGTCAATGATGGGACAAATGTCATTTTTCTTGGGATTACAAATTTCACAAAGTCCCGGAGGCATTTTTATAAATCAATCTAAATATGCACATGAGATTTTAAAGAAATTTGGATTTGATTCTAGTGACCCTGTTGACACTCCCATGATAGAGCATACTAAAATAGATGAGGACCACTCAGGGATCATGGTAGACCAAACGGAATATCGTAGTATGATTGGATCCCTGATGTACCTCACAGCTAGTAGACCAGACATCTTGTTCGCTGTTTGCATGTGTGCTAGATACCAGGCAAAGCCTACCAAAAAGCACCTTGAAGCGGTTAAACGGGTCTTTCGGTATCTCCAAGGAACCATCAACATGGGACTTTGGTACCCAAAGGACACCGGTATGTCACTAACAGCCTATGCAGATGCTGATCATGCAGGGTGTCAAGATACACGCCGGCACGCCCGAGGTGCTCGTTTTGGGTGATAAGCTTGTGAGCTGGTCTTCAAAGAAGCAAATGAGTACTTCTATTTCCTCTACAGAGGCTGAATACATAGCCATGTCATCTTGTTGTGCTCAAATCCTATGGATGAGATCCCAATTATCTGACTATGGCTTTATATTCAACAAAATCCCTCTGATCGTGACAATAAAAGTGCTATTGCTCTCTCATGCAACAATGTACAACACTCAAGGGCAAAGCACATCAACATTCGACATCATTTCATCAGGGAGCAAGTTGAAAACGGTGTGGTGGAACTATACTTTGTGAGGACTGAATACCAGTTAGCAGACATCTTCACCAAAGCTCTTCCTAGAGAACGTTTTGAGTTATCCTTCCATGACTTGGTCTTAAGAGCCTACAACCGGAAACACTCAAACGTCTTCAAGAGGAAGAAGAGGAGTAAAAGGTTTTCCTTCATCTATCTCTTGTAAATATCTATTCGAAAAACAAAATACAAAATTACAAAACCTTCAAAAAGCAAATAGAAAAATAGAAAACTTTCAAAAAATCCAAAAATATTGTCCTTTTGTCATGTTTTCCTCGATTCGATAATATCTACGGTCTTTGTGATGTCATTCAAAGAATGACACAGGACTTTAGATGTAATTCGAATGTTAAAAAAAAAAAAAAAAATTGAAAGAGAATTTTTTTTAAGAAAGTAAAACAATGGTTTATTGTCATTTCAGGCAGTAACCCGCTCTTCAATGAAAGAACAGAGCCATGCTTTATCTTGGTTTTCAAATCTCTTGCTCTGATTCTATAAACAATAACTTACTATCTAATGAAAACTAATTGCTTTGAAAAATAACTCAGACTCTATTTTTGAAAATCATCTGGACTTAACATTTGTCAAAAACATCTATCTCTCAATCAGCAACTTATGTCATTGATTGAGGGGGAGAATGATTTTAATTAAATCAAAAAGGTTATTTGTCATACAATTGTTTGTCAAAAGATAATCATTCATGTTTAATCAATAGAGTTTAAAGTCTCAAAATCCGATCCATATCAGTTAAAACGTTTTTCATAATCAAGTCACAATTCTCCTTAAAAGCTTTCAAAATCAATTTAAATCTACAGAGATCACAAATCTCAAATGATTTGATAATTGTGATCGGGGGAGAATTTGTGATTTAAATTGGATTTAATCTGATAATTCGATAAATGGTTTTATAAGGATGTACAAGCTCTCCTTCCCACATGTGCCAAACGATTTCAAATTTTCCATGCACATGTAGAGGGGGAGCATCTATCTTAAACCACTAAGATTTGAAACGTGATCAATTTATTTCAATGTGCGTTTTTCCTAATATGTGCAAAACATCTTCAAATTTCCATGCACATATTGAGGGGGAGCAACTATTTTGAAAACCACATTCTTCATATAACTACTCTTAGATGCAAGCCAATCCCTCAAAGATGAAAATTATTTCCATTACAAAATGATGCGTGATGCACATGTTGAGGGGGAGCTTTGTTTCAAAAATTATCAAAAAAAATTCAGGTACAAAATGCTTTGATAATATATCACAAGTATCTGGATTGATTTTCAAATGGTTCCAATGGCAGATGAACAATACCAAATAGACCGACCAAATTTACTTTATGTATGGTGATATAAGGTTGATAAGGTTAGGTATTTGTTCCCATGATCCGCCAGAACCGGAGGGATCTACCAAGGGACAATCCACTAGATAGTGTAGAAGTCTTTAGGTATGATGAAAAAAGGAGAAAAGTGAGATATGGGAAGAGTGCGGACTGAGATAGAGCTAGAACTGGAATAAACCCAACAAGGTTCTAGTTATGAAGTCTCGGTAAGCACTGAAGGGGTTGAAGAATGAAAAAGAAATGGAATGAGAAAAGGGTGAAAATAAATAGCCCTCCAATAATTCAACCTTAGGGCAGTAACCGGGTTCAATACATATGCTACTGGTAGTTACCAAGGTAACGCCGGTATTGAAGACAAGACGTCATGGACCCAGTGACGCACTGCACTACAACTTCCCAAACCACTCAAGTTCCTCTTAAAAGGACTTGTTTCATTCTCACGGGGAACCGACATAATCTATCGACTTTCTCTTAGAGATAGTTGGTATTGAAGAAGGAGACCCTCTCCCTAGTCTCCGGCATAGGAACCAAATATGCACAATTAAGTCTAGAGCCACGAGATGATCAATAAATCTCATTAGGACACTTTCAATGAAGACTCTCTATTTCACACAATGTGGAAAGAGAGATTATATCTTATGAGTCCTACGCATTATCCTTGTGGTATTTCCAGAACATCTGAGTGATATGCATACATATTCACCATGAAGATGGAAAGCCTTCTGAGCCAACATCAAACAAGCTCCTGGTGGGTGGCATGTGAGATCTATCCAATAGATCAACCATGTGACAACTGAACAGAAACAATGGGGCAATTCAATCTTTTGAATCAATCCTGGTTCAGGTTATGGATTGACGGATACCTTTGAAAAACCGATCGTTATGCTTAAAAACTCTTTTCTTTAGCACATCGACTGTGTACAAATAGTTCAAAATAAAAGGTGCTTATGATTGATAATTGATTTTCATTAAAACCTTCGTTGTATTGCAAAAACAATTTCTATTTGAGCGATACACGATTGTTTTTCAAACCTCTTTTTATCAATCAGTGAATCTCAATTCGCTGGTTCACTCGCTCCGTGTTGTCTTCTTTGAGACGTTCTGGTTTGAGAACGGCTAGAGCAGCTGCGAAACCCTGTCAAGGAGATTCTTCGAAATTATACATGATCACAGGCAATACTTGTATTGATCAACGGGGAACCGTGGGCCGTGTACCTCAATTCAACAAAAGTGATTAAATACACTCTTGTGTGCTTTATTGCTAATTGTTTTATGTAGGAACACCTGACGTTTGCAGCTGATCAGAATGGAGCGGTCAATTCATAGCCGCATGCTCACACAACACATTCATATCTAAAGAAATCATGATTAGTACATCAATGACTCTGATATTTTCACTCCATGCTTCTGCTACGCTGCTGCCAATATCATGAATTAACGAAAGCTTTCGCTATTCTGATGAAAATACATCATGATCCAGAATGTGATCATGTAGAGATGATTTTCTATTGAAGAGAGTGTCGACAATGGTGGATGATGGGATGGCCTAGGAGGCAAGTCCTCCAAGTTGTAGAGATGTGGAGATGAATGTGAAGTGGTAAATGATATGGCTCTAGGCACCAAAGGTGAGGGGTGGGTGGAAATGGGTGTGTTTGGTTTAGGAGGAATTGTGGTGTTTGGCGATGATATTTTTGTAGGAACAATCCTTTTGGGGATTGGTTTGATTGGTTGAGTTGGTGGAGGAGAAATCCTAGCATTTGTGGATTTAACGGGAGATGATTCGGTTGAGGAAATTTCGTGTACAACATGAGCAAGTTTCTTGGGTGGCCATTTGGTGGATGAGTTAGCACTAGGAGCTTTCCTCATGATGAAATGACTAAAGATTAGTGATGTAAAGGTTTCTAAATGATGAGAATTAAGTTGTGGTTGGTGACTAAGAAGTCCTATCAAGATGGCTTATAAAAGGAAGGATTTAGAAAGTGCATTAAAGACTTAAGCCACTAAGATCCTTTGAAATGTGATGATTTGCATGAACAAGGGTCAACTACAGATTTACACTGATCTAGGAGTTTAATTAAGACAAGATGGAGTGTTCAAGTTAGAAAGAAGAGCTTAAAATGATTGTTTTAGCTAGGATTTGCTGAATCTGCCAGCCGGTTCCCACGGTTCCCTCCAATGAGGGATCCGTCTAGGCTATTCCTAGGGATCCGGCTATCAGCAGTTAAGAAAATGAGGAAAATGATGTTTGTAGAGTCTAATACCTATACATCTTGAGTGTCTCAGTCTTCTTAAGTGTTTTAAATAAAATGTGACTTAAAATGATCAAGGGTAATGAGTGATGGTAGCTAATGATTGCCTTTCATGGAAGGACAATGGGACTTTATGACCACCAATGGGTGATCAAGGATGACACTAGGAGATTTGAGAGTGTCAAGTGATGTTAAATGACCCTAGAAATCAGATGGAAAATTAGGACAAAATAAAAAAAATCCTTAAAAATTATAAGAATTGAAAAACTAGTTTTTGACCCATTTTGAGGTAGAGATGACTAAAACCAATTAGCTAAAGTTGAGAGATTTATAAAACTAGATGTGTTGACATGTGAGAGATGATATAGGAGTGGAAGAATGATGAGTTTTGGTGAAATGATAAATCGAAAAGCACCTTGAGTGTGATCCTAAATGAGCTATTAGTGAGTGTGAAGCATACTGAGCTTGAGAAAGACTTAAGTGGTCCTAAGGCATTATGTTTAGCTAGTGTGAAGTGATCTAGTGGGCTGGTTTAATGTGTGGGAGTCTGCAATCTATTTTTGTCACCCCGGATCCCACGGATCCCTAAAAGGAGGGATCCGTCTAGTACAACTTGAGGGATCCGACAACTGCAGATCAGAAGCATCACAAAAAAAGTGCAGATTTTGCATTATACTATGCATACTAATTGCTACTAGTCTCTACTATAAATGAACATCAAAACAAGAAAATATCTCATAAACCATAACATAAATAAGAGTAGTAGTGAAACTATCCAAACAATCAAGATAAACCATTTACAAATATAAGCATCCATTGCAAAATGATAAACAATACGTCTAAAAACAACCATAATCCTAATGTCTCTTTTGTCAATCTTTTCTCTTCCTCTTTCCCGACTTCACGACGTAGTTAGTTAGGCATTGGATCATACCCTTCAATTGTTTGAATTCTTCGGTCTCGTTTGGAAGAGTTGGAAGTTGTTCAAAGTAGGTTATAGGGTCCAAGTCGACGTTGGCAACGAGGTTGACATTTACTTCTTCTTCGTCCGAGGAGTCCGAGAGAGCCCGAGGTCTTCTTCCATTGACCATGAACCGTTTAGAGGGTTGTTTGGTGAGTGGTACCATGACGTGATCGGCAAGAAAGTGATCATCATTGATAGGAGAAGGTTGCATTGCACTAATATACTCACGGAGTCGTGTTAGGAGCATACCATAGGGAAGTACCATGTTGGTAACTTTGAAAACACTGGCCATTCTCTTCACTATGTAATAGGCAAGGTTAAATGGTCTTTGATGAATGAGGCAATAGATCATTTGGACAAGACATGCATTTGGATGGTCTTTGTTTCCGACCAAACTAATGACATTTTCCCTAAGAATTTCTTCCCATTTTCTATAGATGAGATGCATTTCGAAGAGTTCCATTTGAAACGGATCACCGTGAATAAGCTCTTTGTTGCGGTTGAAGCGGGATTGGTCGGCTCTAATTTTGAAAATGGTGTCTCGAACAATTGTGGGGTCATCAAGTGGAGTGCGGTAGATTGGTTAGGGATCTAGTGCAAATGATTGGGTGGATATTGCCCAATCTTAGGAGTACATACAAATTCCTTCACAAGGAATGCGGAGGATTTGTGAAAATGTGTTGAGGGGTAGAGTAAAGCTTTGATTATTGATGATAAAAGCGATTGAGATGCTATCATCACTATTTCGAATGATCCTAACACTTTTTTAGAACTCAAAGATGAAAACCGGACAAATTTGTTCATCAATATCAAGGAGACAATCAATGTTGATTGCCGAGAAGACTTGACGAATGTCGGTATTTTCGAGAAAACATTCCTTGACTACACGACCTTCGTGAATGAGTCGTTTTTCAAGTCTTTTGAAAATTTTATGATCGGTTTTTGAAAACTCCTCTTTTCGATAGTATCTAGTGAGGTAGTGGACGGTATCATGGTAGTCTTGTTGGGTAGCTTTAGGCATGGTTGGTCCTAGAAAAACAAATATTCCAATTAGGTAAAATTTGTTTGAGATGGGTTTATGGTTTTGATTTGTATTAACAATGTTGTAAGCACAATAGAATCTTAGTTATGTGAAACTCTTTTCTAGTGATAAATTTTGAAAAACCTAATTTCATCAATTGATGTTTTAAGAAGAAAATTGAAAACCATAAACCCTAGGATGAAGAAGATGACGAGTAGAACATATGAGTGTAATTACTTACAATGATGTTCAAGATGGAGATGCTTGAGGATACGAAGCCCTATGGAGATGAAAGCAACAATTGGGTCATTTTTGTGTTTTGTAAGGAGAGGGAAAAGAGCATAACTGATTTTGAAAGGCGTATAGTTGGTTTCTATCACACGGTTCCCCCGGATCCCTTGTAATTGGGATCCGGCTAGTACAACTTGTAGGATCCGGCTGCTGTGGACAGAAAGAGAGTGTTTGGTGTTATTTTTGTAATAAGTTATACACTAGCTTATGGAACAAAAATGGCTTTAAGGTTCCTAATTTTTTGGTCAATGTGTTTTGATAGGTTAACTATCAAGGATCTATTTCTGACGACGGCGTTAGTTTGACGATCTTTAGAGAATCAAGAAGGAATACTATTCCCAATGATGAGTGAGTCGGGAAAGTGGCGAAAATAGACTTTTTAGAGACTAGCAACTATAAACGTTCTAATTTATGAAAAAGAAAATATTACCATGTAAACATAAAATGGCTACTTTTTAGATAAGTGGACATACCTCTAAACTCTTGATATGGTTTATAGAGACCATTTATCTGAAATACTTCATGAGCTTTTAAAGTAATCCGTTGTACTTAGTATAAGTAGCTTGTGATTACTTTTAGGTTCTTATTTGAGAGATGACTTCATTTTTCTTTGAATAGAAATGAAGACCTTGAAAAAGTCCTAGCAAGAAGGTTTCTAAAACAAGATTGTTAGAATAATCTATCACTATCCAACATAAGAGAAATAATTTGTTTTGAAAGATTTCCTTCTTTGTAGTTTTCAATCACATACGGATCGTATCAAGTTTTTAAAGTACAACATACTCTAAGAAACTTGGTAACGAAGCTCTGATTCCAATTGTGGAAAACTAGAAGGGGGGGAGGGTTGAATAGTTTTACCGATTAAAACTTTGTTTTAGAATATTTAGATCGACTTATGTCAATCTATGTAATGGAAATGTAAAGAGTAAGAAACACAAAACCACGACACGAGTATTTATAGTGGTTCGGCTACTAGGACACCTTCCTTGCCCTACTCCACTCCCCGAGTCACCTACTCGAGAGTTCATTAGCACTACATGACACAACTCCTTATGGCGGAGAAGCCTTCACAACGTCGCCTACTCTTTTTACGGTACAAGGCTAGACACCGGGTTCTTCCACAAGGTAGAACCAAACCTATCACAACGTCGCCTACACTTTATCCGGTACAAGGCTAGATACCGAGATCCGTTACAAAGGAGGAACTACTACCCAATACTACACAACACCTATCCCAAAGGAGACCCACTCCTTATTACAACATCATCAAGGATATCAATATCCTTGGATACACCCTATCTCTATTTGTACATCGATACACCGTATCGATTGTACACCCTTGGCATCTTTCACTAATGCCTTTGAATTGACCCTTTTGGCGTCCTTCACTAATGCCTTTGACACGAAAGTTTGGCACCTTTCACTAATGCCTTCGTCTTGACTCTTTTGGCATCATTCACTAATTCCTTTGACACGGACGTTAAGCACCTTTCACCTATGCCTTCGTCTTGACCCTTTTGGCATCATTCGCTAATGCCTTTGACACAACACTTCTAATGAGGAAGAAAGAACTATCAACAAGAGAACCTCAGTAGTCTTGATGATGACGAAGCATGGCAACTCATGGACTTGAGCTTGCTCGACTTCAAGAGGTAGTGATCTCGCCTTTAAGAGGAACCTAGAGAATCACACAAAAAAAACACAAACTGCATAGAAAGATCCATTGGGTCTGAGGTTAGAGGGTTTACAATACTAGGTGAAAGTATGTGTAGGAGTGGCAACCTATAATGAAGAAATGACTCACTATTTATAGAAGAAAACATGCTATTGTTCCACGGATCCTTTACTTGAGGGATCCGTCCAGTGTAAACTGGGGGAACCGTGGGACGCTCCTCTTTGCCCATGGGTTTTGGGTCATGGGTCATGGGTTATGGGTCATGAGTCCTAGACTTTGGACCATGGGTATCCAAGTAGACACAATGTATCTAGTAGATGCAATGCATCTAGTCCATGGGTTATGGGGTTAACTCCATGGGTCATGGATAATACCCATTATGACTTATGCATGATGTCATGCAATGGGTTATGGGTTAGCTCCATGGGTATGGGTTATGGACTTTGGGTTTTACCCAACTACATTCAATGTATTTAGTCAATGGGTCAAATACTTAAACTTCTACCCATTATAATACATACTAAGTATGTATATATCTACCCAATATGTAAACAGTAGTTTTTGTACATATGTATTACTAAACCATGAAAGCACTATTACTTATTTAGTGTTTTATGTGAAAATGTAAATGTGTTAGTAAACTATTGGCTCAAACCATTTACGTATTTTATTTATTTTGTTAAAATGATTTTACGTTTGTTATTGACAAAACATTAGAAGATCGTAAAATATAAATAAACGTTTTTTCGGCTTATTTGTATTAACACCGTGCATGTCTGTCAGTTGGCCTGAGGGGTCTTCCTAGGCTATCTGAAGCCCTAAGAATGTGACAGGGCTTATCAAGTGTTGATAATAGACCTTGCTGAGTGCTTGTTGTAGAAAACTAAAATGAGCGGTTGAATAGTTTTATCGATTTAAATTAGTTTCAAAAACTTTTAAATCGAGTATATGTGAAACCTTTGAATGGTGAGGTATAAATTATGCAAGACTATAAGTAAATAGATAAATACGATAAAGTAAAAGAGAGGAAGTGATAGAACTGTGACACAATGATTGATAATGGTTCGGCTACAATGACACCTTCCTTGCCCTACTCCACTCCCCGAGTACCCAACTCGAGAGTTCTTAAGCACTATGTCAACAAGCTCCTTAACTGAAAGAGAAGCCTCACAACGTCGCTTACACTTTATCCGGTACAAAGCTAAATACCGAGTTCTTTACAACGGAAGAACCAATCCAACAACACAACTAACACAGCAAGTTTATGATTACAATATGATGAATCAAAGACAAGAATCAATTCAGTGATCTTGTAATGATGATGAAGCATAACAACACTTCTCTTGAAGCTTGCAAGTCTTCTATCCAAAAATCGTGATCTTGCCTTTTAAGAAGAACCTTGAAATCACTAAAAGATAACTACATGAATGATCCTTAGATATGAGTTTAAAGAGATATAAGAATATAAGAATATATGTAAGAGAATGGGTGAAAAACAATAAAGAAATGACTCACTATTTATAGGCAAAACCAATGGAGCATTAGTCCAATGGTTGGAGCACTTTTGCTTGAGTCAATTGACCCAGGTTCAAGTCCTATCATTGGCATTTGCTTCATATAGGTACCCACCTCCATAAAAACTATGGGCATACTAGAGAGACTTTATCGAATAAGAGCTCAAGGGTCCGAATCTTGGCTCGTGCTTACTCCAGTTGGTGCCCCACTAGGCCAGGAGAGTTGCCGGAGCTATTCCTTGCGGGGTGGACAATGGCTGGTGCAAAAAGGCACCCGGGGTCAGGGTGTTCCCGCCAATCTACACCTTTTTGTGGAATGTATAGGCAAAAAATTTACTATTCGGCCGGTTCCGGCGGATCCCTTTCAAAAGGGATCCGGCCAGTGTAATCCAAGGGATCCGACACACTAGGTAATCCAATCCAGATTTTGGGTTACAATTCCGGGTTTTGGATCATAGGTAATGGACTATGGGTCATGGGTCATGGGAACCCAACATGATGTCATGCATGATGTAATGCACATGAGCCATGGGTTTTGGATCACGGGTCATGGGTTATGGATACTTAATTCATTTTTACTTACATTATTATTTTACAACAATTGTATACCTAACAATTTATATAATTTCTATATTAGTAAAAATAAATATGACGACTAATAAATAAACGTGTAGTCTTAGATTTATACTTGAGATAATTCTATGATTGTTATTGGCAAAACATTTAGAGATCTAGAAATATAAGTAAACGGTTTTATGGCTTATTTGTAATAACAATCTCCCTTTTTTTGTTGATGACAAAACGTAAAAATTTTGTGAGTAAAACTTAAGAATTAAATGTTTATAATAATTGAAAATGTTTTAGTTTAGTTTTACTCTCTTTTCCCTCTTTTTTGTTGAAACAAAAGAGTGTCGAAGAGATAATATGGTGGAACAAATATTCCAAATGCAATGCTCCCCCTTTACGTGAACTCCCCTTTAATGAGGACGTCAAGTAAATAGAATCGGAAACCTACAAAAGAAATGGTTAGTAACAAGCAATAATAGATTCCGTCAAATTGGAGAGAATAGATAACTAAAGAAAGGAAACTAATTAATCTAGTTGTAAGCGAGAATCAAAGTACGTAACAATAATCCTTGTAATAAAATAACCAAAATGTAGTGTATTTTCACTACATACACATGTAAGACTAAGAACAAGGATTTGTTCTTTGAAAATATGAAGAAAAAAAATGAATAAAGACTAAACGAAAAATAGGAAAATATATATTATAGCCCTTGGATGCTTGCATATTATTTTAATGAAAGTTTGGGTGGGTGATGATGTTGATGCAGTTTATGATATGGTTAAGAATGAAGCGCATCTCATCGCGCACTTCATGAGCAACTTGCCTTGAACTTTGACAATGGACACAAAAGAGATAGTGTGGAAGTGGAGGTAGAGGTTCATTAATCCAAGAGAGTTCATTGGTGGGTGGAAGAGATGGTAAAGGTGTATCAACATCTATGATGTCTGAGATTGGTGGTGGTTAATTAGCCAAAGTTTCAAGTAGAGAAATGGATGGTAGAGGAGGTTGGTTATTAATCCTAAGAGGTAAATCTTCAAGATCATCAAAGAAAGGGTTTGGTGAAGTTGGAAGTGTTGTGAAGATAAGCTCAATGGGCTTTATGTTGGATGATATATGTGGTGATGTTTTGGATGGTTGAGTTGGTGCCGGAGGTGGAGTGGATAGTGGTGGCGGAGTCACTTTTGGTGTTACAAGTAGCTCTTCAAGAGTAGTTATTGAAGGAGTAATACTAGAGGTGATTTGAGTAGCTAGAGGAGAGTTTGGTGGTGAGTCCAATGGAGTGGATGGAGATGCAATGTTGTATTTATAGGTGAGAAGCTGCTAGGTGGTGAAGAGTTGGTTAATAATAGTGGATTTGAGAAGCAACAAGGTCTTATACTAATTCTTACGATTTTTCTTGGTAGAGGTGGTGGAGGAAGAATAGAAGGAGGTAAAGTGAAGGTTGAGTTTGAGTAATGGTGGCTTCTTGGATTTAAGTTTCAATGAGATTGCTAAGATTTCGAAGTTCATTGATTTCATTAATAATTTCTTCACGGGATCGTGATTGTTCTTAAGATGCTTGAACTCTTTTGGGTGCCATGATCACAAGAAAGCTGAGATTGAGAGTGTGTTGGTGATGGAAATGCAAGCACAAGAGGGCATTATTTATAGGAGAAAACCATGCATTACATTGAATGCTAAAGCCACAATTTAAGCCAATGTCTAATGATTAGATATGCATGTAATGCAAGTTATTATAAGAGGTCAAGCACTAAGTCTTATACTCAGTAAATATTAAGTGGAAAGTAGTAAAAGTAAGAAATTTCAAGTTAAAAATGTCACAAGAAAGACAAGAGTGTCTTTTGTTTAGCCGGTTCCATCGGATCCTTCCCAGAAGGGATCTGGCCTGCGTTATCGCAGAGATTCGGGTATCTGACAAAGTCAGACATAAAAACATTGTAAAAAGTTACAAGACCTAGTGTGTGTCTATATGCAAACTATGTGAAGGTGTAGTTATCTCGACTCTAAAATGAAAAAGGAAGATAGAAGTGTAAGATACGTATATATATTTAAGATAACTCAAACACTCCTTAATTTGATGTAGCTACGTTTGAATGTATTTGAAAATACATATTAGTTATGTATTCCCTTTAGCATTCAGGAGACATATAAGATGATGTATGAGAAAAGTTTTTATTTTTTATTAACCATGTATGAAAAATATGAGTATCCTAGACGTGAGAATCTTTGATTAAAAGTATGAGGTTTAAGAATAAAACCTCATAAACTTTGATATTTGTGTTTTGTGCGAAATAGAATTCCTAAAATCAAATGAAAAATTAAAGATATGTACTTGTAGAAAAGAGAGTCAGAAAAGAGTTTACGGAGATTGTTCCATAAGATCAAGTCCTAAACGAAGTAGGTTGAACGGTTCACTTATCAATGGTTTGGTGAGAATGTCAGAAATGTTGTCTTCAGAAGAAACCTTATCAATTGAAATATTCCCTTTCTGAACATTATCTCTGAGAAGCTGATGGCGAATTTCTATATGCTTGGTGCGAGAATGTAACATTGGATTCTTGATGAGGTCGATGGCACCTTTGTTGTCGCAAAGGATGGCTGATGTGTCTCGCGACTACTAGTTTTAAATTTATAACATGAATTACCTGATAAAGCTAAGAACACACGGGCAAGTATGACCCTTTCGTATGTAGTTAGTGTTGGTTGGTAAGCCAAAGTCGCTCACTAGGATTTGAATATTTTCAATTGTGAAGAATCTATGTAACAATAAGCGTTAAAAAGGTGGTAATAGGTTGTCACGTCCCAAAGTATCATATAAGCAATAAGTAACACAAAAATGATTAAGATACTAATTCAACGAGACAGGAATTAATATAATTAAAGCTACTTGTTTGGAACTAGTATTCATATCAATGGAGTGTGAAGAGATTCAGATAGAACTTTAAGCAATAACATACAAAATCAAAAATCATACAATTCCAATCAAATAGTCATATCATGAAATTGCACATATCATGGTTTAGATTAACGAACCCTTTCGACCTATGATCATTATTATAAAGCATCTCATTTACAAGCCATTTGTGAGAAATATGATTTTACCGATTTGTTCATAAGAGCCCTTTCGACCTATACTCTTTTATTAGTCCATTTAACTTGTATATTCATAGATGTCAATTATGAAATACCAAACATATACGCGCGCTAACATCTGGAACAAATCATCACGAGAAATCCTTCTGACTTATAGATCCGGTTATGATTTACCAACAAGTTATTTAGACACATATCAATTCAAACAAACTCATAAGCACAATCATATGTCAATATTGTCAAATACCAAACACTCCATCTCAATTTCTACATCATTCCAAACAAATATAGAAAAACTACTCCATATCAAAATTAATTAATAACCAAAGTTCAACATGAATAGCACAATTCAACATCCATAAAAATATAAGTAACAAGGTTTAACCGAAGTATGAATTACAATAGGCAAAGGTGAAGGATTTAGAGCAACCTTTGAGCCTCCAATTGATTACAATAGTTCTACCAAGCTGGAAAATTATATCCAAACACCTTCAATAGCCCTTGAGAACACTACAAAATTTTAGTAGAGGTTTGTGGTCTTTTGGGAGAGATAAGTTAGTGAAAATTCGTCCTTGAGGGCGGAGGGTGAGTTTTTCATATATGAAAACCAAGCCAAATGGTCTTATTTATAGGTAGAAGCTACCCTTAGCCACCAAGTAGCTTTTTTGGACACAAAGTTCCATAAAGTATCAGATAATGGAGTAATTAGGGCCATATGGCACTTAATTACACATTAAAAATAACTTTGGGGGGTTAGATTCATCCTGCCAATCGACTACGGGGCCAGGCTGATTGGCTTGATGATAAAAATGGTTCCAGTCGATCGGTCAAAGGCTCCAACCGATCAGCTACGTGCATTTTGGCTCAACATGGTAAAAACAAAAGTTGTAGCCCTTTGTCCCATCTTAATGTACCCGTGAATGGGGGGGGGTCAAACAAAGTCTGTATGCTCAACTTATGGCCAAAATGGTGAAGGTGTGTCGGGAACAACGAGTCTTTCAATATTTCTTCGATTTAGCTTCTTTTCATCCTTTTATTTCTCGTTTTCCTTCTTTTGCTTTATTATCGAGTCTTTGGAGTGACAACTTCATGAATTTATCTTCTCGAATATACTCCACGAGACTTGCATTTTTTGGGAATTATTCGAACATGAATAAATCTTCGTTTATTGATTGTTTCTTTGTCTTTTTCTTCATTTTCTTTGTCTTGGTTTACTACAAACATGAAAACATTAAGTTCGTTAGTTTAACCAAATAACATGTACAAAAACCATGATAAAGCTCCTAAAAACATACTCAATTTGAGCGTTATCAATGGCAATGTCACTAAGTTTGATGTCGTAGTATACTAGAGCTTGTTTCATCTATAGTGCTTGTTGACATGCTTTGCCAGTGGATACATATTCTGATTTTGCAGTGGAGATAACTAGTGCGGTTTGTTTTTTAGAGAACCAAGATTTCAAGAAATATCCCATAAATGTACAAACACCACTTGTACTTTTGTGATCAACATAATCACCTGCATGGTCAGAATCTGCATATACAATAGTTTCTACCCCCGTCCCTTTGGGATACCATAAACCCAATTGAGTAGTACCTTTTATATATACCTAAATATTCTTTTAATAACTTCAAGGTGAGAAGATTTTGGATCTTCTTGAGAATGAGCGCATAGAGAAGCACCGAACATGATATCTGGCCGACTTTCCGTGAGATAAAATAAACTACCAATCATGCCACGGTACTTAGTTTTGTTTACCGATTCACCGTTTTCATCCCTTGTGAGTTTAGTATTAGAGGACATTGGTGTTTTAATAGGCTTGGAATCTTCTAAGTCGATTGTTTTTAACATTTCTTGATATATTTAGATTGGTTTAAGAAGATACCATTTTCTAATTGTTTGATTTGTAGACAGAGGAAAATGTTTAATTCTTCCATCATACTCATTTCGAAATCGTCGTGAATAATTTTAGAAAATTCATCACACAATTCTTGACAAGTAGGTCCGAATATAATATCGTCCACATAAATTTGGAAAATGATGATATGTGATTTGTTTTTCTTGGTGAATAAGGTGTTATATACTAATCTCATGGTGTATTTGTGTTCTAAAAGAAATGTTTTAAGTCTATCATACTAAGCTTTAGGAACTTATTTAAGACCATACAGAGATTTATTAAGTTTGTATACATAGTTGGGTTTTTCAAAATCAACAAACTCGGAAGGTTATGACACATAAACTTCTTCATTTATAAACCCATTTAGAAAAGCACTTTTAATGTCCATTTGATATAGTTTGATATCATTAGCACAAGCATAAGCAAGGAGCATTCTTATAGATTCTAATCTTGTTACTGGAGCATAAGTCTCATCAAAATATATTCCTTCTGTTGATTGTATCCTTGTGCAACAAGTCTAGCCTTTTTTCTAGATACGATCCCTTTTTCATCTAATTTATTTTTTAAAACCCATTTAGTACCAATAACGGTTTGATTTTTAAGAGGTGGAACAAGGTTCCAAACATCATTAGTGACATATTGATTTAGTTTTTCTTACATTGCTATTATCTAACTTTCGTCTTTAGTAGCATCATTAACATTTTTGGGTTCTACTGAAGAAACAAAACAGAAAAAATTACTTTGATTTTGAGCTTGTGAAAGTAAGGTTCTTTCGTTCAATTTTCCTATGACTCTTTCTAAAGGATGATTTTTAGATTCCTTAATGTTGACAATTTCTTTATTTAATGGTTCATCTTTCTTATCTTTTATTATCTTAATTTGGTTATCAGGAATTTGACTTACTATTATATCGTCATCTATAAGAGGTTGGGATTTAGGAGGAAGAATTTTTTCGAACTTGACATTTAAAGACTCTTCAATTTTCATGGTTTCTTTATTTAGAATTATGTAAGCTTTACTATTGGGTGAGTATCCTAAGAATACACCTTCGGTGGATTTAGGATCGAATTTGGTGAGATAGTCTTTTGTGTTTAAAATGAAGCATTTGCTTCCAAAGACTTTAAAGTAATCAAGCGAAGGCTTTTTGCCTTTATATAACTCATATGGAGTCATACCAAAGAAAGGTCTAATTAAGATTATATTTAAAATATATGTAGATGTGTCGACGGCATTACACCAAAATGTTTTAGGGATAGACTGCTCATTTAACATGGTTTGACTCATTTCTTATAAAATACAATTTTTACGTTCAACTACCCTGTTTGATTGTGGAGTATGTGGAGCCGAGAAATTGTGAGTAATACCATTAGCGTAACTGATGTGCTTCATTGTGTATAGGTATTTTATTGTTATCAAGTTTTAAATTTATATTTAGCCAACTTAACCTATAACAAACACTACTGAGCAGTGTACCCGATTAATGTAGCTTAGTTAGTAAGTAGAGTGTCGATCACTAAGAGTGGAAGGTTAACACTTAAACATCTATCAGTATTTTAATTCTAAAGTTAGTCTAATTAAACCTAATCTAACGCAGGCAAATGACACACCCATACACAGATAAGAATACAGATAGCAGATAAAAGGTCAAGACGATAGTAAGGAAAATGTACTGGCTAATTGTTTAGCTATATATGATGGGTACTATATCTATTATCTCTATTTGGTTGCTTACTTGTGTGCGTCTATCATTCCAATGTTTAGACTACACTAACACAAAGAATGGAAATGCATTAGAGAATGGAATGACATAGAAAGAGAATGAGTCTGATATAAGAGAATGGATTCTAGTGTTTGGCAAAAATAGAGAATAGAGTGTCAGAATCGATTAAAGAATCAATTCCTTTGTTTGGTACATAAAAGAATGAATATATATATATTTTCGGGTTTTTTAGTTACGTTGATTATTTGACGCTATCAGGTCACATAATTACAATTATGCAAACAAAATTCAAGATTTTTGTCATATAAAAATATATTATATCATCTCTACGATGAAACAAAAATGACAAAAAAAGCATATTTCTACAACTTACACATTGCACTAAACACAACTAATAAAAAAGATGGATACTGTATAATCTTTATGATCGAACTAGTATATATACGTAGAGGATAAGCAATTAAAACCTGATTTACAAACACTAGTATTTACACATCAATATTTGTATAATTTTCTGCTATAGGGTTTTTTACATGTTACGAAGTAGAGAAAAATTTAAATGCTTACTCTTATTTTGATGCTTACCAAGGGAAAAATCTTCACCATCCATCTATTTTGATTTAATGGTGGGGATTAATCTAAAATTTAATAGATAAACCTAAGTCCATGTTTTTTCTTGTCTTTTTGTCTTTCTTTTTTATTCACATTTTTAATGAAAGCGTAAAACGGATATGAAAGAAAACTCGTATGAAAATACATTGCGAATTAGCGAATTAAAAAAAAGTGAATAAAATGATTTTTCATTCACTAGAGAATGGATAGAAAGAGCCTTCTAAAATTCCCATTCTTCACCTTTCTTCTCTTTTTTAAAGAAACAAAAGGGGGAATGAGAATGGTAATTTAATTCCCTGTTTCCATTCTTATGTCAAACAAACATGAGAATCAACCTCTTTTCCCTTTCTCAGCTTTCCATTCATGCGTACCAAACATCCCCTAAACATCTTGATTTCGGCTTTTAACTTTGTGGAAAACTAGAAGGGGGGTTGAATAGTTTTACCGATTAAAACTTTGTTTAAACTATTTAGATCGACTTATGTCACTCTATTTAATGTGTGGGTTGGATAATGATAGATAAGTAAATAATTAAGTAATGCAAAGATAAAGAGTAGAGAAACACAAAACCACGACACGAGTATTTATAGTGGTTCGGCTACAAGGATACCTTCCTTGCCCTACTCCACTCCCCGAGTACCCCACCCGAGAGTTCGTAAGCACTACACAACACAACCTCCTTAATGTGGCGGAGAAGCCTTCACAACGTCGCCTACTCTTTATTCGGTACTAGGCTAGACACCGAGTTCTTCCATGAGGTAGAACCATACCTATCACAACGTCGCCTACACTTTATCTGGTACAAGGCTAGATACCGAGTTTCATTACAAAGGAGGAACTACTACACAACACTTCACCACAACACAACTATCCCAAAGGAGACAAACTCCTTGTTACAACACTAGAAGGATATCAATATCCTTTAACCCAAACTATCTATCTTCTACATCGATGCACCATATCGAATGTACACCCTTGGCACCTTTCACTAATGCCTTCGACATGACCCTTCGGCACCTTTCACTAATTCCTTCGACACGACCCTTCGGCACCTTTTACTAATGCCTTCAACACAACACTTCAATGGAGGGAGAAAAGAACTATCAACAAGATACACTTCAGTGGTCTTGATGATGATGAAGCTTAGAAACTCATGACCTTGAGCTTGCACATCTTCACGAGGTGGTGATCTCACCTTTAAGAGGAACCTAGATAATCACACAAACATAAAACTACATAGAATGATCCTTTGGATCAGAGGTTAGAGATATTACAATATTAAAAGAGAGTATGTGTAAAGTGGTGGTGAGCCAGAGAGAAATTGCTCACTATTTATAGAAAAAATTGTCTAATGTCCCACGGTTCCCACGGATCCCTCCCCAAAGGGATCCGGCTAGTGCAATCCTTGGGATCTGGCTACTGGGTCAGCTTAAGTCCGGATTTCGGGTTGCAAACCGAGTTATGGGTTATGGGTTATGAACCATGGGTTATGAGTAATGGATTATGGATACCAAACAAGACGCAATGTGTCTAGACATTGGGTTATGGATCTTGGGTCATGGGTCATGGATCATGGATAATATCCAACATGACTTCATGCATGATGTCATGCAATGGGTCATGGGTTATAGATCATGCTCCATGGGTATGGGTTATGGACTTGGGTCTTTACCCAACAACATTCATTGTACCTAGTCAATGGATCATGGGTTGTGGGTCATGGGTCATGGACTTGGTTTTCCCATTACATTACCCATTACAATATGTACAAAGTATATATGTACAATTCTATATTATGTAAATACTAGTTGTTATACATATGCATTTCTATAAGATGTAAACAATATTACTTGTTTAGTGTTTATATAAAAGTATATTTTGTTTTATATAACTTATTTACTAAACATGTTTTGATATGGTTTTAGTATGTTTAGTATAAATGTGCTAGTAAACTATTGGCTCAAACCTTTTACGCAATTTATTTTTTCGTTAAAATGATTTTACATTTGTTATCGACAAAACATTAGAAGATCGTAAAATATAAATAAACGTTTTTATGGTTTATTTGTATTAACAATCTCCCCTTTTTTGTTGATGACAAAGCATAAGATTATTTTAAGAAGAAAATAAAATTCGTAAAAAATTGAATTGGAGTTTTTACTCTCTTTTCTCCCTCTTTTTGTAGAAACAAAAAGAGCGTCGAAAAGAAACTAACACCTTGTTTTGAAAAAAATGTGTGAAAAGTAACAATAAAAAATAGAGAGTAAGAGGAGAGAAAGTTTCTCGTATTAGCTCCCCCTTGACGGATGCTTCCCTTTGTTGAGGGCGTCAAGTAATTAGGAAGTCTAAGCGAGTGTGTTGCAATTATGTTTTCAAATGGTTTCGTCTTTGACGAAATGCTCCCCCTTGACGAGTGCTCCCTTTTGAGGAGGACGTCAAGTAGTAAAGAAATTCTAAGTGAAAGTATTTCAAGCGTTTTTGCAATTGCTTTGTTTTGACAAAAAGCTCCCCCTTGTTGAGGGTGTCAAATTCTTCATGTGTATTTTGAAAATCTACAAAACAAAAGTTAGAAAGCAAGTATATGGTGCAAAATTTCCTACAAATGAGATTCATATTAGTGATAAAATGAGCTTATGTTGCACGGATCCCACGGATCCTCCTTGTGAGGGATCCGTCTAGGAAAAAATGAGAGAACCGTGTACATGCACTTCTTTAGCAGCAATGTAGATGTGAAAAGTGAAGTAAGCATCAAAATAAGTTATGTATTATAGCACCAAACATATTCTCATAACCATATAGCATACAACATGTAATTTCATTCAATAAAACACGAGAGATGATATACATATCTCTAAAACTAAGAGAATGACATAAACATGTAGTATATTTTATAATAGTTCTAAGTTGTGCCAAAAACTAACAAAGAGCACCATTGTGCTTGTTTTCCTAAGTTCTAAGGACGAGTAGATTTGTTGATTTGGTCAAATCATTCAAGGAGATGATTAAACAAGAAATGCAACTCATTTCGTACTTCTTGAACTAACCTTTGAGTATGTTGACAATTAGAGCAATTATTGTCATGAGTAGGAGATGGAGGCATTGGAGATGGAATGTTTTGAGGTGAAATGTCGGGTGAGCGGGAAGGAGGTTCCACAAAGGATGGTGAGATTTGTGGAGGTGAGTTGAGTGACATAGGATGGGATTCAACTATGAATGAAGGTGATGATGTATAGGTTGGTGGTGGAGATAGGAAAGTATCTATATGGTTAGGTCTTTGGGATTAGTGATTCCTTGTTCCTAAAGATGGACTATTTGATGGTGAAGGTGAGTAGAATGCGGGTGTTAGTGATGTTTCAACATCAATGTTTTGGTGAAAAGGTGGTTCCCTATTTAATGAGAAGGATGGTGAATGAGAAGTCCTCGGTGGTGAGTCTTCTAAAGAGTAAAGGTTTGGATGTGAAAGAGGTGTGGTAAAGGAGTGTAGTCTAGGTTCTATAAATGATGGCTTAGGTGTTTTAGTCAAGCTAGGTGTGTTTGGTTTAGAGGGTATGGTGGTGTTTGGGGAAGATCTTTCTATCCCAAAAGGCCGAATACTAATTCTAGCGGTTTTTCTAGCTTTGGTTGGTTGAGTTTGTTGAGGAGAAATTCAAGTGTTTGCGGCCTTGACGGGTGATGTCTCGGTTGAAGAAATCTCATGAACAACTTGAGCATTTTTCTTGGAGGAACCTTTGGTTTAAGAGGTTGTGCTAGAAGCTTTAGTCATAGTGACAAATAGGATGTAAGGGGTGTCTTAGCTACTGACTTTGAATGGTGGTTTGAAGGCATAAGCACACTTGGTTTATAAAGGATGAGATTAGGTTAGTGAATTAAATTTTAGACCACTAAGGTTTTTGGCATGAACTAAGGTCAACTATAGTGTTGTTCTATTCTAAGGAGTCATTTAAGGAAAGGTAAAGTGTTTAGATTACCAAAGAGAGTTTGAAATTGATGAGTAAAATGAACTTTAGCTGTTCTGTAGACCCGGTTCCCATGGATCCCTGGGATCCGTCTAGTTAAAAACTCAGGATCCGTCTTCAGACAGTAATAAAATGGAGTGATGATGTTCTATCAAGGTCTAGTACATATATATCTTGAGTGTTTAAGTTCTCTAAGGTGTCTTAAATAGTATAGGACTTAAATGTTCAACCATAATGAGTGAGGATATCTAATGATGGTTTTTTGATAAGAAAATGGAGTTTTTATGTATGCACATAAGTGCTTATACATGATACTAAGATTTTGAGGCTATCAAATGATCCTAGAGATCAGATGGTAACTCAAAGGAAATTTGGAAAATTCCTTGAAAATCATAAGAAATGAAAACTAGTTTTTAGCCTATTTTGAGGTAAAGATGACTAAAATCAATTTGCTAAAATTGACAGAAATATCAAACTAGGTGTTTTGTGATGAGATAAAAAATGTGTAAGCATTGAAGCGGAAAAATGGTAAGTTATTAAGAAATGATAAATCAAAAACATCTTGAATGTGATGTAAAGTCATTTATGAGTGGATGTGGGATTAATTGAGCTTAAGGATAGGTAAAGTGATCCTAATGTAACATGTTTAGCTATTCTAATAAGGTCTGGAAGGTTAGATTGATGGGAAAGTGTAGAATTTCCATATCTGTCCACCCGGATCCCACGGATCCTTCAATTGAGGGATCCGGCTAGTTATAGCCCAGGGATCCGGCAACTGGGACCAATTTCTTCACAGAATGCGTGCAGAATTTTGCACTTCTTATCGAATTTCAAACCTATTCGTTTCTACATCAATAAATTATGTATGTAAGTAAAGCATAGCAAGCATGGCATGTAAAAGTGACATATAGGCATGCAATTTTGAGGAAGACATACTTTTTGATATTATGTCAAATAGTTGTAAAATTCCTATTAGGATTTCCTAGGTTAGAGTGTCATTGTTTTTCGCCATACCATCTACTACTACTAAGTTATAAGATAAATAAATATTTTTTAAGATGTTTACAACACATTTTTCGAATTAAGGTCCTCGACCTTACCTCTCATTTCTCTCAAACTTCTCTTCCAAAGCCCCCCAAAATTCACCTTCAAACCCTTCAAGCTTCCACTTTACTTCTTCTTCTTCCCCATAAGAAAGTTGACAAGACATTTAAACATCCCCTTCATTTGTTGGAACTCTTGAGATGGGATTGGGATGTCCGGTTATTGCTCAATTTAAGCCACGGGGTCGAGATGGTAGTTGCCTATAGGGTTGCTTCCTTCTTCCTCCCTTTCTTCGGATGAGTCCGTCGGTGGATGAGGTCTTTTACCTTCAACCATGAACCTCGTTGTCTTCTCATCGGATAAGGGTACCATGACTTTGTTGCAGAAGAAGTGGTCATCGGTATAGGGAGATGGTTCTAGGGCAAAGACAAAGTTAGCTAAGCGTGTGAGGAGCATAGCATAAGGTAGCACCATCTTGTCCGTTTTTGAAACACTTGCCATCCGCTTGAACATGTAGTAGGCAAGGTTGAAAGGAGTTGAGTTGACAAGGCAATTGATCATGTAAACTAGACATGCGTTGGGATGATCCTTGTTTCCAACCAAGCAAAGGACATTCTCCCTAAGAACTTGTTCCCATTTCTTGTATAGAGGGAACATCTCCGAAAGTTCCATTTGGAAGGGATCCCGATAGATGACCTTTGATTTCCTAGTTACCCGAGATGGGGAGGCTCTTTGAATAAAAACGGTATCTCTCACCATAGCCGGTTTCGGGAGGGGTGTGAAATAGATCTCATGCTCATCGACCATGTCATGAAGGTTGGCTAGTGACCATTCATTGGAATATAAGCATACTCCATGGTGAGGGATACGAAGTATCCGAGCAAACTCAACAAGGGTCAAGGTATAGTTGTGTTCATTGATGATGAAGGCAATTGAGATGGTTTTGTCCTCATTCCTTATGATCCTAATGCTCTTGTAGAACCCAAGAACAAATACGGGGCATATTTGCTCGTTGATGTTTAGAAGACATTGAAAGTTGATTCCCGCAAAGACCTCGGGAATGTCGGAATTGTTGAGAAAGGATGGTTCGACTACACGGCCTTCATGAAAAAACCTCTTTTGTAGCATTTTGAAAGACTTTCGGTCTTCGGGGCTAAGACCTTCCTTTCGATGATACATTCGTATGTAGTGGGCCGTATATTGGTAGTCTTGTTTCCTAGAGCTTGGCATGATTGATCCTAAACACCAAAACCACAATGTGGTGTTAATTATGTGAATAGTTCCTTATTGAGGTTCATCACAATTTTTGCTCAACACATCTCTTTTGAATTCAATATGAGTTCTAATTTGTATTAACAATGTTTATTCTTTGATTAGTTTATCTTTGAAAATAATGTGATAGCAAATTGTGATAAAATCACTTGAGCCAAAGTTCTCAAGATGAAAAATTGTGCTACTAGGAACTAGAGAATGGAAACTACAATGTAGTGAAGATAATACTTACACAAGTGATTGCTTTCCTTGGAATGATGAGGAAGGATCTCCTATGAACAGTAATTTTGGATTTATGTTCGTATGTAGAAGAGTAAAGTAGGAAGTACATGTCCACAGTGATCATCAAGCACTTATGTTGTCTTCTGAAGTGCCGGTTTCCGCGGATCGCTTAAAAAAGGGATCCGGCTAGTTAAAGTGTGGGGATCCGGCGGTTCAACAGAAAGACAGTTGAGTGAGTTTGATAATTTTGACAAGGGAGTTTTGATTTTGATTCTTGTCAATGGTCTTGCTCTATAACTTAAGGTTTGTTTAAGGTTCAAGGATTTTGATGAGCTTTCGTGTTTACAAAACACTTTTGACGAAGTTCCCTTTTACGAGTAAGTCATAAATTGGGAAGTTTAAGAATCATGACAAAAGTCTATTTTATCATGATATGGAAATTTTCGAATTGAAACTATTGACATAGATTACTAATGTAATGCCAATATCTCAAAGGGAAAAAAGAAAAGCCAAAACTTTTGATTAGTCAAGTTTTCTTTACGAGGTAAAGATGTATGATGACTAGTTTATGGTTTTGTCTATGGAAATCAACCACGAATACTATTCATGACGATGTGTTTAATATGAAGAACGACCTTTTGGAGATTTGTAATATGGAAGCTTAAGGATTAAGTCTAAGAGTCTTTCCATACTATATGTAATAAAATTATAATACTGTCTAATATAATTAGGAAGCATATAATAATAATTTATCTATACACAGTTAGTATTATAGTTAGAAGAGCATACCTTTGCTATATATACTTTTTATGATTTTCGAAAATTGTTGGGAATTATGCAAAGTGGAGATTCTGCTGAAGTTAATGCTGAATGGATTCTGCTGAAGAGTAAGGATTCTGCTGAAGAAGGAATTCTACTGAAGTTATATTCTAGTATAATTGGTTTCTGCGGATATAGATATTCCGTATATTTTATATTTAGTTAGGATATACATGAGCTTTATTAGGAAGTGATATTGTATATCATATTTAGTTTTTATGATTATACGTTTCTTGAGAAACGGGTTAGGGTTCCTTGTCTATAAAAGGAACATAATAGTATGAATTATGTACGAGTTGAAAAACAAAGTTTTAGTATTATTAAAAGATCCATAGAGGATCAAAGAAGTTCTTAGTTATTTGTGTTCTTGTGTTTAAATTCCGCTTAAATACAAGTTATAGAGATTGTCTTTTAGTAAGCTTGTGATTACATAAGTTTAACTAACGATCTAAGAGTGCTCATAAGATCTATCAAGGTCTTTGTTCTAACAAGTGGTATCAGAGCCTCGAGAGAGTCTCTACGATACTAAGAACAATCTTTTTCTGCACACCCTTACAACCAAAACAACATTCAATATGCCTGGATCACATGATGACATTGAAATCACCAACAACAATAACAACACATCAATGCAACAATTCAATCTTTCTAACAGCAATGCAAACTTTCCATATTTAAAGAAGGAGGAATATGATTTATGGGCCATGAAGATGCAAAACTGGATCTCCAACATTGATTGGAATCTCTGGGAAATTGTGAAAAAGGGGAACAGTTTGAAGAGAACTGTCACTGATCCTGATGGCAATGTTACCATTGTTCCTCCTAAATCTGCTGATGAGATATTGGCGGTTCAAAGAGAGCACAAAGTGAGAACCATTCTTCTTCAGGCTATACATGGGGATCACTTGGGTGATTTTCACTACATGCAGGATGCTAATGAAATATGGTTAGCAATTAAGGCTAGGTTTGGTGGGAATGAAGAGTCTAGGAGAATGAGGAAGTCAATGTTGAAACAACAGTTTCAAGAGTTCCAAATTTCTGAAGAGGAAGGTATCCACAAGGGGTACGACAGGTTTCATAAGATATTAAGTCAATTGAATCAGCTGAAGGCAAAGCCAGATAATGATGACTGCAACTCAAAGTTTTTAAGATCTTTACCCACATCTTAGTTGCAAGTCAGCATCGCCCTCAAGGCTAAAGGTGGGTTGGATATGCTCACTTTTGATGAATTGTACAACAGACTTAAATCTCTTGAGCCTGATGTGAGAAGTCCTTATCGTTCATCCACTCCTAGTCAAACATCATTTGTAGGGGCCTCATCAAATAGGGTGACTCATGCTCCAAGCCCTGTTTCATCAGTATCATCATCCTACCTACCACTTCATCAAGCTATCAGCCTAAGACTAGTAGTGTGTTGGAAGATGTGATTCACTCCTTTGTTGCAGATTATGATGTTCAGCAGCAACTAGCCTATGAGGATCTTGAATAGGTGGATCCATTGGAGATGGAAGAGATGAACTTGAGGTGGCAACTGGCCATGCTCTCATTAAACATCAAAAAGTTTAAGAGTAAGTCTGGAAGGAAGTTTGGTTTCCAAGGAAAGGATCCAGCAAGATTTACCAAAAGTAAGGTCAAGTGCTTTACTTGTGGACAGATGGGTCACTTCTCTAGAGAGTGCAAGGATAGGAAAGCTGGTGATGAGATGAGATATTCTTCCTATCAGCAGATTCAGAAGGAAGCTGGAACTTCGAAGGCTGGACCCTCATCTTCAGCTCTTGTCACTGTGGATGATCATGTCGATTGGAAGCTACATGAGCATGCGGAAGGTCTTAGTTTAGATAATATTGGATTACTGGCAAGTTGTACTTTACAGGATAGGCGTGATCAAGTCGCCTTGATGGGCATCTCTCAGGTACATAAGTGTGTTTTTGGTTGTAGTGAAAATTATAATGAACTTAAAGAAGCCTGTGATGAATTGAAACCTAAATATAATGAATGTTATGTTGAAGTTGAAGCTTATAAACAGGCTTTAAAAACATTAGAAAGACAAAAAGTTTGGTTTCAAAAGAATCAATTGGCTTATGATGAAAAGATAAGGGTGTTAGAAAGTGATCTAGAATGTACTAAAATTGATTTAAAACGCACTGAGAAAGAAAAAGCTGATGTAGTGTCTGAAAACAAAGTGCTAAAAGAGAAACTAGATGAGGAAATTGCTAGGCATAAAGAATGGTTATTGAATGGAAACAAGTTAGCTAGTCACATCTATGCTAGTCAAAATCCTAATACTGCAATAGGTTTAGGCTTTAAGAAGTATGTAGGGATAGAAGCTAGGGATGACACACGTAAATCTACACCAGCTGGCTTAGCTAATTTTGTAAAAGAAGGTGATCTACATGATGTCCGTGGACCTATTAGAGGTGAACACATGCCCATTGACCTTTCCATCACTGTAGACTTTGATGGATCACACCATCTTTATGGCAAAAAGTCTAGAGACTTGCCAGACCCTAATTCTTCATCTACTGAATTTGTCTCTTGTTGTGACAGTGACAAGTCCTCTGACAAAGGGTCTACTTCTTCTACCCGGTGTGATTCAAATGACAAGTCAGACCTTCCCAAGATTTTTCCCAAGCCTACACCCAAGACTACTTACAAGCCTTTTAGAGTTGCTGCTGAGGAATCAACTTCCAAGACAGTTTCTCCTGAAGACTTGTCTTTTAATTCTTTGCACAATAATACTTTTAAGTTTGTTAAAAACAATTCTGTTAATTCTTGTGGTTTGAATGCTTTTGCATGTAATAGAACATCTTTTTCTTTGAATAAATCTTCTAAAAAGAAGACATGTTTTGTTTGTGGAAGAAAATTTCATTTGATTAAGGATTGTGATTTTCATGAGCAAAGAATGGGTGCACGTGTTGGTCAAAAGAAACCTAGACCAATGTGGACTAATGTTAATGATATACCCTCTTATATTCCACAAGCAACTAAACCTTCTCCATTTCCTTGGAGAAGATCTGTTGCTAGACCTTATGTGAAACCAACAAGTTCATATTTTCAAAATGGTTATTGGCCTGGTTATGTTGACTCTATGAATGATGGGAAGGGATATCGGGATACTACTGTGAAGCCCTCAACAGGTTGTTCTTCGAATCAAAAGGGACCTAAATTTCAATGGAAACCCAAGAACAATGGTGGATCCTATACATCTGCATGGCATTATTCCAATGATCCACAAGGCAGGTTCAAGTCAGTAATGACTTGAGCCTCTATAGTGTACTAATATTTTGTATATATTTTGTTGTTGTTGTAGGATCATCCTCTTAAGCATAAGGAAGTTGGCATTGTTGATAGTGGTTGTTCCAGAAGCATGTTAGGAAACAGAGATATGATGCATAACTTCATACCCATAGAAGGAGGAGGCAATGTGACTTTTGGTGGAAGTGATGGTAGAATCACTGGGAAAGGCACCATCAAAACACCTTTACTGGATTTTGAGAATGTGTTCTATGTCAAGGAACTGCAACACTTTAACTTTTTCTCAGTTTCACAAATATGTGACACCAAGAACAAAGTATTCTTCTCTGAGGATGAATGTCTTGTGCTATCTAAAGACTTCAAACTATCAGAAGATACATCTATTCTGCTGAGAGTTCCTAGAAATCACAATCTATACACATTCAACTTAAATGATGTTCAGCCAGAAGGTGATCTGACTTGTTTGGTGGCTAAAGCATCCCTGGATGAGTCTACAAAATGGCATAGAAGGATGGCTCATGTGAACTTCAATACCATTAACAAACTTTCTAAACTTGGTCTAGTTGAAGGACTTCCTTCTAAAGTTTTCACCAATGAACATAATTGTGTTGCCTGCAACAAAGGAAAGCAACACAGAGCCTCATACAAAGCTATTACAGCCGTGAGCATGATTTCAGAACCTCTTCAGTTGCTACATATGGATCTCTTGTTAGAAGTATTGATCACAAGTATTTTTGTTTGGTAATCACTGATGACTTTAGTAGGTTTTGTTGGGTATTCTTTCTGAGGACTAAAGATGAAACATCTCCAGTGTTGAAAGAGTTCATTACCCTTGTTGAAAACCAGTTGAACAAAAAGGTTAAAGGTATTCGGTGTGATAATGGGACAGAGTTCAAAAATGTTATTTTAATAGAACTTTGCAAGTCTAAAGGGATAAAAAAGGGACTATAGCACTCCAAGAACCCCACAACAAAATGGGGTAGCTGAAAGAAAGAATAGGACCCTAAAAGAGGCAGCAAGATCTATGCTTGCAGACTCTAAATTACCTACCATGTTTTGGACTGAAGCAGTTGGCACAGCTTGTTATGTACTAAACAGGGTATCCATTACTAGACCTCATTTCAAGACACCGTATGAACTTCTCACTGGGAAAGTTCCTGCTATACATTACCTCAAACCATTTGGGTGTCAAGTGACCATTTTGAACACAAGTGATCCATTGGGTAAATTTGATGAGAAATCTGATGAGGGGTATATTGTGGGATATTCGGCTCATAGTAAGGCTTACAGGGTATATAATTTGAATGCTAGAAAGATTGTGGAGACACTTAACCTGAGGTATCTAGAAGATAAGCCCAATGTGCAAGGTCAAGGACATGTTTGGTCTTTTGACTTGGATTACTTAACTGATTACTTGGGATATTCTAGACATGTGGCTAACCAAAATGCAGGTTCACCAGAGTCTCCCACTGACAATGCTGGTACCATGAATGCTGATTCAGATAGTGAGTTTGAGGATGATGAACAACCTATTATTGTACCTTCCTTCTCCCCCAATCATTTTGCAGGTGATACTTCTAAAGTTACTTCTGCTGAGAGTGAAGATGAGTCACATTATGCAGAGGATCTTGCTAGGCTTCAGAAGCAAGAGTATGCAGCTAACCTTGATGCTGAAAGGCTTGGTGAAGAGATTGCTAAACAAACCGTCAGTGGATATCATGATTCTCCTGAAGGTTCTTCTGTTTCTCCTAAAGAGTCTTCTATTCCTACTCGTGTGTCCACAGACTTTGGAGAACCCTATACGCGATTTCCAAGTCCTTCAGATCTTGGTAACCATCAACCCAAAGCTGGAATCTTCACCTCACCTTCCTATGATAGTGATTTTGAGCCAACTGTGACTAATCTTGATACATCTATTGAAGTCAACACCACTACTACAAAGAGGATCAACATTGCTCATCCTCAATCCAATGTTATTGGTGATCCTCTAGCACCTATTAGAACTATAAGGACTGTTACCAGCTCTAAATATGGACAGGTTGCTTTTCTATCCTATGTCTCAAATCAGCAAAGGGACAATCACACAGACTTTAAGCATTGTCTGTTTGCTTGTTTTCTTTCTCAAGTGGAACTAACCAGTGTTACTCAAGCTCTTGAAGATTCAAGTTGGCTTGAAGCAATGCAAGAAGAGATGCAACAATTCAAAAATCAGCAAGTTTGGATCTTGGTACCACTACCTGATGGTAAGTATGCAATTGGGACAAAATGGATTTTGAAGAATAAGAGAGATGCAAGGGGTGTTGTGATTAAAAACAAAGCAAGATTGGTGGCTCAAGGGTACAGGAAAGAGGAAGGAATTGATTATGATGAAGTATTTGCACCTGTTGCTAGAGTTGAGGCCATTCGAATTTTCTTGGCATATGCATCTTACATGGGATTTATGGTATATCAAATGGATGTCAAAGGTGCTTTTCTGTATGGTGAGATAGAAGAAGAGGTTTATGTCACTCAACCCAAAGTATTTGAAGACCCAGATCATCCTAAACATGTTTACAAGGTTGTTAAAGCTCTTTGTGGACTACATCAGGCACCAAGAGCATGGTATGCTAGGCTTTCATCATTTCTGCTGAAGCATGGTTATAGAAGAGGTGCCATTGACAAAACACTTTTCCTAAAGAAGAATTCCACAAACATCATACTTGTGCAAGTTTATGTGGATGACATCATCTTTGGCTCCACCAAAGAAGCTTGGTGTAGGGAGTTTGAGGAGCTGTTGAAGGGAGAGTTTCAGATGAGTGATATGGGGGAGCTTACTTTCTTTTTGGGTTTACAAGTTCAGCAGAAACCTGATGGTATCTTTATACATCAGGAGAAATATGTGAGAGACATTTTGAAGAAATTTGATATGGAGAATGTCGAAGCGCCACTACACCTTATGAAGCTCCAAAACCAAAGAACAACCTTGAACCAGATCCAGCAGTGAATGTTCACTTATACAGATCTATGATTGGTTCATTGATGTATTTAACAGCTTCTCGGCCTGACATTACCTTTGCTGTGAGTGCTTGTTCTAGACATCAAGTCACTCCACTTGCTTCCCATCTGAATGCAGTAAAAAAGATCTTTAAGTATCTGAAAGGCCAACCCCATTTAGGTCTTTGGTACCTAAAAGAGTCTCCTTTTAAGTTGGAAGCATATAGTGATAGTGATTATGCTGGTGCAAATCTGGATAGAAGATCTACAACTGGAGGTTGCCAATTCCTTGGAAAAAGATTGATTTCTTGGCAATACAAGAAACAAACTATTTTGCTACCTCATCTACTGAAGCAGAGTATGTTGCTGCTTCAAATTGTTGTGGTCAGGTACTATGGATACAAAATCAATTGTTGGATTATGGGTTTAACTTCATGAACACAACAATTTTTATTGATAATCAAAGTACCATATGCATTGTTAAAAATCCAGTTTTCCACAGTGGAACTAAGCATATTGAAATCAGGCACCACTTTATAAGAGATGCATATGAAAAACATTTGATAAAAGTGGTTAAGGTTCACACTGATGATAATGTGGCAGATTTGTTGACTAAGGCTTTTGATGGACCAAGGTTTCTACACCTAGTGGTCCATATTGGGATGCTTAACCCTTAACTGCAAAGTTTAAGGGGAGGCATATGCCTCAGGGGAGGATTCATGTTGTAAACTTTGTAAATTATATTTTTGTTTGCTAACACTAACCTACTAATATTCTTTGAGTTTTGTTTGTTTGGTTTGGTTTGTGGGTCTCTCTGTGTCTGTGTTGCAGAATGCATAAATAAGATAAAGTTCACCAAAGATAGTTAATGGAATATGGTCATGTAAGCTACAAGCTTGTTTCTACTGAAGTAAACTAACTGTTTTCTCGAAGACAAGTACAAGAGAACTAATTATTTCTCTGAAGAGAAGTCTGAAGTAAATTGATTCATTCATTCAAGAAACAGTTTACACCTTACGACTACGACTTACAATCATCTTCAAAGAAAAATACATGACCAGTTCTATACAAGATCTATTAAACCTATACTAGCTTCTATCATCTATTCCAAACGCTGGATATGCATGACCAGTACGATGAAGAAGCTAAGGATCAAAATGGGAAGGATGGATTGATGAAAACGAAGATGATGAAGATGAATACATTAGATGGATTTGTGATATGAAAATCTTCCGTTGTTCCATCTACTCGTTCCACCATAAAGCAATCACTCCATCTTCCTTTTGCCTTTTCCCTTTACGATATGAGATGAAGCACCAGAACATGGCGCAGGAAGAGCTAACACCACCTCTCTTCTGGCACGTGGTCTTGGTTGAGGTTGAAGGTTGGGGGTGTGATGTTCTCTCCTTGTTGGAGTCATCGAGTCACTAAAGACTCACTTGGATCCACTACACTATCATCTTCGAAGAAGGGAGAAAGGGGACTTCAAAGGTAGAGGTTTATCTTGGTAAGAAGATAGTAAAAATTGGCGAAAATCATCACTGGATGATGATGATGATGATGAGGATGATGGAGAGGAGGTTGGATCAATAACCTCTGGTTTAGTAGACATGTTTTTGTTGATGATTGTAGTATTTTTGGAGAAATTAGGGTTTGAGAGGATAATTGGGGGTAATTGATATGAGTCAAAGTGTGCATTGGGATTGTTTTATAGACGGATTCAAGGTGTTATGATAATTAATGTGAGTTGGTGTCACAGTAAAAAGATATTTACTGAAGGATACTTAGCAACTTGAGTGCTTCTGCTGATTGACCTTCTTCAGCAGTTTAACTCTTGTTTCTGCTGAAGTGTTAATTCTGAAATTGGTTGAAGTTATTTTCCACGCAAGATATGGTCAACATGAGCTCCGATATATTTGACCATCAATTGGGTAACTTCCATTATTAACCAATTTACATATCCTCGCTCAGAATACCTGATTCCCACCTCACTTGATTTAAAACACACTTCCAATTGCGTGAATCGTAACCCACTCTCATAAATTTTCTAATGGCGCTTCAAATTAAAAAGGATCATAACAAAGTTGCTTATCTGGGAAAAGCAAAAGGTCATGAAATCTATGAACCAATGGTGGAGTTCTTGAAGCGATCAAAGATTCATTATGCTTTAACGCATTCTCCGAAAGTAATATATGAATCATTGGTTACACAATTTTGGACATCTGCTGTGAAAAGAAGTGACACAGAGATTGTAGCTACGATTGATAGAATAGATTATGTTATAACGGAGGATTTGATAAGGAGGCAACTAAGGTTGGAAGATGCCGATGGGGTTTATCATTCAAATTCTGTGGAGATACTTGAAGGACTAAGAGCTGTGGGATATCAGGGTACGAGAACTGATATGTGGCAGAAGAACAAGCTTTGCCCTACATGGAGGTTTTTGGTACACACTTTACTACAGTGTATTAGCAATAAGTCAGGGGGATGGGATCAATTTTCTACTCAATTGGGTTGTGGGATTGTATGTATGTCACAAGGGGTAACTTATAATTTTTCTAAATATATTTTTGATAATATGGTTGAAAATGTTCAAAGAAAAAAGCATAAGTTTTTAATGTACCCTAGGTTTTTGCAAATGATTTTAGACATAACATCCCAAGTCCAAGCTTTTTGTCCCATAGGAGCTCTGTCTTCTAAACTGTTTGCTTCTATGAAAACTAATTATGAGGGGGAACATCATCCTTTGCTAGCAGCTATGTTGCCTCAAGGCAATGAGGTCACTGATGAGGGAATGTTGTTGGTTCTCCACCTTCTACTATGTTGTGGCGATGGTAATCCATCAGTTGCATTGGATGAGGGCCCTTCTAATACTGCTGAAGCTACACATGTTTCTCCTGACCAACCAACATCTACACCTTTGCCCATGCCTACGTCTAGTCCACCACCTACTCAAGTTGCTCTGATGAGTTTGAGACCTGACTTTGCTAGAATGCCTACACCCAGTCCTATTAGAGAGCCTGTTGTTGAAAGCTCTCCTATATTTGAGCAAGACCATATTTCTACTGAAAGGTCTAATGAAGCTCCCATTACCACGAGCAATATGCGGTGGAGCTGAGGATCCTATTACTCTTACTTGCTCTATGATTTGCTCAACAGGATTGTCCAAGAGGTTGCATATCTAAAAAGGGAGCTTGCTGAAACTAGATCTACACTTGGTGGTGAGATTGTGGATTTAAAGAGAAAGGTTCAGGATTTGGAAGAACAACTTGGGCATAGTAGCAACAGGAGATTTGTTGTTTCTTCTGATAAGGAGCAAGTGGATGCTAATTTGGATTCACTTGATATTTTGGCTAATGTGGCTCAACAATCTAATGCTTCTACTCAAATGGCTGCTAAATCAAGAAAGCAAAAGGAGCCAATTTTGTTTTCTAGAAGGAGGAGAAGGCAATCTTTGAGCAAGGATACGTTGCACAGTATGGATGTTGCAACTACGTAAGAGCATGTTTTTGCTGATACTCCTATGATGGATATTGCTCCCGGTTGGTCAAGCTTCATCTGTGCAAGCACAACCTGATTCTACACCTTCAGCAGATCCTAATGATGTGTTTGTTGCTGGAAGGAATTTTAATTTGGATCCTCATGCAAATGTTATTCCTGAAGACACTCCTCAACATGTTACTCGATACTTCCATGGGTGTTTCTTCAAGTTCCTATTGTAAGTACTGATTACGCTCATGCCCGCTGTGACAAAGGAAAAGGAGAAATGATTGATGAGGGGATTGGATCTAATCTAGTCAGTGAACAGGAAATGCAAGCACAAGAGAGATTGCACTGATGAACAATGGGATACTTACACTAATCAAGCTGCATCCAATCCTACTCTTGCACAAAGTATCTTTGGAGCAGACTTTGATAGTGAGAACTTTCTTTGCAAAGATGGTGGCTCTTGGTCAATAGAGGAAGCAAGCTGCAGCTGCACAAAGAAGAGAAATTGTCATGCACAAAAAAATAAAGCAAAAGGGAAAGACCACAAACTGCATTCGAGAAGAAAAAGTATATGCAAACGTGGTGTATATTCAGAGTTCTAGTGTCTATCAATCTGGTATGACAAAGAAGCAAGTTTGGGCTTTGTCTGATGATGTCTTACTCAACATGTACAATCGTATTATGAAGCAGATCATACCATCTTCGAATTTGAAGAGGCTTGCTGATAGTTCAGATGCTCCCAAGGCAAAGAGACCCAAGCAAGTTGAGATTGTAGATTCCTTTGATGATGTTACACCTAAGATGGGTTCTTCTGTTGTTCCTACTGAAGCATCTACTGAAGCTATACATTCCACTGAAAGGGTTCAATCTGTTGAACCACATGTTGTTTCCTCTGAAGCAGTACCTAGTGTGGCTACTACATCTTTGGATTCAAAGGATATGAATGCTTCTATTCCTAGTATTTCTCCTGTTGATAAAGTAGGAGAAGAGTTGGGTAAGCAAGTGAACTAGCACTGCTAAATCAAAGAAGGCCAGAGAAGTAGCTGAAAGAATGTATGCCTTGCGTGGTGTTGTTTCAATTAAGTCTCCTTCTACTTCTTCCACTCATGCTAAAGATGTCCCTGATGAGTCTGAGGATGTCCCATCATCTGTATCTATGGGAATTTATAAACCAGGTAGGAGGAAGAAAAGGATGTCTAAAAGGAGACATGTTAATTTAAGGAGATCGTGAGATCGATAGGACATATACATCTAGGATTCATAAGTCACTCAGAGATCATTCTTTGGATCTAAAGGCTGTTGATTCAACTTTTATTAAAGAAGGATCTGCTGATGCTTTTCGTGAAGGATCTCATGGTGTGTTGACTAATTGGACTTTGACTGAAGTAGAGCTGAACACCATATTTATGTTGGATAATTCTTCTATGCAGTTTGACTTTTTGAAGGAAATCTTTCATATGGTTGTGAGGCAAGATTTGAATACACTGTATGGACTTGTCACTAAGCATTATGCTAATCATCACCAGGGTTCGGTCTATATTTGTTGGGTGATCTTCAAGTTATGTTTGATTCTCAATCTTTAGATGGTAAAGGGTATTCTATTTGGAAGAATTCACATAAGTGGAAGATTGATACTTGGAGATTTTATCCTATGCCTTGTGTGCATGTGTTGGAGACCGAGAATGGGATGACTGTGTGTATGTTATCGATAAGATTTATCCTTTGTCGTGAACTTGATGAGAAGTATGCTTAAACAAGAAGCTAGAGGTTCCTCTGATCAGTTGGGAATGATAGATTACATGCTGAACAATTGATTGGATTGATTAAGACTCAACTTCAGCAACATCTAGCATCTTCTTAAGTCTGGTATCTTGTTGTATTATGTATATTATTTTGTATTATTTGTGTTAGTTAGTAAAAAAAAACTATATATATTCTTTGTTTGACTAACTTTGCTTGCAGATTTGTTGTACATTTCTATGTTCCTGGTTGTTAACTCACCAGATGTACCTTGTGTATGTCAAAGAGTTGGCTAGTCCAAAGGGTACAGCTTTGGTAAAGACACATCAAATTTGTTGATAGCTGTAATGGTTTGCTCAAAATCATAGGGTTTGCAACCACCCATGCTTAATTGCTGAGAGTTGTATGGTCATCAACTCACCATGGTTTATTCCTGTTTGGAATCCAAGAATTGGCTAGCCCACAAGTATATGGCTTGTGGTAAAGGCAGTGGAATACCATATTTGGTAATCAATTCACCAAGGGGATTCTTTCTACCTAAGAATTGACTAGTCCTGAGCAAACGGCTACGGGTAAAGACATGTCAAATCCGTTCATAGTTGCTGATTTGCTAGTAAATTAGATGGTTATCAGTGTTCCATAGTTTTCGAACTCAAACATATGGCTACTCCAGTAGTGATGGCTATTGGTAAAGAGACATCAAATCCATTATTTTCAATGATTCACCTCTCACAGGAGTTAACACACCTGGATGTGATGAGAATCATCTGAAACTCATATGTTTTGATGTACATTTTTTCATTTGTTGCTGCAAAGATCTGGAGATTTAAAGATTTGTCATCATAGAGATGTAATTGTTTTGGTTCTTTGCTGCTAAGGTTCAACTACAATCCTCTTGATTATGTTGTAAGATCTATCAAGAAACTGGAACTTAACCTAGTCAAATTCCAGTTTAGGGGAGGATTGTTGGGAATTATGCAAAGTGGAGATTCTGCTGAAGTTAATGCTTAATGGATTCTGCTGAAGAGTAAGGATTCTGCTGAAGAATGAATTCTCTTGAAGTTATATTCTAGTATAATTGGTTTTCTTGGATATAGATATTCCGTATATTTTATATTTAGTTAGGATATACATGAGCTTTATTAGGAAGTGATAATGTATATCATATTTAGTTTTTATGATTATACGTTTCTTGAGAAACGGGTTAGGGTTCCTTGTCTATAAAAGGAACATAATAGTATGAATTATGTACGAGTTGAAAAACAAAGTTTTAGTATTATTAAAAGATCCATAGAGGATCAAAGAAGTTCTTAGTTATTTGTGTTCTTGTGTTTAAATTCCGCTTAAATACAAGTTATAGAGATTGTCTTTTAGTAAGCTTGTGATTACATAAGTTTAACTAACGATCTAAGAGTGCTCATAAGATCTATCAAGGTCTTTGTTCTAACAAAAATCATAGACACGAAATACTTCATGAGCTTTTTAAAATACCTAATCGTATTTTGTAAAAGCAAATAGTAACTACTTTGGATTCTTCTTTGGGTGTTGATTTCATTTTTCTTTGGATGGAGCGAAGTCATTTAAACGAATCCTAGCATGAAGATTTCTCAAAAGAAAAAGTTAGAATGATCTATCACTATCCAACATTTAAAGTATAAAAGTTTCTAAAACATGACTTTTTGTTTTTAGAAATTTCCTTCTTTGTAGTTTTCAAACATAAACGGAATGTATCAAGTTTTTAAAGTACAATATACATTAAGAAACTTGGTAACGAAGCTCTGATACCAATTGTGGAAAACTAGAAGGGGGTTGAATAGTTTTACCGACTAAAACTTCGTTTTAAACTATTTAGATCGACTTATGTCAATCTATTTAATGTGTGTATTGGATAATGATAGATAAGTAAATAAGTAAGTAATGCAAAGATAAAGAGTAGAGAAACACAAAACCACGACACGAGTATTTATAGTGGTTCAGCTACAAGTACACCTTCCTTCCCCTACTCCACTCCCCGAGTACCCCACTCAAGAGTTCGTAAGCACTACACAACACAACCTCCTTAATGTGGCGGAGAGGCCTTCACAACGTCGCCTACTCTTTATCCGGTACTAGGCTAGACACCGAGTTCTTCCACGAGGTAGAAGCACACCTATCACAACGTCACCTAGACTTTATCTGGTACAAGACTAGATACCGAGTTCCATTACAAATGAGGAACTACTACCCAACACTTCACCACAACACAACTATCCCAAAGGAGACAAAACTACTTGTTACAACACTAGAAGGATATCAATATCCTTTAACCCAAACTATATATCTTGTACATCGATGCACCATATCGAATGTACACCCTTGGCACCTTTCACTAATGCCTTCGACACGACCCTTTGGCACTTTTCACTAATGCCTTCGACACGGCCCTTTGGCACCTTTTACTAATGCCTTCAACACAACACTTCTTTGGAGGGAGAAAAGAACTATCAACAAGATACACTTTAGTGGTCTTGATGATGACGAAGCTTAGAAACTCATGACCTTGAGCTTGCACATCTTCAAGAGGTGGTGATCTCGCCTTTAAGAGGAACCTAGAGAATCACACAAACATAAAACTACATAGATAGATCCTTTGGATCAGAGGTTAGAGATATTACAATATTAAGAGAGAGTATGTGTAAAGTGGTGGTGAGCCAGAGAGAAATGGCTCACTATTTATAGAAAAAATTTTCTACTATCCCACGGTTCCCATGGATCCCTCCCCAGAGGGATCCGGCTAGTGCAATCCTTGGGATTCGGCTATTGGGTCAACTTAAGTCCGGATTTCGGGTTGCAAACCGAGTTATGGGTTATGGGTTATGAACCATGGGTTATGGGTAATGGATTATGGATACCCAACAAGACGCAATGTATCTAGACATTGGGTTATGGATCTTGGGTCATGGGTCATGGACTTTGGGTCATGGATCATGGATAATATCCAACATAACTTCATGCATGATGTCATGCAATGGGTTATGGGTTATGGATCATGCTCCATGGGTATATGGACTTGGGTCTTTACCCAACAACATTCATTGTACCTAGTCAATGGATCATGGGTTGTGGGTCATGGGTCATGGACTTGGTGTTTACCCATTAGAATATGTACAAAGTATATATGTACAATTTCATATTATGTAAACACTAGTTGTTATACATACGCATTTCTATAAGATGTAAATAATATTACTTGTTTAGTGTTTATATAAAAATATTTTTTGTTTTATATAACTTATTTACTAAACATGTTTTGATATGGTTTTAATATGTTTAGTATAAGTGTGTTAGCAAACTATTGGCTCAAACCTTTTATGTACTTTATTTGTTTCGTTAAAATGATTTTACATTTGTTATCGATAAAACATTAAAAGATCGTAAAATATAAATAAACATTTTTATGGTTTATTTGTATTATTAAAATTTTCTCAACTGACTAATCCTGTCATGACTAATCAGAAATCCGCATAAAGTCTACCTTAATGATTATCAGTTTATTAATTAACCACTTAGAGCTTACGTTAATCATGCAAACGATATTAATGAAGTAATAATGTAATCAAAACATACGCATGAGCATCCAATAAAACATCATATAATCTTTAAAAGAATGTAAGTATTTAAGTACGATCAAATAATGAAAAAAACGCTAACCAAACAATTAAAGGGTACTAATATAAATTAAGTCAATCTTCCTATGGAGTTACGCGCTAGCAGGACCTTCTTATTGCTATGAATTTGTCCTTCTGGTTGTGTCTTGTGTGGTCAGTCGTCTGGCTCTGTGTGGAATGGTTTCTTTCAAAATTGCAGTCGATCCTCTATTTATACATTCTGGAAACAGAGTCAATGCGGTGTATCAGTTTATCTGGTACGCCGTATCTAGGTAACTTCGCGTGGGGTTCAATATATTATATTCTAGAATATCCGTACCCCGCATTATGATATGGCACATTGATAACGCTACACGCGTCGTTCGGGGTCAAAGGAACTTCCTTTTCGTCGAGCAAGTTATTCAACACCCTAGGCAGTGAACCTAATCGTTGTAGTGTAGTGTTAGGGTAAGCCACGGGAATTGATATCGTTCTCTAGGGGAATAGGAATGCTAGTGAGGAGTTACTACGCTAAGGTTGGGGTTGAGGAAGATTATTTTTGTGCTTTTTATATTTTTTAGGAAATGGAAAGGTACGAATCTCGGGGTTTGAATTTGGGGGGTTGGTATTTCTTCCGATTACTCTATTATCTAATTATCTAATTAACTAAGGTGAGGGTAGTCTATGTCTAATTAATGTGTGCTCGTATGATAGTTTAAGAATGTGTTTACTTAGGTTGTATTACTCCTTAATTATCTCCTATTGATGGTTGAATTGTCACGTCCTTATTCCAAATCGCGTTGTGTGTCTAAGGTCGTAGGGTATGCGTTTATCCCTAACTCTTTGAAACTACCAAAGGGTCTCGTCTACAAAATCTCTAGGATATATAAACTCTAACTCTAAGTTACTCTTTGGATGGTTTAGCCTACAACTACTCTAGGTGTTATAGTCTAAGGTTCGCAAAGATTAATCAAGCATTAACTACACAACGAATAACCTATCGCATTACTAGATCATTAACAATTAAGATAAGAGACAACCAATCAATATTCAATAGTTAAGTTTCATATTCCCTAAGCAAACACACAAGTAAATTAGCCGGACATGGAGAACATGCAAGCATACACACAAATAATTGAAGACATAATTGAATTAATGAAGTAAAGTACTTATCTTGATGTAAGATAGGGTTTGGAACCCTAAAATCTTGTACAAGACAGCCTTGGTTCGGTTTAGGTTTTTACTCCAAAAGACTACACACTGAATAATGAAAAATTAGGATTCTATATATAAGATTACATTCGCGACGGCGTCACCTTATGATTTGTGGCGCCGTGTCGCCGTCATTGGGTTTCATCTTGGCCACGTTAGTCTTGCGATGGCATCACTTTATGCTTGTGACACCGTCCCTCTTCAGCCGGCGTGCGTGCGGATAAAATCTAGGTCGGCGAGTTGCGACGACCTACTCTTTTAAAGCCTGACACCGTCACTTGAAAATAAGCAATTTGGCTATTGTATCGTCACAACATGTGCTCCGGCGTCGCAGTAACACGGCGCCGTCCCCTTTGTATTTCGGCGACTTGCGTGTCGATTCTTGACTTTGGCCATTTTCTTCATATATTCGCCTTTTAGTCCTAATAAGTGTCATTCTAGCAATTTGCCTTCAAGAGACCTAAAAGTGAAAAGGAACGATATTAAGTAATAACGGATACAAAAGTGATCAAATAAGGGCTTAAACGACCCCTCAAAAGGTACGTTTAAAACCTTATCAAATATCCCTACACTTGGTATTTGCTTGTCCTCAAGCAAATGTGCTTTTAACCAATTAATTTATAAGTTAGGGGTCATGAAGCATTGGTTTAAAACAATCCACAACACATATAAGCCCCACAAAAGTCATAACAAACACGGAAATTACATACTAGCACCTCACATGGGGTGTTTGGGTACTCACCTCTCGGGTGTATATGAAATATAACAAGTTGGAAATGGAAGATAAACACTCATTAACCGGTCCTAGTACATAGATTACCATAAGCTTGAGACTAGATCAAACCTCCATCGCTTTGGCGTAAGCACCTAGGAAAGACTATCAAAGAGGTCTTTTAAAGGGTTGTAATGTTAGGCTTACGGTAGGGAAACAAAGGGTTTGGTAGGATAGGCTATTTAGTGGTGGCAAGTCAAAAATCTTTATGTTACAAGCATACGAAGAATGGCGTTGCTAAGTCAAGACTCGACACTCTAAACTCTAGATAACTGAAACACACAAACATAAATTTAAAGGATAGATGTAGGATGGTAGCCCGCATTTTTTTTTTCATACACTTTTACTCTACCATCCTCTACGGTAACATCAAAATTATAGGGATTTATAGACACATCCCTACACTTGAGTTTTTATTACTCTAACACTAATTTGACCCGAATTGAAAAGATCAAAACACTTGGAGTACATTATTACGCAAATAAAGAGAATTTGAATTTAACGTTCCCTTCCCGTCATTTCATAAACTATAACTTTTCCCATGAGTCCCAATCGTCCCAAAACTGTATACAAAGGATATGACTCGACTTAGCAACTCATGCAAGCAACTAGATAATTGAACTAAGGGTTTTTAGGGTGATAACAATAATGCACTAAAAGTGAGTGCATACAAGGTAGGCTAAGGCTATTTGGTTGTACATTTTGGGGTGGGGTGTAAACAATGCTCTTCATTGATATTCCGGAAAAACTGAAAAATCAAGAGAACCACGAAAAGGATAGGCTCATAGGGGTTAACTAGGGGTATCGTGTACTAAAAGTGAGTACAACGCAAGGGTGTGGGGGAATTACTCAACCGAGGTGGAAGAAGTAATTATATTACAGGTATCAAACAAGGGTTATCCTAATGCCTCTTATCATTTAGTTATTCCTAACTACACAAGTGTAGTCTTACTAGCGATCTCGGGATGCATCACAAAACAAGTTCTAGAATCTAATATACTACCGGTTTACACTCTAAGCATTAAAGATGAATGCTTTAATTCCTACTTAATCTAAGGGTGATCCTCACATTTTGGGTGGAATTTAAGTGGTAAAGGGTTTTTGTGCTAGTCATATAACTTCCTATCCGTGAGATGCTTTTGTTAAGACTAATGGCCCACTCCTATATGTCATGAAAAATTAAAAATTTGGTGCCAAAATTACCCTAACCGACATTTTCTCATGGTTTATTACACAAATACAATTGGACAAAGCAAATAGTCAAGGATAAGCATAGTTTCAAAGTTCCCGTTTTATTTTCCTCCCTACACTTAAAATGAACATTGTCCCCAATGTTCCCCGAAAGTATCAAAGTTATGATAATGGAAGGTAATAAAAGATGAAAGAAACTAATACTCCACTGATTAGCTCGGTAGGATCCGTGTGTGAAGTAGTGGTTAAATCCTTTCCAAGAAGAATGTATGCGTGAAAAGCTCCTTCCAACCTTATGTATCTTCTTCTTGATAAATAAAACCTGCACACTTGAAGAAAACAAACGAAACCTTCACGTAAAATCGACAGTAATAATATATATAAGACTCTACTAAACTAGGATATAATGCTTGTGGAATGGATGTTTCAGAATTTTGGAAAATTAAGACACGGAAAATTTCAAAATTTTTAATTAACTCGAAAACGAGAAAAAAGTAATCTATTGTTTTACTCCTTCTGACGCCGTCGGTTGCGATCTGGCCCGTCAGTTATCTGACAAAAGCGGTGCGATTTTCGGAAAATTTATATCTTTAGAATCCGGAAAAATTTCTGCAAAACATCCATTATGACTCGATACAAGCATTTGACTCGAACAAACACACATATATACCTTTTAATTAATTGCAATTCTCATGTTTACGTTTCTTTTGAAAACGTGTGTAATCCTCCCTACACTTATCCTTTATGTTAAATACCTTTATATGTGATTAAGACGAGGTTAAAAACAAAATAAAGCATTTTTACAAATTTAAACATGAGAATAGACAATCAATAAAAGATATATGACACAAACAAGCAAACAATTAAGCATGGGTTACCTCCCACGAAGCGCTTTTCTTTATTTATGAGTCTTGTAGCTAGACTCATAGTCGTGCTCCTACGTTGTCCTAATCTTAGAGGCCCATTCGATCTCCTTAACCCTTCTCTCATCACGAATATATTCAGGGCCTAACTCAAGACAAGCAGTGTAGTAAACCTTGTTCTTCCAGTCTACTTCAAATGCCGGAATGTTATCCACATCTAAATTATCAATACCCTCAAACTTCTTATTTTTGTGGGGCATTATATATTTAACACTCTCGGCTCCATTTGAGAACTTGACTATTCCTTCCTCTTGATCATAAACCATCATAGACTCCTCTATAAATGGTCTCCCAAGTATTACATCCCCTAAAAATCCATCAATGATGCCCTTGACATTTTCCAAGATCATGAAATCACACCTATACATGAAGTTACCTACGAAGACATGCAATCCTTTAACCCTCCCAACATAGTTACTTGCTTTGTTAGGGCGAAAGGGTTCCTCATAGGTTCTAGCTTTTTGCTCATGATCCAATTGTAATAGAGCCTAGACATTATATTCATGGGTGCCTTATAGTCAATGTAGGTGTGATCCCTATATAAGTATCCAATCATACACGGTATCTTGATGTTTTTAGGGTTACCCCTTCTTATGCGAGGCTCGAAGGGTGGTCTCGGGAAGTTAACTACGTTATAGTGATAGGCGGTTTCCTTCCCCTTAGGGTATGAGTTACTCCTAAGTTCTTCCTCCTCCTTACTATCCTCCATAATTTCTAACACCTTATAATCTCCATCTTCTAGGTCATCATTCGAATCACTTGAGGTTGAATCACTATCTACAGGGTTAGTAGATTCCTTAAGGGCTTCCTCAAGCGTATTTTCAATTATCCTATTTAGTTTCCTAAGCTCTCCAATTTCACTAACAATACGAGCTCGAAGTTGGTTGGCAAAGGCTGGGTCAAGCGGTGGGTATTTGTTTGGTGGTAGAGTGTTATTTGGTGGTTTATCACCTTCCATGATGAAAAGTGATGGGGTTTACTAACAAAGGTCACAAAGAAGGGGGATAGACTACGAGAAAGCTAAAATGGGAAAAAAGGCTTATTTGATAGGAATCAAGCAAAGAAACCTAAGTGAAGTGGACTTCTAACTAGCTATTCTATTCCCCGGCAGCGGCGCCAAAAACTTGATAACGCTACACGCGTCGTTCGGGGTCAAAGGAACTTCCTTTTTGTCGAGCAACTTTTTCAACACCCTAGGCAGTGAACCTAATCGTTGTAGTGTAGTATTAGGGTAAGCCACGGGAATTGATATCGTTCTCTAGGGGAATAGGAATGCTAGTGAGGAGTAATTATGCTAATCTTGGGGTTGAGGAAGATTATTTTTGTGCTTTTTATATTTTTTAGGAAATGGAAAGGTACGAATCTCGGGGTTTGGATTTGGGGGGTTGGTATTTCTACCGATTACTCTATTATCTAATTATCTAAATAACTAAGGTGAGGGTAGTCTATGTCTAATTAATGTGTGCTCGTATGATAGTTTAAGAATGTGTTTACTTAGGTTGTATTACTCCTTAATTATCTCCTATTGATGGTTAAATTGTCACGTCCTTATTCCTAATCGCGTTGTGTGTCTAAGGTCGTAGGGTATGCGTTTATCCCTAACTCTTTGAAACTACCAAAGGGTCTCGTCTACAAAATCTCTAGGATTTATAAACTCTAACTCTAAGGTACTCTTTGGATGGTTTAGCCTACAACTACTCTAGGTGTTATAGTATAAGGTTCGCAAAGATTAATCAAGCATTAACTACACAACGAATGACATATCGCATTACTAGATCATTAATAATTAAGATAAGAGACAACCAATCAATATTCAATAGTTAAGTTTCATATTCCCTAAGCAAACACACAAGTAAATTAGCCGGACATGGAGAACATGCAAGCATACACACAAATAATTGAAGACATAATTGAATTAATGAAGTAAAGTACTTATCTTGATGTAAGATAGGGTTTGGAACCCTAAAATACTGTACAAGACAGCCTTGGTTCGGTCTAGGTTTTTACTCCAAAAGGCTACACACTGAAAAATGAAAAATTCGGATTCTATATATAAGATTACATTCGCGACGGCGTCACCTTATGATTTTTGACGCCGTCGGGTCGCCGTCATTAGGGTTTCGTCTTGGCCACGTTAGTCTTGGGACGGCATCACCTTATGCTTGTGACGCCATCCTCTTTAGCTTCGATACGGATCAAATCTAGGCGTCGAGTTGTGACGGCCTACTCTTTTAAAGCGACACCGTCACTTGAAAATAAGCAATTTGGCTTGTATCGTCACAACATGTTCTCCGGCCGAGGTAACACACGATGCCGTCCCCTTGTATTTCAGCAGCTTGAGTGTCTCAATTCTTGACTTTGGCCATTTTCTTCATATATTCGCGCCTTTTTGTCCGAATAAGTGTCATTCGGCAATTTTCCTTCAAGAGACCTAAAAAGTGAAAAGGAACGATATTAAGTAATAACGGATACAAAAGTGATCAAATAAGGGCTTAAACGACCCCTCAAAATGGTACATTTTAAAACCTTATCACACATCTTTATTCTTCATGTGGCATATTCTGTCTTCAGTGTCTTGGAATGTCTGGTGAAGTCTTGAGATTGATATGCCGCATTTCTAGGATGTCATATGGGGTATCTGAAGTAGAATAAGGCAGATCTTCTTCTTTGATTAAGGTTTCATATACGGCGCATGGGATAAATCTATGCGGTGTATGCTTCAAAGTCAGGCAATGGTCTTCATATTCGTTTAAGTTTTGGTGTATGGCGTATCTGTCTAGAATGATACGGCGTATCCGTCATCAGTTCAGTAGACTTTTTCAACTTGATCCATTTTGCTCCAATTTACATAAAAAAAAATAGCTAACTTTTACCAAATGCTTGTTTATAACCGAGATTTACAAAAGTAAGCGATTAAGTATCAATTCTCATATAAAATAATACAAAACAAGCAATATACATAGAATAAATGATGCTAATTATATGTTGTTATTTGATGTCATATCCTCCCACTTGAACTTTACTTGTCCTCAAGTAAAACTTAGATTAAACTTATGGAAATGTATCCTAAACAGTTGTTTAGGACTTTTCTAGTTAAGCACTTATTCATTCAATCTCAATTGCACAACCAAACACTTCATGAAATAGGAAAATGAAATCACTCAAATCTTTCAACTAATCTATGTGGTAACATTTAATTAATTTGCTCAATTCCACGGTGGTGACGAGTATTCTATCATAAGCTTTCCAAGGATACACATCTCCACCACTAAAGCTAAGGAGTAACAAGTCTAAAGCGGTAAAATGGGTTAGTTATGATAAGGGTTAATATATGGCTTTTGTTCAAACGTCTCCTACATAAACTCAATAGATCGCTGGCGTGAGTCCTTGATTTCTCAAACAATGGATGGTCACTAGTTTGTATCTCGGTTCGCTAGCGCGTTATTTGCATAATGGATGGTCACCAAAATACACACCAGATCACTGGCTCGTTATTCGATTCCTCAAAAACTCAGATGGTCATTACCTTATTCATGCATTTGACATTCTCACTAAGCCATACGAAATGGTAAGGATAAGGAAAACATATAATTGTTGTTAAAATAAAATCACAAAACAAATAGATTAAATCAATACAAATGAAACAATGTGGTTAATTACTTCCCGACCTTCCTCAAGAAAAGACACAAATCATAGACTAACTCATGCTTTAATAGGTAGACACGAATTAGACTCAATGATGTCTCAATCAAAGAATAAACCTTAGTTGGCGTTCCCATAACGGCCAACTCCCTTGCAATCCATAAATATAGTACAACAAATAGTGGTGATATCTCCACATAATACATAATTTAAATCATTGGTTTATAACATGTACCAACGAATAATCGATTAGTGCATAATATAACTTCGGTTTAAGCTTTTACAAACTGATTATCTCACAATCTCACCTTTTCTTCTCTTTTTTTTCGATTTTTTTTCATAAATAAACTAATGGTGTAAAATTTCACCACATCACCATCATAATATATCTGGATAATTTTTCCATCATAACTTCATACTTCAGATAAAAAATAAGAGTGATAGTAGTAAACACACAAAAATTAAAATAACTACTACTATTTGATTCTCATTGCAATGTGCAATTCCTGACCAATACGTAGACAAGAAATATACCCATTGCAATATGCAATTCCCGACCTAACCATAGATAAGAAACATACACAAAGACACAGGAAATACACAATTTACAAAAAGTAAGCAACCACGGACTTTTAATCTACAGGGTAGGGTAAGGTGTATAGATGTAACGAAACAAAATATATCGGGTGTAAGAAACAAAAAGAATGGCTTTGAGGTTTTTTTTAGGGGTATCTTACTCTTAAAATGAGAGTAACAAAAGGGTTAAACTAGGGTTAACTAACCAGTGTAGTTAGTTAATATAACATAACATATAAAGGATTTTTGGGTGTAATCCTAGAAATTCACATGTATAGACAAGTTACTCCAATTAATAATACTCATTATGGTGATCTCGAATAGTATACAAGCCAAGTTCTAAAGTTTACTACAAATCATCAGCATACTCATATTTTTGTGGAATTTGGGTAAAATAATGAAAACGGATAATGCTAAATTCTCACAATATGGAAATAAGGGTTATGTGTGCGGTTATACAACTTTGATTTCACAAAAACATGCTAGAAAAAAATTTAATTTAGCATATATTAAGCACATTTTTGAAAAAATAAGGAAAAGTAATGTTCTAATTCTCCACCCCCACTTAAGATAAACAACGTCCTCGTTGTATAAAATAAATTAAAAACATGAAATAGAAAGAATTAGAATGGAAAACTCCCTGAGATTTGTTATATGATCCTCCATGATGCGTTTGTGAGAAACTTTTGATTTTCGTGTGCGAAAAGGCGTATGTGTTGCCATGACTAGAGCACACAGAAAATACAGAGTGTATGTAAACCACCACTTCCTTTGTATTCTTGGCACTCAACCTGGGTAAATATTTATGAAAATCACAGCTAGTGCGTCTACGTTAATCGTTGGTTAGTTTAAAACATAATAAAAATAGAAAACTAAAACTGAAAATTTCAGTAGGTCAGTCGATATGCCGCATCCATGGGATGGGATGCGCCGTATCGATCCTGGGATAAAAACTAAAAAAAAAATACGAGTCAGAAATTTCATGCGTCGTATCCTTAAACCTGGATACTTCGTATAAAAACAACTAACAGAAAGTTTGAAGTGTATAAATAAAACTAAAATGTAGGAAAATAAAATGATAGATATGACTAGAACAGTCGATACGCCGCATCCTTTTTATGCGATGCGCCGTATCGATGTGCAGGTCTGACAGACTCAAAAACAGAAACTGTGAATATATCGGGTTATCTCCCGGTAAGTACTTATCTTTATTCCAGAGTCTTTAAGTTAGACTCATCTTCAGCTTCTACGTTGTTTCATGCATGCTCATGTATCCTCGTTTGAGCACTTCAATGATCTTCTCATCCCGAATATATTCGGGCCCAAATTAATGACACCCTTGTAGAACCCTTTTAACTTTTGATATGGATGCTCGATTCCCTATAATATGTCAAGTGTGCTAACCTGTAATACTGGCCAAATCTTGTTACACTTCTCATTGGAGAGGTGTTTGAATCTTGGATTCGAGAGGGCCATCTGGAAAGTAACACTATCTTGACCATTGTAAGAACTGATGATTCTCGTAAAACATTTTTCTTCAACACAAGCAACTTTACAAAATAGTTTTCCGATGATAATATCACCCATATCTTTGTCGCGATATGCATCCATATTTTCCACCACTACAAAATCTGTAATGATAGAAAATTTTCCAAAAAAAATAGGCACATTCATAAAAAATCCAACCACATTATTCCCCTTATATTCTAGCTTCTTATTCATAATAGAATTATAAAAATCCTTAGATATCATATTAATAGGAAGAATAGGGAAGTAGTTAGTGTTAACCTGTTTATAACCTATCATGCATGAAAAATTCAAATTATAAGCACAATTAATGTGGATCTTTGTACCCTCATCGCAAAAAGTATGATATCCTTCAAAAGCATCTTAGTTCATAGTATTAATCATATTGACTGTTGGTATGTCCACAATTTCTCCATCCTCAATCTTGGGTTCTACATCTTCCATTACTTGATCATTAAGCTCTAATGGGATATTAAGGTCATTTAATTTAATGTAATCTCCATCAGTTGAGTCTTGTGATCTATTTAGAATTAATGTTCCCCCGTTAGCCTATTCTCTAAATCAAGTTCCATACGTTCTCTTAATCCTATCACGTAAATGCTTTTAATAATACTCTTAATAGGATCATCACTCTTAAAGACTAATTTGTTATTCCCTGCTCTTAAATAAAATTTATGTTTAAACACATAAATTTCAGCATGAGCAGTAGACAAGATAGGTCTTCCAAGGATCAATGGAATTTTGATGTCCTCAGGCATATCTAAAACAACAAAGTCTATAGGAAAAATAAATTTTTCAATCCTCACTAAAACATTTTCAGCAATACCCTCGGGTCGTTTCACAGTCTTATCAGCCAATTCCGAATGATTAATTTAGTAGGAGCCAATTTACCTAATCCTAGTGTGGTAAAGGTCGAATAAGGCATTACACTAACACTTGCTCCTAAGTCAGCTAAGGCTTTATTGAAAGACTTATCATTAATACTACAAGGTAAAGTAAAACCTCTAGGTCTTTCTCCTTATGAGGCAAAGCATTCTGAGCAACTGAAGGGCATTCTTCTTTCATGGTAGCTTTGATCTCTTTTTAAATTCTTAACTTCTCCTTGAGCAATCTTCTTATACTTATGAAAGAATTAAAGAAGAATTTTGGCTTTTCAGCATCAGTAGTATCCAACAAATGTCCAAGAGGAGGTACATTAGGTACAAATTCTTCAAAAGTGGCGATTGCCTTGACATGATCTCTTGGATTGGTTTCAGTTGAGCAGGTAGACTTTCCAGATCCCTTTTCTTGAAGTACCTTGCTTATTTGACCGATCTGAAGTTCCAACGCCTTGATCGAAGCTCCTTAGTTTCTGATGGAAGCATCGGTTGAGGAAAAAATTTCTTTGATCAAAGCAGAGTTTTCCTCTTGTCTTTTCGCAGCATCAGCCATGAGTTGCTTCATAGCTTCTTCCAGAGTCTGTCTTCTTTCTTGATATGATGAATTTCCGTTGTCTCTTTGGTAAAATCCTGGAGCAGCTGCTCTATACCTTCCTGATGGCTGAAATGGCTGGCCAAATTGGGTGTAGTATGCTTCTTCAAGTGTCTCTCATTCCTTCTTAGATGGACAGTATTTAGTGTAATGAGGTCCATTGCACAATTCACAACCAACTTGAGCAGCATATACCTTCTTATCTACCTTCTTGAGATCTCTAATAAGTTTGTTCAGCTGCAGCATATCCATCAGAAGTATCGTTGCTTCGAGTTCTAGTAGAGGTCCCATCGTGCCACTTTTAAGAATGATTAGCCATTTCTTTGATAACTTTCCTAGCATTGACTGCATTCATCTGAGGCACAGACCCTTTAGAATCCAAAATCTGTCGAGTAGGCACATCCAAAACTTCATAAAATAAAATCACCTCATGCATAGTAGTTAAATACTGTTGAGGACATTTCAATAAAATATCCTTGAATCGTTCTCAAGCCTGATAAAGAGTTTCATCAGGCTCTTGCTTGAAGTTATTGATAGCCTCTATCTTCTTAGAAGTACGAGCAGGTGGGCAGTATTTCTCTAAAAACTTTTTCTTAAGGTCTTCCCACTCAGTAATCGAACTAGAAGGTTTATTTTTTTAGCCACCTATTAGCAGCTCCTGTAAGTGAAATAGGGAAAAAAACGCAGCATTAGTTTGTCAATAGTCACATCCTTAGTTGTGAATAAATCACCTGTCTCAAGAATTCTTTCCACATGCTCATTAGCATCTCCATGCTCCAATCCGCTGAAGGTGTTTTCACGTAATTCTTTAAGAAATTGACCTTTCAACTGAAACTTGGCCTCTTTATCAAACTTAGGCCTAGCAAAACCCGAACCATAGTCATCTCAGGTCATAGTCATGTATTCCTTGATAGTAGGGTCCGTCATTGTTTCTGTGGTTTTCTCTTCAAACTGAGATTCTTGATCAGAGAAGTAAACGAGCTCTAATGAACTCGAATAATCAAGGCTTGTGTCTTGAAAAGTTTCCTTAGTGGAAAGCTTTTTCAGGTTCACTGTTAGGTTCAACGAGGTATTCAATAGAACTCCTGGTCATAGACTTCCTGAAATCAAGGCAATAACATCAGTAAGAGAGGTTTGAAAAATTATAACTATAGAAAACTAAGGACAAAAACGGAATACGAAAAATAAAATTTGCTGATATCTGCAGATGATACGCAGTATCCGATATTCTGGGTACACCATATATTCAAATAAAATTTCAAATAAGCCTTTTATTCAAGTAAAAATATACATCGTAATGATAGGAATCAATGCGCCATATGTTCGATTTTCTAATATGCTTATAGGAAAATAAATACGATGTATACGCAAAGGCTAATACGCCATACTCTTGTTACGTTTATAATCTAAGCTTTTTAATTTAGAAAATAAATACGCAGTATCGAGATAGACCGATACACCGTATTTAGGATTTTTAAATTCGGATATGTTTTTGAAAAGTAAATAAATACGTCGTATAAGCAAAAGCTTATGCGTCGTATGATTTTTTTTTATTCTGATTAAAAACAGAATACGTCGTATCTAATAAATTAAATACGTCGTACCCGAATTTTTGAATAAAATACGATGTATGAATAATAAAAACGTAATACGCCTTATCTATGAAATTAGATGCGCCGTATCGTTTAGTTCAGCAAAATACAACAGACAGTAATAATGCAGAAAACACAAAAAACAAAAACAAACAAAAAATGCATAAATCAAACAAACACAAAAACAAGAAAAATGCAGAAAAACACAAATATACCAGCAATACAAATTTACAACAAAATTAGTCAAATAAAAATTAAACTAAAAAGATTAAACTAAGTTAAAAAACTAAATCAAAATACTAAAAAATATGCAAGTAATAAACAATTCACTCCCCGGCAGCGGCGCTGAAAACTTGATGTGCTTCGTTGTGTATAAGTATTTTATTGTTATCAAGTTTTAAATTTATATTCAGCCGACTTTACCTATAACAAACACTAACGGGTAATGCACCCGATCAATGTAGCCTAGTTGGTAAGTAGAGTATCGATCATTAAGAGTGGAACGTTAACACTTAAACATCTATCAGTATTTTAATTCTAAAGTTAGTCTAATTAAACCTAATCTAACGCAAGGGGGTTTTCAGCCTGAGAGACTAAAACGATATTTAGATTAAGTAAAGCTGTAAATAAAGGTAATCAGGCAAATGACACACACATACACAGATAAGAATACATATAGCATATAAGAGGTTAAGCCGATAGTAAAGAAGATGTACTGGCTAATTGTTTAGTTATATATGATGGGTACTATATCTATTCTCTCTTTTTGGTTGCTCACGTGTGTGTGTGTATCATTCCAATGTTTAGACTAGGCTAAACATCTAGATTCCGGCTTTTAAATTTTCTCAACAGACTAATCTTATCACGACTAATTAGAAATCTGCATAAAGTCTACCTTAATGATTATCAGTTTATTAATTAACCACTTAGTGCTTACATTAATCATACAAACTATATTTATAAAGTAATAATGTAATCAAAACATACGCATGAGCATCCAATAAAATATCATATAATCTTTAAAAGAATGTAAGTATTTAAGTACGATCAAATAGTGAAAAGCACGCTAACCAATCGATTAAAGAGTACTAATACAAATTAAGTCAATCTTCCTATGGAGTTACGCGTTAGCAGGACCTTCTTATTGCTCTGAATTTTTCCTTCTGGTTGTGTGTTGTGTGGTCAGTCGTCTGGCTCTGTGTGTGGAATGGTTTTCTTTCAAAATTTGTTGTTGATCCTCTATTTATACATTCTGGAAACAGAGTTGATACGACGTTATCAGTTTATCTGATACACCGTATTTAGGTAACTTCGTGTGGGGTCTAAGATTATTATATTCTAGAATATTCGTACACAACCATATGGTACGACGCATCCTTATTCTTCATGCGGCATATTCTGTCTTCAGTGTATTGGATTTTCTGGTGAAGTCTTATGATTTATATGTCGCATCTCTGGGATGTCATACGACGTATCTAGAATAGAATAAGTCAGGTCTTCTTCGTTTACCAAGGTTTCATATACGACGCATGGGATAAATCCATACGGCGTATGCTTAAAGTCAGGAAATGGTCTTTATATTCGTCTAAGTCTTGGTGTACGGCGTATCTGTCTAGAATGATATGGCGTCTTTGTCATCAATTCAGTAGACTTTTGCAATTTGATCTATTTTGCTCCAATTTACGTCAAAAATAGTTAACTTTTACCAAATGCTTGTTTATAACTGAGATTTACAAAAGTAAGAGATTAAGTATCAATTCTCATATAAAATAATACAAAACAAGCAATATACATAGGATAAATGATGCTAATAATATGTTGTTATTTGATGCCATTAATCACAAAAAGCTTCAAATAGTTGTTCATTGTCAAACTCCCGGCCATGATCTGTACGGATAGTACAATAGGAGAATCTTGTTGTTTTTGAATTTCCTTGCCTAATATTTCAAAGTGATCAAAAGTTTCAGTTTTATTTTTCAAAAATCTAGCCCATGTATATCTTGAATAGTCATCTACTATTACCAAAGTATAGAAGTTTCCTCCGTAACTTTGAATAGCCGATGGACCAAACAAATCCATATGTAAAAGTTAGAAACTTAGTAGTTGGAACCATGTTTTTAGCTTTATAACTCGCATGAACTTATTTTCCTATATTACAAGCATCAAAAAAATATTGCTCATATTTTAGTTTTGGTTTTTCTAACAAGCTCTTTAGATGATAGCAATTGAATAAGACGCATATTGGCGTGACCTAATCTTCGATGCCAAAGGTTCGAAGTATCATCTATGGAAGTTAGACAAAGTTTATCTTTAGGAGATTTTCTAATTTTCATTACAAAAGACCATTTTTTCCTAATCCCTTTTCCTATGATAATGCCATCTTTAAGTATTTTGCTACCGGTTTAGCTAAATAAAACATCACACTTTTTATCGATGATTTGACTAATGCTAAGTAAGTTAAAGCTAAGATTATCTACGTGACAAACATTGTTTATAGTTAGAGAGTTATGGATATCGTACCTTTGCCAATGATTTTGGTTTTCATGTTACCAAATACTGTGTTACCACCGTCGCAAGCCTTGTACGATGAGAATAGGCTTTTATTTATCGTCATGTGTCTTGTGCATCCACTGTCTTTGATCTATTCATTTGGTTCTAGATCAACCTTTATACATACCTATAAACACATAACAAATCAAGCGTTTGGTCCTCAATATCTCATGGGTTCATTTGCATTATACAAGCCATTATTTTGGTTCACAAAAGGAAATGGGTTCCAAATTCCAAAGTTAGGTGCTTGGAATTGATAACCATTGTGAAATCCGTTGTTCCAACCCATTTGGTCAAAATTACTTTTTGGGTAAGGAGCGTTTGGTCTTCTAAATGGTGTTGTGATGGTCGGTCGTAAAAGAGGCTTATTTCTTAGAATTCATTGACCATGTTTTAAAAAAGGTGGTTGATTAACAATTCTAACACTAGCCTTAGGTAACTTCTTTTTAGTTATAACTACAAACTCTTTTATAGAAAATTTGGTTGAGTCAAATTTTGGTTTTCCTGTACTAGGTGGCCGGACCCCTTGATTTGGTCTAGCCGGATCCCTTTTCAAAGGATCCGTCGGATCTGCCACCTCAAAAACCTTATTATCAGCAGTTTTAACAAATTTGGTTTATTTGTCTTCGCTAATCAATACATTATGTAAAACCTAGACCCTTCTTGTTATCCTTTATTTTCTGATTATCAAGTATCTCATCTAACATTTAGTACTAAGTCTAGCAATTTTAGACTCAAGATGATCGGTTATAGTTTAAAGATCTAAATAAAGTTTGCATTCTAGATTAATTTCTTTAACTTTTTCAAGTCTTTTTATCTTTTCCTTTGATTCAACAACTTTATTATTTAAAAGTTCATTTTTACTTTTCAAATGTTTATTTTTGTTAATGACCTTAAGACTAATTTTGCAAAGTTTGTTATATTCTAAGTTTAATGATTCATCATCTAAAGACGAACCACTATAGTCAAGTCAGAACGTACCTCGTTAGAGTCTTTAGCCATGATACAAATCTCATCCTTCTCTTCTTCACTTGGACACCATGAGCCGCTAACAAAGGCCTTTTTCTCATTACTTGAGTGTTTGGGACAATCATTAATGAAGTGATTTGAATCACTGCACTTGAAACACTTTCGGTCATCTTTTCCCCTTTTGTCTTCTTTGAATTTTTTAGGATTTATAAAATCCATGTAGAAGTGTCGGTCACCCCAACAATTGTTTAGCATATTATGGCTCGTAGACATAACGTTATATTAGTTAGTTTATCAGTAGTGTAAGTAACACCGTGGAAGAAGGACGGGTCTTTACCCACTCTATGCCTGATCCACAGCCCGAAGGAGGGCGTAGTCATTTGTATAAATAGCCCTCTCCCTACAAGGGAGAGGGTTGGATGTTCTTTTGCTAATCTAACCTTTCATTTTGATTTTATCTCTCTAGAACATCCCATCTTTCTCTCTATATAACCTACTCCATTCGACCCAACTTGCGCTTGATTATGTGATTGTAAAAACCAATATACAACAATTGGTATCAAGAGCCATGGTTTGATCATATATCTTTCATGTTCTTGGATTTCTAGTGGTTTTCATAGGTTTTTAGGTTTGAATGAGTTTTGAGTAGTTTTCATCATTTGGATCACTTTTGATGTTAAAGTTTGAATTTTGATAGTACTTTTATGTTTAGAATCATTATAAGTGTTTAGGTTTTGAATTGGAAGGCCTCAATCATCTTGGTTGTTGTGTTTTGGGATTGAAAAGTTTAGTTTTTGAATGTTTCTTTGAAGTGGTTTGTCCCTCGGATTGGATTTCATTGAAGCGGTTCGATCAAAAGTTTAAGCGGTTTGTCTCATTTACTAAGCGGTTTGTCCTATTTTGTGAAGCGGTTTGTTAACTAAGCGGTTTGTCTCTTGAGACAAAAAGACAGGAAAGGAAAAAGTCGTGGAAGTAGTGGTCGTACTTGTGTTCCCCTGCGGTTTGTGTCTTAAGCGGTTTGTCAATTTAAGCGGTTTGGGTGTTAAGCGGTTTATGTATTAAGCGGTTTGTATGCTATGCGGCTTGTCACTTAAGCGATTTGTCAATTAAGCGGTTTGTCTCATAAGCGATTTGACAAAAGAGGATTTAAAAGAAGCGGTTTGTTATAAGCGATTTGTCAGAAGTGGTTTGTCTGAAAAGGGTTGTCAAAAGCGGTTTGTCTGAAGAGGTTTGACAGAAGCGGTTTGTGTTTAATGATTTGCTATTCCTATGGAAAATTGAGACTTGTCATCTGATTTTAACATAATCAAATCATAAATCTAAGCCAAATACCAACCCTTTTAACACAATCTATCATGTCTTACACTACTGACCCAGTAATTTCAAATGTGCTTAAATTATATGATGCTGTGGACAACAAAGAAAGTATTGGTCACTCTGAATGGTTAAACATGATTGAATCAATCAATGATGATTTGAGATCCAAGCTCAGAGTCTGATGAGAGAGAATTGCACCAGTTCAAGCTAAAGAATGCCATGAAAAAGGAGAGTTGCATTGTACCCTATCAACAACTTCACTCTCACCTCATGCTACTTCTACCTATAAGAATGGAACGAACATGCAATGCCCTTTTCTGTCAAGATTTATCCACATTAACGGGAACACTACTATTAAACTTAGAACAATTGGAACAACAACTTGACAAAGAAAAAGTTCAAAAGGATAGTTCTAGTGCTGCACTTCAAGTGATCTACAAACAATTTCAGTCGTTCATCAGTGGGGAATATACGTCAGATTATGATCAACACATGACTGAAATGTCTTTCAAAAGACACACTGGAATGGAAATTAACAAGTTCATTGAGACACTTATCCATCTCATGGATAATGTGAAGAAATACATTGAGGAAGCTACACAGAACAGTGAAAACATGAATGAATGTTGGGTGCAGTCAATAGAGAGGTGTGATGAGTTGGGTAATGTATTAGTCGAATCATTGGGTATTGCTGAAGTCGAAATGACAAAACATCAAAAATGGATGCAACAAGATGTTCAGAAACTCTTGTCTCACAGAAGGTGGATGCTGAATGCAGAATGGTGAATGAACAAGCATTGGGTGCAGAACCATTGGTAACTATTATACATGATGCATCTGTAATTACTTATGTGCAAACTGATGACCTTACAGAACAGGATATTGATAAATGTTCTGTAACTAAGGCTGAGTCAAAGATAAAGCATATCATAACTAATAATGTGGTTGATAAGAAAAAATTTTATGAACTTTCAAACAAATACTCAATTCTTGAAAAACATTGCATTTCACTGGAAATAGCAATACAAAGAAAAGAAGAAAGTTTTCAAGCTACAAAACCATGCAAAAATCCGGAATTCCCAGAATTTCGTGAAATTTTTGAAATCAACGAATTAAAAGCTCAGCTTCAGGACAAAGACTCAACCATATGCAATTTGAAAAAACACATCTCTGACATGCATAAGGAAAGCAATTTGGGTGTGAACAATCTTGATTTAGAGGTCAGTGATGCCATTAAAACTAAGAATGATGAATTAACGTTGTGTGTGGCTAAATTATTAAAGGAGAATGAGTCTATGAGAAAGATTCACATAGAACGATGTGTCCCTGATAAAGAAGATAGAACTAAGTCTTTAGATCAAACAAACTCTTTGTTAGCAAACATTGAAGTTCTCAAAGCTCAACTTCAAGATAGGAGTTTTGCAATAGTTGCCTTAAAAAATGAGCTTAGAAAAACCATAGGGAAAATTGTGAACACAAAGTTTGCAAAACCATCAACCTTGGGGAAGCCAGTTTCTTATATCACTAGAGAACGGTCTGTTGTTAGGCAGCCAAATGCATTTATGTCAGAAAGATCTAAACCTTCAAAATTAAGGCTTGCCTCCCAAGTTGATGAGAACAAAGTTTTGTCAAAACCAGTCACTTCACTACCTCATTCTGATAAAATAAAAGATATTGCTCAGGTTAAAGTTCAAACTCTTAAGATCAGGGATGTAAGAAGATCATCTAGTACACTTAAGAAGTCTCAAAATGTTAACCCCTCTCCTAAGAAACCATTTAACAGTAAAAATTCTAAAATTAGGAATAGGAAAAAGGTTACATCTTCTACTGTGACTAAGGAATCTAACACTCCTAGCTCTTGCCTTAAGTGGATGCCTACTGGTAGAATTTTTAAAAATATTGAATCCAAATGGAATAACACTCCTAGATCTTGCCTTAAGTGGATGCCTACTGGAAAAAAATTTAAGAATTTTGGATTCAAATGGATTCCCATCAGAATGCTGGCCACTAAGGACATCACAAAGGCTGTCTGGATACTATTGCTACTAACCCATCTGAATACATTTCTACATGTGTTATTAGTGCAGATACTCCTCATCCTTTACATGTACAATGCTCAATTCAATCATGAACATCATGACCTGGTTTCCAACAGAACTGAAGCCTCTTCATTCAGGAGCTTCAGCATGTCAGAATTGATATGCACGTACTATGACTCCTGATCACCTCAGCTCAGGACTCGTACCTCATCACTAGAGAGTTAATCCAATTTTGATACACTCTATACTGTAATTATAAAAAATAAATAAAAAAAAATTGAAAAATCAGAAAATCACAAAAATTGATTCAAAGGCGTGTCTTCTGGTATCGATAACATCTACGGTCCTATAAATGTCATTCAATAATGACACGGGTCTTTAGATGAAGTTCGAACAGAAGTTCAAACTTGTTTTTTTTAAACATGCCTATTGTCCCTCTACACTTACGTCCTTTAAGAAATTGTAGGTGCATAAATGGGTCAAATTCAATCAATGACTACTCAATACTATTCTATGTCGTGTCATTGATTGAGGGGGAGAATTAATTATCTATTGCTATACATGTCTAACAATTTGTCTATGCATTATTGCTTCTATTCCCGGTATTTTCTCCTGTGCTCTATATGATTTCTTGTGATGTGTAAGTTTTTCTGAGTGTCTTATTGGTTCCTAGATATTCGTTCAATATATGTCATCATGTGTTATATGTATTGCTTGGAATGGTTTGTAATGCCTTTGTATGCAGTAATCATGAGTAATATGCCCTATTAGGTATCTTTAAGGTCTTTAGAAATGTTGCATGTCATTGCATGTCATTTAGAGGAATAGAATCTGCCAAATAATGATAAGGTATGTCTATTGAGTATGAGGTTTATCTAAATCAATGATTTTTATGCGGTTTGTCAAATCTAGGTAGTCCTATGCGATTTGTCAAACATAAGGACTAAATGTGTCAAAATAAAAAACTTGCACTTTGGTATAAAAGGATGCGATTTGTCTATTTTGGTCAAACCTCACCAAAACCTAGTCAAACTAACTTTTTCTCTCTCAAATTATTCGTTGAAGATGTTTGATATATCCTTTCACTCGTGGTATGTAAAATCTCTATATTTGTCAAAATCCCTTCATGAATTACACCTCTAACCATCATTATTTGTGCAGATTCTCACAGGCTAATTCTATTCATATACCTCACCTAGGTTTGTTCTCGTTATATCGATTAGGTTTTGGGTTTAGAGTTGTAATTGTAGAGGTGTTATTGTGATGTATAGGCATAGTTTTTATGGTTATTCCCCTTAGATTTAGATGCCCCTCGTAATGCATTTGATTTAGATGTTGGGATGTGAATTGGTAGATGTTTGTGTTGTGTGTGTGCTTAATTAAATATGCATATGATGTGTGTTGAATATTGTGTGTGCCTGAGGAGTGTGTGGACTAAAAAAACTGCTCGTAGATTTTGTATCACACGTTGTGTACTTGAAAGTGGTTTGGTTTGTCAATTGGGATTATCCTTGAAAGCGACTTGTCATGAATAGAATTCTTGTAAGCGATTTGTCTGTGTTATGTATATCTATGCGATTTGACCAAAGCTTTGACCTATGCGATTTGATGCATGCGGTTTGACCCATGCGATTTGACCCTAGCGTTTTGACCTATGCGGTTTGGTATATGCGATTTGACCTAAGCTTTGACCGATGCGATTTGATGTATGTGGTTTGACCCATGCGACTTGACCCTAGCATTTTGACCTATGCGGTTTGACCCATGCGATTTGACCCTAGCGTTTTGACCTATGCGGTTTGGTATATGCGATTTGACCTAAGCTTTGACCGATGCGATTTGATGTATGTGGTTTGACCCATGCGATTTGATTTGTGCGTTTTGACCTATGCGGTTTGTCCCTATGCGGTTTGTCCTTATATAGATTGATTTTATGCAGTTTGTCCCTATGCGTTTTGTCTTATGCATGATGTGCTGATTGCTATGTGAATTGTTCTTCATTACATTTCTGATGTCATGTGTGTTGATCTTACACTTCTTTGTCTTTGTGCACTTAACCTGATCATCATTAACCGTCAATACTTTGTGGTGTACATGAGATTTCATTACTTAATGTGTCTTTGTCTCTCTGATATCATGTTCTCTACTATGTGTATGCCATGTTATGACCATGCATTAACAATTTATTGCTTGAAATACTCTCTTGCAAAGTGATTATTATGTAGTCCTCATCTAACTTAACAAATTTCCAAATATTGTTGTTGTAAATGTGTGCTCTATAGAAATACAATGACAGACATCACATCTTCTGAGAATCAAGCTACTGTTGCACCACCCACTACACTTACTGATGATGAAATTCTTCCTTTTGAGGAATGGGTTACGATTGCTAGAAGCAACTTCTTTGTGGATGTGGAAAGAAACCAACCAAATCCCATCTAAAGAATGGCAATTGATCTTCTGAAGAACACCAACTTCTTTGGTGCCTTAACTTTCTGGTGTACAATTCCTTCAATGTACCTGCAACAATTCTGGAATACAGTAGCTGTATACACTTGTCAACTTGAAGACAATTGGTATGACATATCTGCAGACACGCTCAGGGAGGCTCTACAAATCACTCCAAGAGACCCCGCCAACCCATTCATCACTCCACCAACTGCTGAAGAATTAATGGAGTTTGTCGAAGAACTAGGGTATCCAGGAAATCTCTGGAATCATCACCAATGAAATGCATCAACCCTGGAGAGCAATTATCACTATTCTCAACCTTTGCCTTACAGGTAAGACTTCGGGGTTTGAGAGAGTGAGAGCCTCAATGCTGCAAATTCTATGGGGAGTGGTGAAAAGTGCAAACATTGATTTTGCGGAACGCATCTGGGAAGAATTCACCTTAGCTATGGACACCTTCATTACTGATAAACAAACTTTTATTAATCAAGTTAAGGGAAAGAAATCCAAAGACAAAAGGGTGATTCCCAGCATAAGGTTCTCAAAGCTCATAATCAAGCATCTGCAGGAAAAGCATCAGTTTAGTCCAAGAAGTGAGTCTGCCCTCCATGAAGCCGGCGATGAAAATCTCCTCGGGAATTTAAAGTTTGTTGCAAAAGGATCGAACAAAGAGGTCTTTGGAATGCCGATCCCTGAAACACTTCTCACTGATAAAATTAAGAAAGCCGACTACTTCAAGAAATACATGAAAAAGGCTTCAGGCACGACTGTTGATGACACACCCAATCCCACTCCCACACCATCCAAATCAACAAAATCATCCTCGAAGTCATCTTATTCCAACCTCCCTAAGAAAAGGCAAGAAAGGTCAAAATCTGTTGATTCACCCTCACAGAAGCAGAAGAAGAGAAGGAGTGACACTAGGAAGGGGAAAGGTAAAGGGTCCAAGGAACCCGAGAAAGATATGACTTTGATAGATGAAGACTATGCAGCACTTCATCAGGGAATTCAAGCCAGTTTGCAAAGTTTAGAGGTGTCAGTGAGACAGCCAAGGAAGGGTGTTACATTTCATGAACCTGAATCTGTACCACATCACACACACACCCCTCCGGCTGTTCAAGGTAAAGGAAAGGGAAAGGCTGGGGAAGAAGTGGAGCAAGCTGCTCAGATGTTGTTAACTATTTCCACTCCAACTCCTGAAACTACGACACAATTTGAGCTCAAGAAAAGAGGTGCTGGATCATCTACAACACAAGAGCCAAGTGAAGCAAAAGGGGAGCACTCTACCACACGAAGACACTTTGGACTCTAGTGACACACAGTCAGAGAGTCATGGATATGAAGGTGGAGATGTTAACTTGAGTGAACCGGATCTTCAAGCAAAGACGCAGAAAGAAATAACCACGGGAACCGTACCAGAGGCGGAAACTTAGCCAACAAATGCTGAAGTTCAAGGTACACAGTTAGGAGGAAATGAACTGTTGAACGACACACATTCTAATCTTCAAAATACTCTAAAGCCAATACCTGAAGAACAAGTGCCCCTTGAAGAAGTGAACATTTCAACAGGATCCCTATCCTCATTGAAGAATCTTGATACAAACATAACCTATGGTGACCAATTCCTCAAGGATAGACCCTCAGATGCTGAGTCGAACAAACAGAATGATGAAAAGGAAGAGGTTGAATCCATGTTTTCGGTTACTATTCAGCATGATACATCCACCGTTCCTCCTATGTTTGCACCAATAGTCTATGTATCAGCAACAGCTCCTGCAACCACACTTCCACCACCTATACCCCTCTTATCAACCGCACTTCCACCACCCGTACTTTCTGATACGACAACAACCATCATCTCACCAACGGTCATCACTGTCAATGACCCTACTACACCACCGACATCACCACCTCCCAGCAAAACCACGAAACAATTACTTGATGAGGCATTAAAACGAATGGATGCTCTCGAGAAGCACCACCTGCCCGAATTAGTCAAACATCTAGAACATCGTCTATCTAAGTTGGAGGGTTTCGATTTTGGCACTGAAGTGATCAATGCAATTGAAGCAGAGGTCAAAGACGCAGTCGAATGGGCTATGAAAGCCCCGTTACATAAGAGATTCAAAGACTTGCCCACTTCAGACATGATATCAATCCTCCACGATAGAATGTTTGAAACGGATGAGCATAAGGAGGACGAAGTCCACAAGAACTTATATGAAGCCCTCCAGAACTCAATCGATCATGATAATCACTTGCAGTACTTGATAGACATACGTGAAAGGGAGGGAAAGAAGAAAAGGAGAGTTGTGATGCTTGAATCTAAGTTTGGAGTTCCTAAACCACCACCTCCTCCTTCTCCAACTGGTGGAGCTGGTTCTTCTGGTGCAGGTGGATCATCAGGTACATCGAAAACTCAAAAGGCTAATCCACCTACTCCACCTCCTAAGCCTTCAAACCAGCCTGGTTCCTAAGCAGAGCAAGGGTCACAGAAGACCTCGAAAACCTCGTCCTATGCTGCATGGACCACATTTGATTCCCAATTTACCCCTACCTTCACCACCATTCCAGAAGAGCAGGTAATGAATGAAGAATCATACGTTGTTCAAGAGTTAGATTCTGAGGATGATGATGCTTCCACCAAACACATTCCTAAGCTCTCTGATGATGAAGATTGGTGGAATGCATATATAGGGGGAAACACACTAAATCATCTAGGACTGCACCAACTAAATAAATGACTCAAAGCTGGTGGTCTGAGGAAAGACCTGAATCTCTTAAACCTTCATGGGCCATTCCAGAATCTGATTTGATTGTTCATGACAACAACTGGGCAAACACCATTGCAGCCAACCATGTAGCACCCTTAGAAGAATCACTCCTGCATATTACTGGTGACATGGGAAGCTTTATTAAGTGGTATTGTGAAAAGCAATGAATTTCATCAATCACTCCAAAGGATCTAGAAGGCCCAGCGTATGAGATTGTCAAAGCCTTCCATTCAGATGCCGCTCATCTACAATACCAAATGGAGGAATGCGACAAACTGTTGACAGATCAAGTAGATGATAATATCAGTCGATACAACGTCAACAACCCTCTTCCTCTTGGTGGTGAACCCCGGACAGATGACTATCCAATCAGATTTCTTCTTCAACAGAGATCTGGATTATCTGCATGCTGGGACTCAGGGAAGCAGACCAGCTTTATCTATTTCTAAGATGAAGGCTGCAAATTATCCAGATCCAGGACTTGAACAGATAGTCCCAGATCAATTTTGGACTGAAACGGAATATGAGTACGACGTTGCTGCTTTATACGGTATCACTCATTGGTGGCTCAAAAAGAAAAGATTCTACGTTGAAAGACATGGTGCAGAAAAGAGGCGCAGAGCGGTTCATTCCAAGCTGCGTATTCTAAGTGTAGTCAGTGTGGAGATCTTTCCAATGTATGGATACGATTATCTGAAGAAGATCGTCCTCAGAAGATCTGATCTGAAAGACCATGTAATTGAAAAAAACGACTTCAAACATCTATTTCCAAGTGATTTTGAAGATCTGCACTTATTGAACCTCCAAGGCCACCTTGATCACCTGCCTACTCGCGAAAAGAAGTCTCTTGCTGCAGCAGTCAATCTATGGATAAGAGGATTAGTGATACGACAAAGAGTGGGTGACTTTCAGCTTGGCATGGAAAGCTATCAGACTCAAGTCAATCTCACCAAGCCTCAATAAGAAGCCACATGGTATGAATACAGACATGACTACTCAGTTATTGACACTCCAAGAGCAGTTGTCTTTACAGACAAATATGGATCAAGGATGCTAATGAGGCTGTGTGAGCTGTACAAGTTCAGTGATGGTACTCCAAAAGTTGTTGAAGAAGAATTGGATTCTAGGGTCAAGGAGTTTAAGCTCGAGATGAGACTGGGGAACAATACAAGGTTTTGGACGGTGCATGATGTAAAGAGGTGTGAAGATTTCATTGTTACTATTGGAAGAAGGCTCAAGACTAGAAAGATATTCCGTAGCCTAGAAAGTTTTGTGGGAGAAAGAGTTCGTGAAGGACATTACAAGCTACTATAGAGAACAGAATGATGATATCCTCTCATAGTAATTATTTTTGTTTAACTCTCATGTGTGATGTGGTGATTGTAATATGAACAATAATAACTATAATGTATATAGTAGTGATAGGTTTATGGCTTGTAGCTTCCCTCTCTGTCTTAAGAGGGAGCATTGTAGTGTTTCTTTTCAGATCAAATAAAACTGGACACATTTTTCTCCAAAAGGTTTTATACATATTTAAATCACTTGAGATCCAAAATCTCAAAGGATTTGAAATTTTTGATCGGGGGAGAAAATGTGATATAAATATGCAATCTGAAAAATTGTGATCTTCAAGTCTCAATAAATAGGCATCTCTCTCCATATGTGCTAAACCTTTCGTATATCGAAGCACATATTGAGGGGGAGCATTTCAAAAATTATCCTAAAACTATCAAGGTACTAAAGAAGCATTGTTCTTTTTCAAGAAGTACCTTGATTGAAATTTTAAATGGTTTCCTTGGCTACTGTGATCATGTAAATTGCTTCAAAACACCCCTTGTATGCTCTAAAAAATCTTCAAAGCTCTTTCGATTATCGATGCACACATCAAGGGGGAGCAATCAAAAGAAAACCTCATCATTTCCCAAAATATTTATCTAAAGTATTTTGAATTCTTGAATTGATCGGGGAAGTGATGATGATGATCATTTTAGAAAATATTAATCAAAGATTGGATCTTTCATTCTTAATCTAAGATTTCAAAGTCCTCTTGCCTCCATGTGCTAAAACAATTTCTAATACTTGAAGCACATGTTGAGGGGGAGCTTTTCTAAAATATCAAAAACCAATTAAGGTACAAAATGCTTTGATTTTGTATCACAAGTACCTTGATTGATTTTCAAATGGTTTTCAATTGGTTTCGAGGTGAAATGAATAATACCAAAAGACCGACCAAACTTACTTTATGCACGGAGATATAAGGATGGTTAGGTTAGGTATTCGCTCCCACGATCCTGCCAGAGCCGGAGGGATCTACCCAGGGACAATCCACTAGATTGTGTAGAAGTCCTTAGGTGTGATGAAAAAAGGAGAAAAGTGAGAATATGGGAAGAGTGCCGACTGAGATAGAGCTAGAACTGGAATAAACCCAACAAGGTTCTAGTAATGAAGTCTCGGTAAGCACTGAAGGGGTTGAAGAATGAAAAATAATTGAATGAGAAAAGGGTGAAAATAAATAGCCCTCCATTAATTCAACCTTAGGGCAGAAACCGGGTTCAATTCATATGCTACTGGTGGTTACTAAGGTAACACCGGTATTGAAGACAAGACGTCATGGATCCAGTGACGCACTTCACCAAACTTCCCAAGCTACTCAAGTTCCTCTTAAAAGGTCTTGTTTCATCCTCACGGGGAACCTACATAATCTATGGACTTTCTCTTAGAGATTTTTGATATTGAAGAAGGAGACCCTCTCCCTAGTCTCCGGCATAGGATACCAAATATGCACTATTGAGTCTAGAGCCAAGAGATCATCAATAAATCTCATTAGGACACAATTAATGAAGACTCACAGTTTCACACAATGTGGAATGTGAGAATATATTTTGAGAGTCCTACGCATTATCCTTGTGGTATTGCCAGAACATCCGAGTGATATGTAAAAACATTCACGATGAAGATGAAAAGCCTTCTAGAGCCAACATCTAACAATCTCTTGGTGGGTGGCATGTGAGATCTATCCAATAGATCAAGCGTGTGACAACTGGACAGAAACAATTGGGCAATTCAATCTTGAATCAATCCTGGTTCAGGAAATGGATTGATGGATACCTTTGAAAAACCGGTCGTTGTGTTCAAAACTCTTTTCTATAGCACATCGACATTGCATTAAGTTTTCAAAATTAAAGGGTATTTATGATTGAAAATTGATTTTCCTTATAAAACCTTCGTTGTATTGAAAAATTCTTTCTATTAAGCAATACATGATTGTTTCTCAAATCAATTTTTCATCAATCACTGAATCTCAATTCGCTGGTTCACTCACTCCGTGTTGTCTTCTTTGAGACGTTCTGATTTAAGAACGGCTAGAGCAGCTGCGAAACCCTGTCAAGGAGATTCTTCGAAATTATACCGATCACAGCAAGTACTTGTAGATCAATCGGAACCGTGGTTCTTGCAACCTATTCAACGAAGGTGATCAAAGACGCCAGGCGCTTTATTGCTAACTGTTGTTTGCAGGGACACCCGACGGTTGCAGCTGATCAGAATTGAGGAGTCAATCCATTGCCGCATGCTCACACAACATATTCAGTTCTAAATAAATCATGATAAATGCGTATCTTCATCAACTGGCTCTGATATTTTCAATCCATGCTTCTGCTACGCTGCTGCAAATATCATGAATCAACAAAGGCTTCCGCAACTCTGATGAGAAGATATCATGATCCAAAATGTGAGCATGACGGTCCTAAAGACACAACATCACATGGTGGCAACTCTAATATGAATGATCTGGAGATTATGTGTTGCCGATGATCTCAATGAAAGCTCCTTCTCACTTATCAAAGAAACACTTAAAACCAACGAATCACTACTACAGTGCAAAGTTAAAGTTAAAGAAGCTTCAAAGTCTACGAGCTCGAGCATTAAAGATTATAGATAAAGTGCTAGGACTTTCAATGTAACTCTTGGGGTGACCTCCCTTAGGGGGAGATTGTTAGGATTTATAAAATCCATGTAGAAGTGTCGGTCACCCCAACAAATTTTTAGCATATTATGGCTCGTAGACATAACGTTATATTAGTTAGTTTATCAGTAGTGTAAGTAACACCGTGGAAGAAGGACGGGTCTTTACCCACTGTATGCTTGATCCATAGCTCGAAGGAGGGCGTAGTAATTTGTATAAATAGCCCTCTCCCTACAAGGGAGAGGGTTGGATGTTCTTTTGCTAATCTAACCTTTCATTTTGATTTTATCTCTCTAGACATTCCATATTTCTCTCTCTAAAACCTACTCCATTCGACCCAACTTGTGCTTGATTATGTGATTGTAAAAACTAATATGCAACAGACTTTTGGAAGCCTTTCTTGTCATCATAGGGTTGTTTCACGAACCTTGCTCTTCTTCTAAAGAACTTTTTAAAGTCCCTCACCACCATGATGTATTCTTCGTCTTCGCTATCCGAGGAAGAAGTGTCTTCGTCACTTGAATCCTTTTGGATTTTAGATCTAATGACTTACACTTTTCTTTCTTTTCTTTAGAGGCCTTAGAGTCTTTTGCCAACACCATTTCATATACCTTTAGGTTGCTAATGAGTTCGTCGAGAGACAGAATCGTCAAGTCTTTTGATTCTTCTATTGCCGTTACTTTCTGTCTCCATTTTGTTGGAAGTGCTCTTAGGAATCTCCTAACATAATTATGCTTGAAAAAAGTTTCATCAAGTGCTTGTACTGTAGTAATAATAGTCTTAAATTTAGCAAATGCATTATCAATACTTTTCTCATCCGATATTGAAAATTGTTCATATTGTTGGAGAAATAAATTAATTTTATTATTTTACACTTGTTTGTTTCCTTGTTGAGTGATCACCAAACAATTCCAAATATCCTTAGCCGTTTTATGCATAAAAATTCTTTCGTATTCCTTTTTTGGTAAGGCATTATATAAAACCACATTTACCTCATTGTTTTTGGAAAGCATTTTCTTTTGTTCCTCTTTTCGCCGTTTGTAAGAAACAACGTCATCTTTGTCGGTAGAGATGTTTTCAAATACTGGCATATAATTCAAAGATCAATATCTTTAGATTTCACATATGTTTCAAATATATTTTTCTAATATATAAAACCTTTAGCTTCAAATAGTGGTGGTCTTTACATAGATTGCGCTTCTTTATAGTTTTCGAGTTTCATTTGATCGAAAAAGTTTTAAAATACAATATACTTTAAAAACCTTTTTAGAAAACCTGCTCTTGATGCCAATTGTAGAAAACTAGAAGGGGGAGGGGTTGAATAGTTTTACCGATATAAATTTAGCTTCAAAAACTAGATCGAGTATATGTGAAACCTTTGAATGGTGAGGTATAGATAATGCATGACTACAAGTAAAAAGATAAATACGATAAAGTAAAAGAGAGGAAGAGATAGAATCGTGAAACAATGATTTATAGTAGTTCGGCTACAAGGACATCTTCCTTGCCCTACTCCACTCTCCGAGTACACAACTCGTGAGTTCTTAAGCACTATGCCAACAAGCTCCTTAACCGACGGAGAAGCCTCACAACGTAACTTACACTTTATCCGGTACAAAGCTAAATACCGAGTTTTTTACAATGGAAGAACCAACCCAACAACACAACTAACACAACAAGTTTATGATTACAATATGATGAATCAAATACAAGAATCAATTCAGTGATCTTGTAATGATGATGAAGCCTAACAATATTTCTCTTGAAGCTTGCAAGTCTTTTATGCAAAAATCATGATCTCGCCTTTTAAGAATAACCTTGAAATCACTAAAAGATAACTATAAGAGTGATCATTAAAATTCTATTAACAACATCATGTTTTTCTTACACAATCTCAAAATTTATAGCACGAAAATTTGTCATGCAAATAATTTCTATACTTTGATCTTATATAAGTCAAACTTTAAATTCTATTTCCCCCAATGTCTATCGATGCACTATATGACTTTAAAGTCAATTTCGGTTATTCTTGCATTCACCTCTATATCATAAGATATTTTCGAGTAATTTCTTAATTCGAACTCAATTTATCAACTTATTACCTGCTAACTTCTTTCAAATAATTTCTTAATTCGAACTCAATTTATCAACTTATTACCTGCTAACTTCTTTCAAATTTTCAATACGTATGACTTAAAATAACGCTAATAAGCCAATCACCATACATTACTTAGAAAAAATTTCTTATTTAGCGGGGAATATCTCTTATGTTCGATTAATCAACTTAACATATAACCCTTCGTTCTAGGTATGTACCGTATATGCTTTACACTTGAGCCTTGACATCGTCATGATACTTAACTTATTATACATTTTACATTCCAACTTTTAACTTGTACTCGTGTTATATCAAATATACATAAGTTCAATGATTTACGATTTCATTACTTAAATAAAATGGCGTCCCATTACATTTAACTAAAGAGATTAAAAATTAATGGTTTGATGGTTTATAATTTTATTAGTTAAATAAAATGGTGTTCGATTTTATTAAGTAATGAAATTATAAATTCATCATACTTATGCATTTCTGACACAACATTCGTACTCATCCATAATTTTCTTTACTTTTCTTACTTTACATATTTGACACTATGTCAATTAACTTTTTTTTATCTCCAACTTCTTATTTCCTTTCGCAATTACATCACACTTTCTAATTCATCTTTATCTTGGACAAGATCCTATATGATACTTGTCAATTTTTATAATTCATCAATTATATATATTGTAAAACCCTAAAATCTACAACGTATAATAAAGACTATTTTACCCTTTAGAATCAAAATTATAAAATACGTAAAATATGTTAACGTACATTAAATGAAAAAAAATATATAAATAAAACCTAACGTGAATATTAAGTAATCGACGTTTGGCACTACGAAAATAAAGGTCACTTACCATAAATTATTTTGGGCCGTTTGTTTTGTGTAATCCGATACCATTTGGGTCGTTTTCTTTTAAGCCGAATACCAACATAAGCTGGGCCTCGTCTTTCTTTTGCCAGCCGAGTGTACCCATGAGCGCATGGGTCTCGTTGCTTGGGTTGTGAGCCGAGTACCACCCACCAAAAAGCCCATAACCGATCAATGCACATATATATACAACACAAACCTCAAACTTGAACCCTAGCTTTATACAAAAGATCACGGCACACAAGAAAGTTCTGCTCCTTTTCTTCTTTTTTTTTCGATCGACCAATTTGCTACTCTTTGTGTTCGTGTGTGTGAGCCGAAGCACTTGCCAAGGTATAACACTCTCTTTCGTCTCAAACCACTTGCATGCAAAACGTAAATATGAAATCTGTGAATCGAGCCACATGAATAAATCAAGTTATATATATATGTATCGGCCGTGTATATTAAACAAGTATGTTAACGAGCTACGTAAATAAACGTAAACCGAACCATATGAATGAAGCATAGTCATGCGCTTAAGTAATGGTGAAACATGCGAACCTTATCGTATATATGTGTGTCGATCATGTACAATAAACCGTATAAGTAGTAACATATATGTTGTCATCACATAAAATCATAAACACGTGTTATATGTATAAGTTAACGCATGGGTTAGGTTATGAATGTGTCGCTAATTTAAAACGTAAATAAGCATGAACCATGACGTGTTGGTCTCGTTAAAGGTTATAAGTCGATATATATACATCATGTTAATCTTTTATTGTAGCTTGTTGTGTCGAATGCATGCATGAGTTTTGATCCAACTTCGGTTCGTTTTTCACACATTCTAGGTCAAAGTGATGAGTCATTAAAATCCGTAACATGTTAATTAAATGCGTGTTAATATGGTATTAAAAGTTTGGGAAAAACCCTAGAACATAAACAGGAAGTTGATTAGGGTTAAAAGCTAAATGTGTAAATTGCTATTTCATGTGAGATTGGTAAGTCTTGGAGTCATAAATAACTATTGATTAAGAGTATAATGAGCTAGTACTAAGCGTGATGTAAACATGCGTGAGTTATGATTTTATGCAAGAAGTCAAGTGTCATGGATTAAATTAGAATATGCATGGTCTCATTAAGTTTGTATTCGAATAATGTTACATGTGAGTCGTGGTCAATCACGTAAGGTTATGAAGGCTTGTGTAAACTATTTTGGAAGAGAGTCCTAAAATCCATTCTTGACATTTATAAACCCTATACTTTGAATGATGACCATATAAGTCCTCAAATAAGATATTTGTCATATTAAACCCTTAAGTTTACCAATTATCATTTGTAACACAAAAGTTTGGCTAGTTAATGATTAATACTCTAAAATGTCGTAATTCCGTCCGTCACTAAGAATAAGAATATGCTTACAACTCTAAGAATGTTAATGCGATGAATCCGTTTTAACGTAATGATGCTAATAAGTATTAAATAAATCATTATCCGTGTAGATTCGTTGAAGGAGACGCGACGTTATATCTGCGTGATTCACTCATTCGTTTGCTTTCCTTTCATTTGCTTTAAGGTACGATATTCCGACCTTTTCAGTAAGGTTTCTTATGACGTTTCTTTCGTTAGCTTTTCTATTTTACTTATTAGGGTTTCCGATGCCATTGCTATGAACCCTTTCCGATTGTTTGATCTGTTGTTTATCTGAACTTCTGTTTTATTGAACCATGCAATATCTGATTTGAACTTGTGTTATGAAGACTCTGATATGCACATTTGTTGAACCTTACTAGGTTTAATTATGAACATATGATTAGTGATTGTAATATGAACTTCTGACCTCTGAATATTTGAATGTGAACCTTATGATATGAGTTATCTGATATGTCATCTGTTGAACTTTGTGTTTGATTTTGATCTGTGTCATTTATGACAAATCTGCTTGACCTAAGTTAGTTTGATACCGAGCCAATATTTCACTAGTCATGGGGTTCCATGTCCGTGTCGATGATGCACCTCGACATGACTCTAGGGCGTAGAGTGATGTTCGCCACGTCCCTTTCCGTTATCGCTTATTGATAGTATGGCCACTATCCGTCTGTTGAGGCGTATGGATGCATCCTAGATCCGATCTGTTATCCGATATATTTCGGTGAATGATGTCGGTGCAATACGCGTCTTCACAAAATTCTGTGAGCTAGCTACTCCAATTAGTTTATGAGGTTACCTTCTGAATAAGAAAGATATTTCCGATATGATATGTTCTGGGCTCGTGGTAGTTAACTAAATCTTTATCTGTTATTTCGTATTAAGTATTCTGATTTTGATTCGGTATGTTCAAGTGTTTATAATTATGTGCTAGGTTTATTTTATGTTATTATATGTGGTTATGCTTTTGTATGTTTAAGTGACTACCGTCCACTATGCTAGGATATGATTAATATGTTTCCAATATGATTCGCAGGCTGTCATTTGATATTATGTTAGTTAATCGTTATGTGAATTAGTTGATCTGTGAGATGAATGTGCTAGTGTGAAAGTGAATATCCTGAAGGTTTATTAAGTATGATTGTTCAGTTAATCTGGTGAACTTTGCCTATCCGATAGTGTATCTATCTATTTATGTTTGATCTGCCATGTTTAGACTCTGTTTATATTAAGTTTTGGTTTGGAAAATGGTTTAATTATGATATCTGTTTTGATAATTTGCTAATTGCTATGCTATGTCTTTTGCTTATTTAGTTATAGTTTTCCTACTATGTTTTTTATTTGCATGTGTGACGCCATGATTTGATGCTATTCCCGCTACAATATTTGATTAAGTGTGTTAAATGTAGATAAATTGACTTGTATGAAGGCCATGATTACTTTCTAGAAATTGTTTTCCGTTAGCCTTTAGACTTTTCGTTTGGCTTATATGCACTCTACTTGCTGATTTATTATGTGCTTGGTTATTTGATGTGTTTTCGTCTGTGTCATCAATATGCTATGTGTTTGTTCTTATTTGTTATGTGTTTCTTCCGGATTTCTGTATGATTGAGTTTCCGCAAAATCCTCAATGATTCATTGATCTTATTCCGTTGTGACTTCGTTATTCGTTTCTTTGTTTTATTTCGTATTTTTCATTTTGTTTAGTTTTCGTTTCTGTTATATCTGTTCACTGGGCTTTGTAAGCTTAGCCGCATTTTCTTTTCCTGCGGCAGGTATTAAGCATTCGAGATGAGTTTATGGGATAGCTGATCTGGGTTGAGAGTAGAGACGAGAGCAAGTTTTGAAATAGGGATTTTAGATTTATTTTGATTATTAAATTATTTATATTTCCTTTTGTAAGTTTTGTAAAGGCTCCCGCTATTGTATAGTACTTAAGGTTCTGATATGAAACTGTATTTGTGACATCTTTACCCTTGTCGGGTTGGGGTGTTACAATTTATGGTATCGAGCCGGTTTTAGGACCCTTAGAGCTTAGGCTATGACCTGTGAGGATTGGGTAGACATTAGGTTTCCGTCTGTTCGGATATCTTTCGATTCCTTTTGATGGTCGCTCGATTTGACTTCGATATCCTTTTGCCTTTACTGAATTGGCCCTCCTCTTTTCACATCGAATTTTGTTATTTTGTTTTCGCTCGTCCGTTTGTCGATCGTTAAATGGAGACTACCCGCAGAGCCGAAGAAGATGGTACCGACCTGCTGCGCAATAGTTCCTGTCTGGAGAGACTCGTGAAGCGAAGCCACACCGACTGCCGCTGCTGGAGACATCGGGATGTGCCTGGAGGGAGTCGGACGAATCAACCAAAGACGCAACGACGAAGACATGATTCAACGGGTGGGCGAGAAGGTTCATCTACTTCATATGATTTGGGCGCGACTTGTGTTACTCTGATTCGTTTGTCACGCTGTTTGAGGCGGTTTGATACCTTGCTACGTGATTTTGATCGGCATTACTTTTCTTTGATTCGTTCAGAACTCGGTTCGAGTCGTGAAGTTTTATCGTTTAGCATTCTGGTATATCTCAGCTTTTCTTTCTGGATCGTCAGTAATGAGTCATGAGGAGCCGTTTTATACAAGTTGGTGGACTCGGATTTAGAGTCTACAGCTACTAGCAGGTTTAATCCGATACAAGAATAGAAATTCGCGCTCCTGATTAGTTGTCCTCTTTATGAGAAATTTCTGACATTGGATTTTGAGCTTAGGTCCTTTTGTTTTCATCTAGATGATTGAATTTTTGATTATTAAGTTTGTTTTGGAAGTTCATCTTATGACAATTCTGCAATTCGTTTGATTAGTGAGAATAAAGCAAAACTTTGAAAGTATAGTTCCTGTTTGTTGTTTCTTTCTGATAGATTCGTTAAGTTTCCGTTAGTCCTCATAAGTTTCGTCTTCTATTTGTTTTCTTAATGATGTTGCTTAATCATAGCTTAAAATAAAGTATGACCATCATGATGGTATACTCAGGTGAATCTGGTTAGTTATAATATGTTACTGGCTATCGTATGTTATTGTATGTAATATGTTATGTTTTGTTGTAATTCGGTTATGTGGTTTGCCATGACCGGGACAGTAATATGATGACAATAAGAACTTGTTATGTGATGCAAGTATTATGACGCCTGATCAACGTGATAATACCGAGATCATATAATTCGAACTTATTGGAGTCATATGACGTCTGGGGAAATGCCTGTGGTTGATACGTGAATGGACCTTGACTTGTATCTGTTATTTGTCGCTCCTCATGTTCGATTGAAATTTTGTACCTCTTTGCGAGATTCTCATTGACAACTGTTATATATAAGTTTTGTACGCTTGGAATCCGTAATCGTTATGATCCGTGTGAACCCATGGATTGCTATGTTTGCTCTAAATGTGTACGTCTCCGTGTACCCTTATTGTGGTCATAGGATATTTCAGGAAGTTTTGAGGGACATTAGATCCTTTTAGTTTGACTATCTGCGACTAGTGAGACCGTTAGGATTCGTTCTGTCTATGTATATGTTTGTTCTCATCATTAGATATCTGAATAAGTTAGAGTGTGTTGTTTGATTTTCTGCATCTCATCGGTTATCTGCCATTACTTTGATAAGTATATGATTATCTGTTATAAGTATTTGACTGTTAAATTGATTTCTGAAAAGTATAAGTATGAATATTCTGACAAGAATCTGTTGTTCTAACATAAGTTTCGCGTTTGCTCTATTCCTTGAAATTCAAATCCGATTCGCTTGTCGTTCGTTCGTCTTGTTCAATTTCGAGGACGAAATTTTCTTTTTAGAAGGGGAGAGTTGTAAAACCCTAAAATCTACAACGTATAATAAAGACTATTTTACCCTTTAGAATCAAAATTATAAAATACGTAAAATATGTTAACGTACATTAAATGAAAAAAAATATATAAATAAAACCTAACGTGAATATTAAGTAATCGACGTTTGGCACTACGAAAATAAAGGTCACTTACCATAAATTATTTTGGGCCGTTTGTTTTGTGTAATCCGAATACCATTTGGATCGTTTTCTTTTAAGCCGAATACCAACATAAGCTGGGCCTCGTCTTTCTTTTGCCAGCCGAGTGTACCCATGAGCACATGGGTCTCGTTGCTTGGGTTGTGAGCCGAGTACCACCCACCAAAAAGCCCATAACCGATCAATGCACATATATATACAACACAAACCTCAAACTTGAACCCTAGCTTTATACAAAAGATCACGGCACACAAGAAAGTTCTGCTCCTTTTCTTCTTCTTTTTTCGATCGACCGGCTGCTACTCTTTGTGTTCGTGTGTGTGTGAGCCGAGCACTTGCCAAGGTATAACACTCTCTTTCGTCTCAAACCACTTGCATGCAAAACGTAAATATGAAATCTGTGAATCGAGCCACATGAATAAATCAAGTTATATATATATGTATCGGCCGTGTATATTAAACAAGTATGTTAACGAGCTACGTAAATAAACGTAAACCGAACCATATGAATGAAGCATAGTCATGCGCTTAAGTAATGGTGAAACATGCGAACCTTATCGTATATATGTGTGTCGATCATGTACAATAAACCGTATAAGTAGTAACATATATGTTGTCATCACATAAAATCATAAACACGTGTTATATGTATAAGTTAACGCATGGGTTAGGTTATGAATGTGTCGCTTAATTTAAAACGTAAATAAGCATGAACCATGACGTGTTGGTCTCGTTAAAGGTTATAATTCGATATATATACATCATGTTAATATTTTATTGTAGCTTGTTGTGTCGAATGCATGCATGAGTTTTGATCCAACTTTGGTTCGTTTTTCACACATTCTAGGTCAAAGTGATGAGTCATTAAAATCCGTAACATGTTAATTAAATGCGTGTTAATATGGTATTAAAAGTTTGGGAAAAACCCTAGAACATAAACAAGAAGTTGATTAGGGTTAAAAGCTAAATGTGTAAATTCGTTATTTCATGTGAGATTGGTAAGTCTTGGAGTCATAAATAACTATTGATTAAGAGTATAATGAGCTAGTACTAAGCGTGATGTAAACATGCGTGAGTTATGATTTTATGCAAGAAGTCAAGTGTCATGGATTAAATTAGAATATGCATGGTCTCATTAAGTTTGTATTCGAATAATGTTACATGTGAGTCGTGGTCAATCACGTAAGGTTATGAAGGCTTGTGTAAACTATTTTGGAAGAGAGTCCTAAAATCCATTCTTGACATTTATAAACCCTATACTTTGAATGATGACCATATAAGTCCTCAAATAAGATATTTGTCATATTAAACCCTTAAGTTTACCAATTATCATTTGTAACACAAAAGTTTGGCTAGTTAATGATTAATACTCTAAAATGTCGTAATTCCGTCCGTCACTAAGAATAAGAATATGCTTACAACTCTAAGAATGTTAATGCGATGAATCCGTTATAACGTAATGATGCTAATAAGTATTAAATAAATCATTATCCGTGTAGATTCGTTGAAGGAGACGCGACGTTATATCTGCGTGATTCACTCATTCGTTTGCTTTTCTCTCATTTGCTTTAAGGTACAGATATTCGACCTTTTCAAGTAAAGGTTTCTTATGACGTTTCTTTCGTTAGCTTTTCTATTTTACTTATTAGGGTTTCCGATGCCATTGCTATGAACCCTTTCCTGATTGTTTGATCTGTTGTTTATCCGAACTTCTGTTTTATTGAACCATGCAATATCTGATTTGAACTTGTGTTATGAAGACTCTGATATGCACATTTGTTGAACCTTACTAGGTTTAATTATGAACATATGATTAGTGATTGTAATATGAACTTCTGACCTCTGAATATTTGAATGTGAACCTTATGATATGAGTTATCTAATATGTCATCTGTTGAACTTTGTGTTTGATTTTGATCTGTGCCATTTATGACAAATCTGTTTGACCTAAGTTAGTTTGACACCTGAGCCAATATTTCACTAGTCATAGAGGTTCCATGTCCGTGTCGCTGATGCACCTCGACATGACTCTAGGGCAGTAGAGTGATGTTCTGCCACGCCCCTTTCCGTTATTCGCTTATTGATAGTATGGCCACTATCCGTCTGTTGGGGCGTATGGATGCATCCTAGATCCGACTGTTATCCGATATATTTCGGTGAATGATGTCGTGTGCAATACGCGTCTTCACAAAAATTCGTGAGCTAGCTACTCCAATTAGTTTATGAGGTTACCTTCGAATAAGAAAGATATTTCGATATGATATGTTCGGGCTCGTGGTAATTAACTAAATCTTTATCTGTTATTTCTGTATTAAGTATTCTGATTTTGATTCGGTATGTTCAAGTGTTTATAATTATGTGCTAGGTTTATTTTATGTTATTATATGTGGTTATGCTTTTGTATGTTTAAGTGACTACCGTCCACTATGCTAGGATATGATTAATATGTTTCCAATATGATTCGCAGGCTGTCATTTGATATTATGTTAGTTAATCGTTATGTGAATTAGTTGATCTGTGAGATGAATGTGCTAGTGTGAAAGTGAATATCCTGAAGGTTTATTAAGTATGATTGTTCAGTTAATCTGGTGAACTTTGCCTATCCGTTAGTGTATCTATCTATTTATGTTTGATCTGCCATGTTTAGACTCTGTTTATATTAAGTTTTGGTTTGGAAAATGGTTTAATTATGATATCTGTTTTGATAATTTGCTAATTGCTATGCTATGTCTTTTGCTTATTTAGTTATAGTTTTCCTACTATGTTTTCTATTTGCATGTGTGACTGCCATGATTTGACTGCTATTCCCGCTGCTACAATATTTGATTAAGTGTGTTAAATGTAGATAAATTGACTTGTATGAAGGCCATGATTACTTTCTAGAAATTGTTTTCCGTTAGCCTTTAGACTTTTCGTTTGGCTTATATGCACTCTACTTGCTGATTTATTATGTGCTTGGTTATTTGATGTGTTTCCGTCTGTGTCATCAATATGCTATGTGTTTGTTCTTATTTGTTATGTGTTTCTTCCGGATTTCTGTATGATTGAGTTTCCGCAAAATCCTCAATGATTCATTGATCTTATTCCGTTGTGACTTCGTTATTCGTTTCTTTGTTTTATTTCGTATTTTCATTTTGTTTTAGTTTTCGTTTCATATATCTGCTCACTGGGCTTTGTAAGCTCACCGCATTTTCTTTTCTCGGCAGGTATTAAGCATTCGAGATGAGTTTATGGGATAGCTGATCTGGGTTGAGAGTAGAGACGAGAGCAAGTTTTGAAATAGGGATTTTAGATTTATTTTGATTATTAAATTATTTATATTTCCTTTTGTAAGTTTTGTAAAGGCTTCCGCTATTGTATAGTACTTAAGGTTCTGATATGAAACTGTATTTGTGACATCTTTACCCTTGTCGGGTTGGGGTGTTACATATATGCATTTCGCAACGCATTTTAACATTCATCCGTCAACCTTAAATTGATCATATGGTCAATCTTATGCAATCACCATATATTAGTCTAACGGACTCTTTTACGCATATAAACAACAAAACACACATAAATATTTCCGAAATGTTGTGAAAAATGAGAAAAGTTTTATTTAATAAAAATTTGGTATATCTTTTCTAACTTGACACTAGGGGTGAGCATCGGGACGAATCCCGACCCGTCCCGACTAATCTCGATACCGACAATGGGGAAAAACCCAAACCGACTCCCGACCCGATAATGGTCCCGACTCGTCTCGAATCTCGATAATGGTCCCGAATCTTGATTTTGGTTGCGTTTTCTCGGGATCGTCCCGACTCCCGACCCGTCCCTTCCCGAATCCCGATTACCAGGAAAACGCAAACCAACTACCGACCCGATTACAGTCGGATCGGTATCGGGAAGGGAGTCGGGATCGGGACGGGAGTCGGGTGTCGGTCGGGATTGCTCACCCCTACTTGACACATAGTCGCTAAGAGCAGGAGGTGTGAGGCTCGTTGTGGTGACTTGGCAAGCTTGCCATGACACCGGTCCCCTCTTCATCCATCGCCATTTTACCTTCGTTGTCTGCACGGCGAAGGTAAATTGTCGATTTTTTTTTTTTGTTCTTTTTATACTTGTAATATTTGTATTTTTAGGAAGTGGTGGGCCCTAAATGAGTAAGTTGATGTTAGTTATGAGTAGAAGGAGGGGGGTTAGTTGTGAAGATTTGTTATAATGATGTAACACTTGTAAACCTCGAATAAATAATTTGACCTTGTCATAGCACCTTGTGCTCTAAGGTCTCATTTATAAGACTTTGCCGCTTACAACTTTTTATACCCATTTTACTTAAAATTATACTTTAATTTGACTTTCTACTTAAAACTTAATGATTAATCAGTTGTATAAGCCTTGACATACATAAATATTCTAGTCAACGCATCCAAATGCATTTTAATAAGCTATACTATATCATTTGTTCACCCTTGATTCCATGAATTAACACATAAATACTTGTAATTTACAAATTAGAAATAAATTAACTTGTGTATGAAACTAATAAAACCAAGTCCATAAGTTTTGGATTAGGTGCAAAATAGACATGAGTTAAAATAAAATATCAAGAAATTGTCCCAAAATATGCATAAATTGTCCTTTACGCTAGAAACATAAAAATAATAATAAAGTATGTGGAAGAAAAGAAGAGGGAATCTAGAACTAATAAATGATAGGTGACATATAGATATATCTTTTTCTTTTTCATTTTTTTTTATCGAATCACAACAATATACGTGCCATAAATTAATTATTACTAATTAAATATCAAATCAAAACATACGTACATGATCACATAATAAACTCACTCTTGATAACAATAACTTGTTCAGTTTCATTTCCAGAGAGAGAAAGATCTATCTATTTTTCGCATCTGCTGTTGTTCAGTTAAAGTGGCCCAACTAACCAACTCATCGGTATTTTTTTTTAATCACTCTTACGAATTACTCTAGCTAATAATTAACTCTAATTTTGTCTTCAATTTTACTCTAATTTATGTATGGACCTAATTGTTTGATTATATACTTAGGATTTGTTTAATGCTTGTTGTTGTTATGACTGTAATTGCGTGTATTTTTAAACTTGTAATTACTGTAGCTAATAATGACTGTTATATTTAGTTGATTTTATAACGGTAAATTAAAAAAAAAAATTATAAAATTTACTATAGATACTGACTTTTTATTGTGACTTGGTGTCTGGTGAGTTGACTTTTTTTTTTTTTGAAGAAAGTATATAAAATTAAGGTGAATTAATTTGATAATTTGTTGTTAATTGTGTATATACTGTTGTACTTGTACAGTAGTATTTGATTTGTAATAATTTTGATCTGACTTTTAGTTATGTGGAGAATGTAAAATTAAGGTGAGATTGAGTAATTGTTTATTGTTACTGGTGATTTATGAGAATTAAAAATGATTAAGGAGTAATTAATTTGCACCTTTGTAGTAGTAGTACTTAATGAGTTAATGATGGTTTAGATGAGGCTAAAGTTAGGTAAGATGGTTTGGATATGGTTATTGTACATGATACTTTTGTAAGGTTGAATTTGATTGTAAATGGATGTTTTTATAAGGTTATTTTGTTTTTTTGTGAAGATGGCGAAAGAATCGTATACCATGGAAGAATAAGTAACATTTCGAGATTTAAATGCAGAAATAGTTATTCTGTTTGGCATGTTTTGCTTGATATTGCTCGTTTGTGAAAAAAGTATAAGAATCGTATAGTTTTGAAGAATAAGTAAACATTGGATAACATTTTGAGATTTATATGCAGAAATAGTCATTCTGTTTTGTTTAATATTGTTCGTTTATGATAACTTGTTTTCAGTTTCTGCGAAATTGAAGGTTTGTTTGCAATAATAAAAATGAAATACTATGGTCTGAAATCACTGTTGTTTACAGATGTGTTACCTGCTTGCAAGATTAGAAGCATCGAGGTTCATCATTCATATGTTTTTTTAGATTGTGATTGTTGAACACTTGAACTAATAATATTTGCATTAACTTGTTTTCCGTTTCTTAAGTACTTACACTCGTTCAAATGGTAAGTCACTTGTTACAATTACTCTGCTGTTGTATAAATACGTTTGTTTCCTGTTCTGGTTGCAGAAATGGGAGCCGAAGTACAGTCTAAGACATATTTTCCAGGTTCTATGACGGATCTGAACAACGGTTTTCACAATGGCGCCTCGTATCTATATCATAACGACAAAAGTCACAATATCTCTGGCCCCACAAACAGCCAGCATTATGACTACTTTCCAACAATGACAGCCATGGATGGTTACAGCGGATATGCTAAAGAGCAAATTAGGCAAACTATCCTGAAGCAGGATTCCATCTTCAGGCATCAGGTTAATCTTTTTGTATATCTTGCTCAAATTGTAGTTATTTAACTTAAGGTATCGTACTTTACCTCTTAGAATATACTTGTGTTTAAAGTTTTCGTGTAATTGATGTTTTCTTACATTCCAGATCCAAGAACTACACCGTGTGTATAGAAGACAGCGAGATTTGATGAATCCGGTGTCAGCAGAAACACATATACTTTCCTCTGGTTTTCCTGTGGTGGACCCGAGTTTTAGTCGAGTATCTACTCCAACAACTAACAATAAGCATTCACCTCTTAATAAGGGAAAAAGTACATTGAATGACTTTGGTCCTCTAACTTCAAAATGTGGTGTTTCTGAAAGAATAGTAATTGACTTAGAAGAGCCTGCTGATGTTGACGAGAGTAACAGACGGAAGCAGCAAACTGGAAGTTTTCATAGTATGAGAACAGAGAAAGGGTTTAATTTGGCAGACTTGAATAAACCGGTCAAAATGGAGGGAAGGGAAACGACTTTTTCATCATTTTTTGGTAATCAAAACCGAAACCGTTCTTTTGCAGAGGAACCACAAAAGCGTGACTCATCTGCAAAAAGAACTATATTCGGTTTTGAAATCGAAGAAAGAAACCACATGCCAAATTTTCACTCTTTACCATGGAAAAACACCACCTCTGCTCACAATGGTCCAACGGTTCATCAAAACCATCAGAATAACTCATCTGGTTCAAGAAACTACATCCCAGGGTTCTTTGCTGGTCATCCAAACTTGATGACAAATTCAACAAGCCAATTCTCAAATTCTGCCTTCGGTTTTTTAAATGGTATCAACTCCAAGGATTCGGTATCTGATAATCTTGAAGAAATGCGTGCCAGGGAAAAACACAGGTTTCTTGACATGTGGAAGAACCATGAAACCCCTGAACAAACGTTACCTCATTGGCTTACAGCAAAACCATGTTTACTGAATGTTCAGAACAAAGCGAAAGAAACATCAGTTCATCATATTAACTTGGACTCATTGCAGAACCATTCTCAGCGGTTTTTTAAGAAAACTGAAGTGGCAGATGCTAACAATACACACGTGTTGAAGAAGGTAAAAATTGATGATACCCAGACTGTTACCAAGATCCTTGGGGTCCCCATTATCGACCCCAAAGTTCAAAAGAAAGAAAGTGTTTCGGAAACTAGACATTACATTGATTTGAACATGTCTTATGATGAAGAAGATGCTCCTTCAGCAGCACCATCTTTTCCGGAATCTGTTGTCAAGATTGCTACAATGGAGATAGACTTGGAGGCTCCGGCTGTTCTTGAATCTGATAGTGATGATGGCTCAAACGACATCCACATGGAGCTTGTTAAGGTTGCAGCCGATGCTATTGTATCCATTTCAATTTCTCAGCCACCTTGTGAACCATCTGCTGACACTTTGCTGTGGCTTGCGGACGTCGTCACATCTAAGAATTGCAATAAAAGTTTAGTGCTTGCAGACGAAGAATATGTTCCTGAAGACATGGATTACTTCGAGTACATGACACTGAAACTTGAAGATAGTGAGGAAAAATATGATGATTATAAACCAATGATTGTTGAGGAACAAAAAGAAGACGACACTAGTTCATTGTCGAAAAGGACACCAAGGAAGGGTCAAGGAAAGCGAGGAAGGCAAAAAAGGGACTTCCAGAGAGATGTACTTCCGAGTATGGTTTCTTTATCAAGACGGGAAGTGACAGAAGATCTTCAAATATTTGAAGAGGCGTTTTCTTCTACTGGTGTATCTTGGCAATCTAGTATGTCGAAAAGGAAAGCTGCTAGAAACAGTAGGGGCAAGCGTTTGGTGGTGGTGCCACCACCGCCAGCAGTGGCAATAACTGGTGGTGAGAAGAAGGCTATTTGTAAGGAAATGTCATTGGAGAAAAACCTTGAAGGGTGGGGAAGGAGAACGAGACGTCTACCTCGGCAAAGATGTCAAAATGGTGGTAATCATCAATCTCTGGCATTGAAGTGTTAACTAGCTAAAGATGTTCTGTTGTAGCCATTGTTGTGCATAATTATGTAGGCCTGTCTCATTTACAACTGATCAAACTTGTCACAAACAAGATAAAACATCATTTAGATTACTCGATTCACAATTTCACCTAAAACTATTGATCAGTCAGTATACTAATATGTCTGATAAGAGATTTATTAGCAATAATCTCGCGTCATTATCATTGTAGCATATGGTGCTTAGTCGAGATGGCAAAATATGTGACTTGGTTACTTGGTTAGCATGTCAGAAAGGTTTTGAACTGTTGGATTTATAACTAGAGTTATGCTATTTAGACCTACAACACTAAGCCTAAATATATACCTAATGCATAAATCACTTGTATAATTGCATTAAGTACTTTCTCTCTCTAAATTCTCACCAATCAATTTTTTAAATCAATCAATCAAATCATTAGGTTCATTTGTAGGCATGATTAGTAGGTCCAACAATCATTTTTCTTATAACTATTAACTAGTCTACTCTGTATTCAGGTTCATTTAAAACCACTAAGATCAGGTTGGTTTGGCAGAAGACATGTTCCGACTGATGAGACCAAGTTGGCTTACTAAAACACTTAGATTCTCATATTATTGTTAGGTTGATTTTTAAGTCTATAAATCATTGTTTTTTTAATTAAATATCCTTTTACCTCCGTCAAGGCAACAACCACTTGTTGAGCAGAAGAATTAAGGAAATGTTTTTAAAACCTTCAAGTTTGGTGTCTTGACTTTCTTAAGAGGCCATTAATACCAACTCAAAGATCCAATCTTGTGGTACCTATAAATTTCATTATAAAACATTATCCCTATAATTTTTTCAGATACAAAAAGTTTATCCATAACTTACTTTCGGCAAAGGAACTTCTTATAGCACATTATATTATCAAATAATTTTACAAAAACAACTACTGTCCAACTTGCACTTTATGCACAATAACAGGATAAGCTTAAAGCTTAAACACAAGTTTAAGCTTTTTATCAAGTCATTAATCTAAAAAGGTTTTTGTCACCAATTGCAAAAGAAATTCAAATACTAATTTAAATAGCTTGGCAAATAAAACATTTTTAATGTTTTTGTTTATAAATCCACACAAATATAGCCCCTGGTAACCTCTCATTTTCCTTATCCTTTAGCTACAAATCAATGTATAACGAGGAGATATACTTAAATTCACTAATTTTCCAGAATTATTTGGACTGGTGTACGTGGACCAACCACAACGGGATATTCAGAATCTCACGTGGCTTTTATGAACCGCATCAACCATCATTTCTTCTCTTCAATGTAGTAAAGGGAGCGTTTGGCCCACATGACACTTGGTAGGTTTACATGCATAAACCTTGATTCTCATTTTTATTCTATCTTTTTCTGAAAAAGAAAAAGTACAATGCATTTACATGTGATGCTAATGTTTCTATTCTTTGTCTAGTGGCATTGACCTTTTCGGATAGAGTTATGATAAATAGACCTACTAACTAGACTTACAAATAGACCTACTAACTAGACCTACAAATAGATCTAGGTCTAGTTAGTAGGCCTATTTATCATAACTCTATCTGAAAGAAAAATGATTTGTAGGCTTAAGTAGTGAACTTAAAAAGAGACCTACAAATGTGATTGTGTATTTTAAAAATGATTGGTGAATATGAAGAGAGAGAAATTATGTATTTCAAAAATTAAATATGTAAATGAGTTAGGTTTATTTGTAGGTCTACAGTAAATTAATACGTAGTAGAGTTAAACTTTGAACAAATTTTTGTTATCATAAGATCGGACGAAATAAGAGACTCAAGATCGAGTCTTCCCTCAATAAAGACGCGTCTTCTTTGTTAGAGTCCCCCACAACACTCGTTTTGGATGGTAAAAAATGAAGACTCGATAGTGCAGACGATCGAGTCGTGGGAGATTTGTTGTGTGTGTTTATTAAATGGTTTATGAGGTGTATTTGTGTTTAAGTGAAGTATATTTTGGTGATTAAATTGGTTGTCTTATTACGCTAAGTTTGTGGTAAAGTTGATTGTAGAGAGAGAAAGCCTCGTAATAAATGCGGTTTTAAGATGTCTTTATTAAATCTAACCTAAAATCTTATTCGTTGTTTTGCTGATAAGTTAAATTATGACTACTTGTCGATCTTTATAAATTTGGGATTGTCGGTAATGAACACGCTCAAAATAACTTCTTATTTTGATAAAGAGTCAAAAAACTTGGCTGATGAAAGGTGACTTGATTTTGTTTGAAGTAACAAGTTTGTATGATATAAAGTTAAAAGACATTCTTTTAACTTAAATTACATCAACAAAATAGACACGCTTTTTGAATTTGTTTTTCTATAAAACAAAATGATAAAAACCAACAAAAAGAGTGACAGTGTTGGCAAAAAAGGTCCTACCGGGAGTCGAACCCAGGTCGCTGGATTCAAAGTCCAGAGTGCTAACCACTACACCATAGAACCAATTGTGTTTGAAGACACCATATTTGAGTATTAATGGTAAGAATATCTAATCAACCTAGAAGTTTAAACTCAATTTAAAGCTCCATTAGTCGTTATGATACAAATTTCAACTCAACAAGAAGAAGATTCGAGATTGATTTTACAGTTTTTATAAGTTGAAAATACTAAGTATAACCGTACTCGATTAAGCAAACTCAATAAGTTGAACTTGAACATTCTAGAGTTGAATTCACGTGAATTTAGTTCATAATACTTCGACTTGTTTGTAAACCTTAATTAAACAATGTAACACCTAAAGATTACATGAAAGCTCAAAAACTTGCTACGAATCCAAGTCAAATACTTACAAGATGTAGTATTACTTGTTATGTGTTTCAAGCTCGTTTTTGGTATTCAAACTCAAGCTCAAACTTACTATATTTAATCGAATTGTTTGGTGAAGTGTTGCGAGTTCTATGAGGGTCTATCATTTCAAAGGTAACAAAATTAACATTATATGGTTAAAAAGATCAAGACACTCTCTCATGGCAACGATCCACCCAAATCCGAAATAAAATAATCAACTCTTGTACCCCAGACACACCAACCTTCGGTTACTATAGATTCTACTGTATTTCCCCACACACAAACACTATAGACGCATTAATTGCAGCTTAGTTTGGATCGGGTATGCATGAGGCGGACGGGTTTAATTCTTCCGATTAGATGCGGAGCAAATGTGATCTGAGAGAGAGAGAGATGTAAGATACGCATCGGTTCGGGTAGGTCAAAGCAAAAGTAACATCGGGTATGGGCTGGTCCAAAAACAGACGGGCCACAAAGTGAAATGAGAATAGTACACGATAAATGTAATATTTTTATAATGGGATTGAATCATAATGTACTACTCCCACATTATATCAGATAGTTTGAAAGTCATGATAAAATTCACATTTTTTTTTCTAAGTTAAGTAACATGTAATAAATATTTTTTTTTAAACACTGAGGAACATAATTCACAATTTCAATTTTAAACAAGGTATTATTTTTACATAAAGAGGTTAAAAATAGAAAGTGTGGCAATTTTTTTAAACATATAGCCTTTGTCATAAGTCATAACAAATAAAGTGTAATTGTACATGTAATAACATCAATTATTGGATGAAAACATGTTTTTATTATATATAAAGCAAAAATGCCTTTACTTAAAACTTAAAAATGAACAATGTTTAATCTTTAAAATGTCTTTTTAAACTTGAATTTCAATATTTTGTTTACACATAAAAATTCAAATTATGCTTAATTAATTAGTTGCCCCTACACTGTTCCCACTAGAAATTTAAAAAATATGCATGGCAACGCTTAACAAATTTTCTTCCAATATAGTTTTAAAAAAAAAAGACCGTTTTTTTTTGTTTAATCCCAACATTAATTTTATTAAAAGATTCTTTGCAAACTCTACTATAGGGCTGAGCAAACGACTCGAACGGACCGGACCGACCGAAACTGGACCGGACCGGACCGGACCGACCACATTCGGTCCGGTCCTCGGTCTCGGTTTTTAGGCTAATTCGGTCTCGGTCTTGGTCGGTTCGGTCCGGTCCGGTTCGGTCCAGACCACAAACCGGCTATTTTGCCTAGTTGGACCGGACCGACCGATGGACCGACCGAGACCGGACCGGACCGGACCGACCACATTCGGTCCGGTCCTCGGTCTCGGCTTTTGGGCAAGTTCGGTCTCGGTCTTGGTCGGTCCGGTCCGAGACCGATGCTCAGCCCTACTCTACTATATAAGACACCATATATCAAAATTAATGTAATGTTTCATTTTCAGTTTCACGAAATATTTTATATGTTTTTGATACATTTTAATAATTCTTCTTTGAGTTGAAATATCGCATGTTACAATCTTTTAAATTACATTTTGATTGGTATTTTTGTTTCTCTCCATTTTGCGAAAAAAAATGAAACTCATGTAAGTGTTTTCTTATAAACATATGTATAAAAAGAACATATTTCATTTAGCTCCTTAATGCCTACCATAACTAGTTATTTCGGTTTTCAACTAGCGGCTTTAACTATAACCTCGACTCTATTTATTGGTCTGAGCAAGATACGACTTATTTGTAATTAATTGCATGATTCATAAAAGGAAATCTTTCCGCGAACTTACGTGTATTCTAGTTTCATACCGTATCGATTGCCAATTCTTGGTAATTGAGATTCATGGTAATTAAAATTAATATTTAGGTATAGATATTACATCTTTTTTCTCCTTTCAAACAAATTGAAATTGTGGGAAAACTAGAAGGGGGGTTGAATAGTTTTGTCGATTTTAAGTTAGTTTCAAAAACTTTAGATTCGATGTTGTGTGAAATCGTATGGATGAAGATAAAGTATAGATCTAAGAGTAACGAAAGTAAATAAAGTAAAGCAAGGGAAAGAAATGACACAACCGATTTATAGTGGTTCGGCTACAAGGACACCTTCCTTTCCCTACTCCACTCCCCGAGTCACCTACTCGAGAGTTCAAGCACTATGTTAACAAACTCCTTCAACTTGGCGGAGAAGTCTACACAACGTTGCTTACACCTTTTCTGGTACAAAGCTAAATATCGAGTCCGTAACACGGAGGACCAAACCAACACGACTATTACACAACAACTATGTGAAATATCAAGTACAAGATCTTTGCTACAGAAATCTTGTGGAGGAACAAATCAATCAAGGACCCCTTGCTTGGATGACTTGTAGTGAGCTCGTGATCTCGCCTTAGAGAAGGATCTATATGAGAATCACAATAGAAGAAAGAAGAACAACTCTCTAGATCAAGTGATCTTTTGTTAGAAGAGAGTAAGAGTATATGAGAGATTTAGAAAGAAGAGGGGTAAAGAGAAATGAAGAAATGGCTCTCTATTTATAGGCAAAACTTGCCACTGTTCCACGAATCCCTCCCTTAAGGGATCCGTCTAGTGTAAAGCTAGGGATTCGTGGGACGCTCCTCTTTGCCCATGGGTTTTTTGGTTATGGGCCATGGGTCATGGGTTATGGGTTGGTCCATGGGTATTTCATTAGATACAATGTATCTAATATATGCAATGCATCTAGTCAAATGGGTATGGGTCAATACCATGGGTTATGGATATGATCCATGGGTTGTGATTTTTACCCATCCTAATAAACTATTACAACAAATGATTTATTACAACAATTTGTATTAAATGACTGTATGTAAATGCTTTACAAAAATAACATGTATCCTTATAATTTTACTTATGATAACATTATATTTGTTATCAACAAAACACAAAGAGATCGCAAAATATTAATAAACGTTTTTACGGTTTATTTGTATTAACAATCTCCCCCTTTTTGTTGATGACAAAACATAATGTTATGATGAATAAAACTTAAGATTAGATGTATGTTTTGAAAGCCTAAGTTTTACTTCTTCTCCCCCTTTTTGTCGAAACAAAAAGTTAACCCAACGAAGAAATAAAATGTGGAAAAATAGTCCACGTATCGCTTACTCCCCCTTGACGGTAGCTCCCCCTAGTTTGGATAAAAATAAAAAAAATCCTACAAAGAAAAGGTTAGTAGTAACATGCATAAATAATCTTGTGATTGACGAGAATCAAGATTGGGAGCCAATGTATGTAAACAAGGCCTTGTAATAAAACAACAAAATGTAGTGGTATTTATGCCACATACAAGCATGTAAAAATAAGAACAAGACTTGTTCTTAAAAAAGGACTCAAAATAAAAAAAATACTATAAATAGAAAATAGTAATAATGATTCCTTCCATGCTTGCATAAGGTTATGGATGGAGGTTTTGATGAGTAATGATATTGATGCGATCAAGAATGAGGTTGAGTATGAATCGCATTTCTTCCCTAACTTCTATTGCAATATCCCTAGTGGATTGACAATGTTTACAATGTAAGTGATGTGGGTAATGAGTGCGGAAGTTTTCCGGGTTGTTTTGATTTGTGAGATGCGGAAGATGTGGTGGAAAAATGAGAAAATACGGATCAAATTCCGGAATGTTTGGAAGTGGTGGTGGATAAGAACCTAGGTGTTATTGTAGCTCAATGGGAGCTAAGGGTGGTGAGGTTTCAAGGTCTTTAAAAATTGTGTTTGGAGAAGTGGGAGGTGTCAAAAAGGCTACTTCTTTTTGTTTTGGTTGTTGAGATCTTGTTGGAGTCTTAAGGAGTTCCAAAAGAGTGACTTTAGGTGGTGAGTTGATGGGTGATGAAGTTGGTGTACTTGTTGGTGATGAAGGAGCTGCTATATTGGAAGCATCTTGTGGTAAGTTAGTGGTTGGTGATGAGCCATTCGATGATGGTTTTGCTAAGCAACAAGGTCGGATGCTAATCCGTGCGGATATCCTAGATTTTGATTGTGGTATTTTGGAAGGCGGGAGGACAAAAGTTTGGATTTCTTGAAATGGATTGTTTGCATTAGGTGATTCATCTAAGTTGGAAGATCTTTTGGAAGACATGGTGGTGTTTGTTTGTGAGGATGAGATGAATAGCAAGCAATGTTGGGAATCCTACTTATAAAAAAATTTATGCATTGCAATGAATGCTTGACCCAAAATGTGGATTAAAATCTAATGATTAGATATATGAGTTTAAGGCATGTGATCATGAGAAAACAAGCATTAAATCACATACTCCAAAATAAAGTGAGAAAAATATAAGATAAAACTAGCTTCTGTCTCACGGATCCCACGGATCCTTCCCTTGAGGGATCCGTCCAGCATTAAGTCTGGGATCCGTGGTAATCGGTGATTCAGTGACTCAAAATTTTCCTTTTGGAAACATTTGTGCTTAGTGTGTGCCTATATGCAAACTATTTGGAGTTGCGGTTATCTCGACTCCTAAAAAGAAAAGAAAAATAAACTAGAAGTGAAAAGGCATACTATTATGTGAGATAACCCAAGTGCTCCTAATTCATTGTTGCTTAAATGAATGTACCCGAAAAAACATATTAGTTATGTTTCCTCTTTAGCATTCAAAAGACATGAGATGCAATGAAAACAGGTTTTTACTTTGTATTAATGATGAAAAAGCGATTTGTCCTAGACGCGAGAAATTGCTTTTGTGAAATTGATACGGGAAGAGGTATCATTTTGGAAAATATTTTGAAAAGAGGTATCTATGTGTGAAAAAAAACGTTTATTCTTTGAAAAGAAGATGTGTATGTAATTACGTGTTTGCAACTTGTACTTATTTTGAAAGAAAAATAAGAGAAAACTATGAGTTATAAGTGAAAACTTATCTTGGGTTTTGAAAATTCCCGTATTGCTTGTGAGTTGTACGTGAAATAGAGATCTTAGACTCAGAAAGAAGAAGGCTAGTGTTTACATACCTTGTAGAGTTAAAAAGTAAATTACGACGATTGTTCCATGAGACCAAGACCAAGACGAAGTAGGTTGAATTGTTCCCGCTTTAATGGTTTGGTGAGGACGTCGGCTATGTTGTCTTCAGACGCTACCTTCTCAATAGAGATGTTCCCCTTTTAAACATTGTCTCTTAAGAAGTGATGACGAATCTCTATATGCTTTGTGCGAGAATGTAATACCGGATTCTTGCTTAAATCGATGGCACCTTTGTTGTCACATAGAATGACTATGTCACTTAGATGAATGTCGTAGTCAACTAACGCTTGTTTCATCCATAGTGCTTGTTGGCATGCTTTGCCGGTGGAGACATATTCGGCTTCGGTTGTTGATATTGCTAATGCCGTTTGTTTCTTTGAGAACCAAGATGTTAAACAATATCCCATAAAAGTACATACCCCACTTGTACTTTTTCGGTCAACATAATCACCTGCATGGTCAGAATCTGCATATACAATTGTTTCTACTCCCGTACCCTTAGGATACCATAATCCTAATTGAGTCATACCCTTAATGTATCTAAATATCCTTTTTACGGCTTCTAGATGTGATGTTTTAGGGTCTTCTTGAAACCTAGCACATAGACAAACACTAAACATGATATCAAGCCTACTAGCCATGAGGTAGAGAAGGCTACCAATCATGCCACGATATTTTGTGTTATCAACGGATTCTCCGTCTTCATCTTTTGTCAGTTTTGTGTCGGATGACATTGGTGTCCTAATTGGTTTTGACTCTTCTAAACCGAATTTCTTTAACATTTCCTTAATGTATTTAGATTGATTAAAGAAGATACCATCTTCTACTTGTTTGATTTGTAGACCAAGAAAGAAACTAAGTTCACCCATCATACTCATCTCGAACTCGTCATGCATGATTTTAGAGAAATCATCACACATGTCGTGACAAGTAGATCCGAATATAATATCATCTACATATATTTGAACAATGATTATATGTGACTCCTTTTTCTTAGTAAAAAGTGTGTTATCAACTAACCCCTTGATGTAGTTGTGTTTGATTAAAAACGACTTGAGTCTATCATACCAGGCTTTTGGAGCTTGTTTGAGACCGTAAAGGGATTTCTTTAGCTTATACACATGTTTGGGTTTTTCAAAATCGATGAAGCCTGGAGGTTGAGCTACATATACTTCTTCATTAATAAAACCATTTAGAAAAGCGCTTTTGACATCCATTTGATAAAGCTTAAGATCATTAGCACAAGCATAAGCAAGAAGTATTCTTATAGACTCTAATCTAGCCACGGGGGCATAGGTCTCATCAAAGTCTATTCCTTCTAGTTGGTTATATCTTTGGGCAACGAGTCTAGCTTTGTTTCTAGACACTATACCGTTTGCATCTAACTAGTTTTTATAAACCCATTTGGTTCCTATTATGGTTTGATTACTAGGTGGAGGGACAAGTGTCCAAACATCATTAGAAACAAATTGATTTAACTCTTCTTGCATGGCCATTACCCAACTTTCATCTTTTATGGCTTCTTGTGTATTCTTAGGTTCTATGGTTGAAACAAAACAAAATAGGCTACTTTGGTTTTGGACTTGAGACCTTAAGGTTCTTTCGTTTAACTTTCCTATGACCTTATCTACGGGGTGATCTTTGGACTCTTTAATATTTATGAGTTCATTATTTGAAGGTTCTTCTTCTTCTTCATTTATCTTTTTCTTTATTACAATAGCTTCACTTTCAACAATCTTGTCATCGACAAGAGGTGGAGAGGGTTTGGGTGGACTTTCATCAAATTTTACATTTAATGACTCTTCTACCTTCATTGTTTCTTTATTTAATATGACGTAAGCTTTGCTATTAGGAGAATAACCTAAAAATATACCTTCGGTTGATTTAGGATCAAATTTTGTGAGGTAATCTTTAGTGTTAAGAAGAAAACATTTGCTACCAAAGACTCTAAAGTGATCTAAAAAGGCTTTTTGCCTCGAAGTAACTCGTATGGAGTTTTACCTAAAATTGGTCTAATTAAGACTCGATTAAGTATGTACGTTGAAGTATCAACGACATTGCACCAAAACTTTTGAGGTATGGATTGCTCATTTAGCATGGTGCGACTCATTTCTTGTAGGGTTCTATTCTTTCTTTCAACTACCCCATTCGATTGTGGAGTCCGAGGAGCCGAGAAGTTGTGAGTAATACCATTAGCGTCACAAAAAGCTCCAAATTGCACTTCATTATCGAATTCCCTACCATGATCTGTTCTAATAGACACTATAGGACTTCCTAGTTGTCTTTGGATTCTCTTGCTCAATATTTCAAAGTAATTAAACGTTTCAATTTTGTTCTTTAAAAATTTAGTCCATGTGTACCTAGAGTAATCATCCACTATGACCAAAGTGTAGTAGTTGCCTCTATAACTTTGGATAGCGGATGGACCAAATAAATCCATGTGTAGTAATTCTAGACACTTAGTTGTAGACACCATGTTTTTAGCTTTGTGACTAGAATGGACTTGTTTTCCTACATTACAAGCATCACCAAAGTGATGTTCATATTTTAATTTAGGTAGATCTCTTACTAGATCTTTGGATGATAGCGATTGAAGAAGTTGCATATTGGCATGACCCAATCTTCGATGCTATAAGGTCGAAGTATCATCCATAGAAGTAAGAAAAAGTTTGTCTTTAGGTTCATTACCAATTTTAATGACATAGACTCCATGTTTCCTAATTCCTCTTCCTATGGTTATGCCATTTTTTAATATCTTACTACCGGTTTCGGTAAAAAGTACATTGCACTTTTTATCACATATCTGTCCTATACTGAAGAGGTTAAAGTTTAGGTTTTCTACGTGACACACATCATTAATGGTTAGAGATTTTTTAGAAATTGTACCTTTACCGATGATTTTGCTTTTGCTATTTCCAAACACAACATTTCCTCCATTGAAGGATTCATATGTGGAGAATAGATCTTTATTGCCGGTGATGTGCCTCGTGCACCCGCTATCCTTGACCCATTCATCCGGATCTAGGTCGACCTTTAAGCACACCTAAGAAAACAATTAACTCAAAAGTTTGGTCCCCATTTGTTCATGGGTCCATTAGTGTTAAACATTCCATTCATGTTAGACATGTATGGATAAGGTGAATATGCATTCCATGGTGCAAAGTTTTGAAATGGAAAGCCATTTTGCATATTTGGGTTCCATCCCATTTGATGGTTACTTCTCGGGTAAACATTATTAGGTCTCCTAGATGTGTTTGGTTTTGAAAATGATGGAGCTTTGTTTCTTGCAAAGATTAGATTATATTTTGGGGGTGGTTGTCTAGTGGTAATATGAGTTGGTTTCTTCTTATTAACAATAACAAAATCAGTTCTAGAAGAGGAAGCTATGTTATTACCACTGTTTGCTTCAGCAGACCCACGGATCCCTGGCTGTACACTAGCCGGTTCCCTTTTTGTAGGATCTGTGGGATCCGCCACAACAGTGGCCTGTTTTTCTATTGCTTTTACGAATTGTGTTTCTTTGTATTCACTAGTTGACGCATCAAGTTGCTGAATACCTAAACCTTTTTGGTTGTTTCCAGTTTTAACACTATCTAGTATCATATCTAGAGTATTAGTACTCATTCTAGCAATCTTATAATCTAGTTGATCAACTAGTGTTTGAAGTTGAACGCAAAGTTCACATTCGCCACTTGCTATTTTACCCTTTTCTAGACGTTTCAATTTTGCTCTTAACTCTATGACTTCCTTATCTAAACGTTGGTTTTGATTTTTCAAAAACTTGTTTTTGTTAATTACTTTTAAGCTAATTTTGCAAAGTTTGTCATATTCATTATGCAATGAGTCATCATCTAGTGATGAGCTACTATAGTATTCGTGACATACCTTGTCATTTGCCATGAGACAAATTTCTCCTTCCTCCTCCTCGCTCATTCCCCATGCACCGCTTACAAATGCCTTTTGATCATCCTGTTTGGGACACTTACTAATAAAGTGGTTTGGGTCCCCACATTTAAAGCAAGCACGATCATCCCTTGGCTTCTCGTCCTCTTTGTTTTTCCGGAATCCTTTCTTGTCGTCATACGGTTGTTTGACGTATCTTCCCTTCCTTCTAAAGAACTTTTTAAAGTCCCTTACCGCCATGGCATACTCCTCATCATTACTATCCGAAGAGGAGTTCTCTTCATCGCTTGAGACCTTCTTGGCTTTAAGGGCAAGAGATTTGTGTTTCTCTTTCACTTTTGAGGCTTCGGAATCTTTAGCAAGGACTAGCTCATAGACTTTTAAATTGCCTATGAGTTCATCAAGGGTGAGGATTGACAAGTCTTTAGATTCTTCGATTGCCGTCACCTTAGATCTCCACTTGGATGGAAGTGCCCTTAGATATCTCCTAACATGATTACGGCTAGAGAAAGATTCATCAAGTGCTTCTAAAGATGTAATAACAGTATTAAAATTAGCAAAAGAATGATCTATAGTATCCTCATCCGATATTGAAAATTGTTCATATTGTTGAACAAATAGATCAATTTTATTATTTTTAACTTGTTCATTACCTGATGAGTTACAACTAAAGAATTCCAAATTTCTTTAGAGGTTTTAAGCATAGAAATTCTTTCGAATTCCTTTTTGGGTAAAGCATTATATGAAATCATTTTAGCTTCGCTATTTTTGGAAAGCTTTTTCTTAATGTCATCGTTGAGTTTATCATGAGGTATGTTAACTAAATTTCCTTTATCATCTTTTGTTGTAGCTTCAAAATTGCCTTCAACAATGATGTACCAAAGATCAATATCTTTTGACTTCACATACGTTTCGAATCTATTTTTCCAATATATAAAACCATTAGTTTCAAGTAGTGGTGGTCGTTGCATAGATTGCCCTTCCTTGTAGTTTTCAGAACCCATATTGATCGAAAAGTTTTTAAAATACGATTTACTTTAAAACTTTTATAAACTTAGCTCTTGATGCCAATTGTCGGAAAACTAGAAGGGGGGTTGAATAGTTTTTCCGATTTTAAGTTAGTTTCAAAAACTTTAGATTCGATGTTGTGTGAAATCGTATAGATGAAGATAAAGTATAGATCTAAGAGTAACGAAAGTAAATAAAGTAAAGCAAGGGAAAGAAATGACACAACCGATTTATAGTGGTTCGGTTACAAGGACACCTTCCTTGCCCTACTCCACTCCCCGAGTCACCTACTCGAGAGTTAAAGCACTATGTCAACAAACTCCTTCAACTTGGCGGAGAAGCCTACACAACGTTGCTTACACCTTTTTCCGGTACAAAGCTAAATACCGAGTCCGGAACACGGAGGACCAAACCAACACGACTATTACACAACAACTATGTGAAATATCAAGTACAAGATATTTGCTACAGAAATCTTGTGGAGGAACAAATCAATCAAGGACCCCTTGCTTGGATGACTTGTAGTGAGCTCGTGATCTCGCCTTAGAGAAGGATCTATATCAGAATCACAATAGAAGAAAGAAGAACAACTCTCTAGATCAAGTGATCTTTTGCTAGAAGAGAGTAAGAGTATATTAGAGATTTAGAAAGAAGAGGGGTAAAGAGAAATGAAGAAATGGCTCTCTATTTATAGGCAAAACTTGCCACTGTTCCACGGATCCCTCCCTTAAGGGATCCTTCTAGTGTTAAGCTAGGGATCCGTGGGACGCTCCTCTTTGCCCATGGGTTTTTTGGTTATGGGTCATGGGTCATGGGTTATGGGTTGGTCAATGGGTATTTCATTAGATATTGATGTGATATTCCATCATGCTTTTAATATTTATAAAACTTGAATAACTTAGGATAGACACATACTAACGGGCAGAGTACCCGATCAGATGTAGTAAAGCCTTAGGTAAATCCGAGTATCGTCCCAAGAGAGCTGTGACCTTGAAAGGACTAAGATGATTAGATAAAACATAGATAATATATGGTAGACAAGGTTGTTATAATCCATAGATATGCTAATATTCTGCTTACACAGACACCACTGAAATTTAGGTAAAGAGATAGATAAACAAAGCTTAACAAAGAATGCAAATGTGAATAGATTCTCGATAAGAATTTTCAATATAGTGGTTAATTATCACCGCATCTCTTTGGTCGATTCGTCATGGCCTATGGTTCTTATGTTCCTCACCAAGATGAGCAGGTCACCCGGGATCATTCGGCAACCTAATAGCAGTCATTAAGCACCAAATCTACTAGATCTAGATGATGGGAACCCGGCCGTTAGAACTTAGATTCCCTAACCTCTTAAATACCTCAACTTGATAAGTGATCCTCAATGGTCAATTCGACACGAATAGTGGTCGTACTATGGCCAATTCCTCCCATACTTCGCTATCTGTCAGACTGGGGTCAGTTGGTCATATCTCTCAGTCCTTTAGATACTACCAAGCTTATAATACTACCAAGGCTAGCGATCTATGAAAAGACTAGCAAATGTTTATAAAGAATTATAGAGAATAACAATAACATAAATGCAAACTTTAATTAATAACATGAATTCATAATATAAGATCTAGAAAAATATAAAAAGAATCCAAACTCGAATACAAAGGAAATCGTAGACGAGGACTTCGTTATTCATGCTTTTTCTTCTGTGTTTTGATCTCCCCAAACACTAGAAGGTTTGGGAAAGGAGAGATATCCAATACTGATGAAATCATCGACTATTTATAGGCTTCAAAATAGTTACGGCGTAACCTTATTAGCTAGTTACGCCGTAACTTTCTTTAATCTTCCGTGCTAATCCATTGGCTACGGCGTAACTTAATTTGGTGTTACGCCGTAGCTGCTATAATCCAGTGTAAATATTTGTTACGGCGTAGCCTAAGCTGATAGCTACGCCATAGTCTTTGTAATCAGTAGTTACGGCGTAACCTACTCTGAGGGTTACGCCGGAGTCTTCGAAATCTCTAGTTGCGTTGTAACTTCATCACTCGGTTACGCCGTAATTCAGAGAAAGTTGAATCAATAGTTCTTGAAAACGTCCAGTTGCAGTTTCCTTACTTCGAATGCGTCACGAAATGAAATAACAAGGATTAAGGATGTTTTCACTAATAATATATTCAAAATGTGATGATAAAGGGGGAAATTAACGCTTAGAAACTCATGACTATTTGATGTTATCAAATATCCCCCCACTTAAACTCTACTTGCCCTCAAGTAGACTAATTTAGACCGCAAAAGATGAATGCGTAGTTTTAATTTCCATGCTAGAATATTAATAAGAGCCGAACACCTCACGAAATGGGAATGAAAACACTCTCACTCATCCTATTCTAAGTGTAAATTTCGGGGTGATCACTCGATTGCATGGACATAGTAAGTATTCTATCATAAGCTTGGCAATTACACACAACTCCACCACTAGAGCTAAGGTTAAGACAAATTTTAGAAAGCAATGTTGGGTTGAGTGTCAAAGGCTTAAAGGGATAGTGTCATTACTAACGTGTCACAGCGAAGTGGACAAAATCAATGATACATGACCAAATCCATGGCCAAGACATCAAGAATTGCTCGCTTCATCACCTAGACACGCTTTACGACCAAAAGGGTAAGGATAGGCATGGGATATATAATGGGTGAAAAGAAAAAAAAAACAAATAGTTTTAGCTTAAAACCGAGTTGCCATCATTCAACCAATAACTTAAGGCTTGTCTTCATATGGTCAGTACATGCCTCCGAAAATCCTCCAAAATTATTCTAGAACTTATTCTTCCAACCTTTGAACGCGATCGAGAAGATCAGTGCCAATTTTCTTCATGCAGTGCTTATACTTTTTCGCACTATCAACAAACAATATATATATTTTATTTTATTTTTGTGCATATACTACGATATGCTAGAGATACAATGATAAATATCCACCCACTTGAACTGAACATAAGGTGATTACTTTGGGGTCTTTGACGATCTTAAGCGAGATGTAGATAATACTCTTCATGGACTTTATTTGAACCTCAAACTAGGGTGAACAATGGCTTCTAGGTAAAAAGGTAAAACTACACAGTAGCCTAAGGTGTAAGGTTGTAATGAAAATAAGGGTTAGGAAATGAAAGTATAGGCTCAAAATGGTGTAACTAGGGGTATCTTGCACTAAAGGTGAGTGCAACAAATAGGGTTAACACGAGGGTCGAAAATCCAATGCGACTAATCAATAAACGCACACAAGTGAACATATATATAGGCTATTTGGGTGAAATCCTAAAACATTTACTTTTTTCAAATTGCCTTTTCCAAATGCACCAAGCTAACTTGATACACTACTCGTCTATGGTCTCGAAGTGATGTAAAAGCCAAGTTCTAAAGTTTACAATACTATCTGCACACTCAATTTATGGTAGATTTGGGTAAAATGGGGGAAACGGAAAGGCTAAATCTCACCAATGGCAATAAGGGTTAAGGTGTGCTCGGCTTTTATGTGATTCTAGTTTGGTTAAAAATATGACAAAATAAGCTTAATTTTTTTTAAAACCAACTAGAAAATTAGGGCAAGTAAGATAAGTAATCATACACTTCATTTCTATTCCTATCCCCCCACTTGAAGTGTACAAAGTCCTATTTGTACGAAGAAAAAGGAAAAATAAGATAGAAATGAAAAATAATCAAGAAAGAAATAAACTCCCCTCTCGAATGGTTGCTCAGGATGTCTCACTAAAGGTTGAAGGTGGGTCAAGGGTGGCTAAAGCGTATCGTTTCTAGAAATGGGCCTTAACTATTTGTGTTGCTTCCAAAATTGCCTACTGCAGCAGGGGTTACGGCGTAACCAATCCTAAGGTTACGCTGTAACTACATCACAGAACATAAACCTGCACAGCATATCAGGAAAATTTTGTACCCGGCGGGTACAGTTAATGATAGAGCATAAAAATATCCAAATATCTAAGTTATTACAAACATATCATTAAATTGTTTCAGAATTGTTCAAATTGTTTCATCATATGGGGGAAATCACTCGTCCCCGGGGAGATCATGATCCATGGAGTGGAACTGGGAGGGCTCATATGGAGTGCTCGTGGTGCTTCCAGGAGTGGTGCTAGGATGCATGTATGCTACTCCTCCTTGGACTCCGACATCGGGAATGTTGGGCTGGTACACGTACTCGGGACCTTCCCACCTGGGGTGACTCAAATGCATATGCTGCAGCATCTGGCTCATCCGATCCGCATTCCAATGGAAAAAATCCTGCTGGGCCTGGTTCACCTGATCCAAAGTACTTGAAAAACCTTCAAACTGGTTACTAAGTGCATAAAGACCCACTTCAAGGTTTTCGATCTCCCCGCTAAAATGGGTCGACATTCCCTCGAGCCTCTCATCGATAATCTGCAACCTCTCCCCAACATTCACATGTGCCCTTGTACGTCCCCTGGGCACCTGATCCTCGGCTTCTCCCTCAGCTTCACCACCTGCACCACTGGCCTCCCCTTCTTCTCTTCTTGGGGCAGTCCCAGCTAGCTGAATCGCACCATAAACATCCTGGATGCAAATCCCAAACTCCACTAGCTTAGGCAGGCCAATCAAATAAGTATCCCTACCAATGGTCAATCGGGCCAAAGCTGCGTTGGTCATGAGATCAAAACTCCTAGCCAATCTCCCGATGAAATGTGCCCCCTGCAAAGGACTCCTACCAGAAAATCCCTTAGCACCCACAGCCATAAACTTAGCCAAATAATAAGGAACATCAATGGTGTTCCCTCCTTCCATTCCCTGCATCAGATAGAGATCATCCATGGTCATCTTCTCCTTGGCTGAATGCCTTGCTCGAATCGAGAAAGCAAGAAGGCGGTGCACAAGTCACCGAATGGGGCTCCTCACCATAACATACGACGGAGGGCTCCTCGGATTATACCCCCCTGTGACAGCGATCTGATCAAAATAAGCAGCAAGGTCCTGATTCTCGTCCCTTCTTCTCCAGCATGTGTTATTGAACCGCTTAAAAGCCTCAGTCTCCATCTCCTCCTCCGTGTACAAACCCATATGCATAGTAAACTCCCTAAGAGTCAATCTCCTCCAAACACCCCCAAGCTGGAAAAACAAAGAATTCTCCTCATCATTAACAACCTCAGTATCAAACTCCACACTTGCAAGGAATTCACGAATGTATTCCGGAATGACCGGTTCCGTGATCCTAAACAACCTCAACCAAGCAGTACATGTGAAATCCCCATCAGTACATGTGAACTTGATCTTGCAAAACTTTCTTAATCTCTGACTAGCTTTCCCATTTTCCGAAGTACCGAATGCCTCAAAGTTAAGAGCCTCGGGTTAACTGATATCCTTTGCCATCAATTTCTCATATTCCTCCACGCACAGTTGCCTAATACCAGCATTGGGGTGTGCTAAAAACCTAGGCCAATTCGCGGGGTTGTTTGCACCTGAAAACAAGACAAGAAACAGTAAGTGCAGACCATACTGATGTTAAGTTACGGCGTAACCATCATAAGAGTTACGCCGTAACTAGAAGATTTCAATGGTTACGGCGTAGCTATGACAAACTGCTACGCCGTAATTACAGTTATATTGGTTACGGCGTAACTCTATCCCAGTAACGCCGTAATTTCCCCAGAAAATCAGCACCACAGATGGTTTGATTACGCTATAGATTACGCCGGAACCATCAATTTTTATCAAGTGGTGAAAAGTTTTGAAATATTTTTAACCTATTAGTGCTGAGGGACCGCGCCTAACCCACTAAGTTTGTGTTTGACCCAAAACCCTATTTTAATAAAGTCAAAACACCCAAATCAACCCGTAGTGAAAGGACACGAATCAAAATAACATTGGGAAATTATCAAAATTATCAATTAATCATTCCAACATCAATAATTAATTCGAATGGGTAAGATCCCTAAAATATTAAAATAAAACCCTAATTGAAATAATCAAAAGAAATAAATCAAAAAGAGTAAAGATAGGTCTTACCAGCCATGAGGATTGATTAGATTAAGTGATTTCGATGAAAAATTTTCAGAGAGAAAATTTTACTGTTTGTGTGGGCGGTGAAAGTATGTGTAAAACCTATTTTTTATTCCGAAAGGTTTTTATACCGCTACGTCAGTTACGGCGTAATTCGATAAATTAGTTACGCCGTAACTAATATTATTAGAGATTCAATAGGTTGTGAAAGGGTTACGTCGTAGTCCAATTAAGGGTTACGTCGTAACTAATTTTAATCAAAGGTCAGATTTTTATATATAAATCTGATTATATAGTGGTTACGTCGTAACTCTAATAAAGAGGTTACGTCGTAACTAAATAGTCAAAAAGATTTTATTAAAAATTTTAATAAATTGCAATACGGTTACGTCGTAACTAGATGAAGTAGTTACGCCGTTACTAATAGCGTCAGAATATTAATTATGTAAAACTGTAATAGGAGAGATTAAAAACGTACCTTATGGGAGTGCTCAAATATCTTAATGAGGTAAATATGAAATACCTTAGATCTTTTCATTAATCGCCACCCAAGAACGGCCCCAAAAGTTGATGTGCTATTCCATCCTGCTTTTAATATTTATAAAACTTGAATAACTTAGGATAGACACATACTAACAAAAGCAGAAGTCCGATCAGATGTAGTAAAGCCTTAGGTAAATCCGAGTATCGTCCCAAGAGAGCTGTGACCTTGAAAGGACTAAGATGATTAGATAAAACATAGATAATATATGGTAGACAAGGTTGTTATAATCCATAGATATGCTAATATTCTGCTTACATAGACACCAGAAATTTAGGTAAAAGAGATAGATAAACAAAGCTTAATAAAGAATGCAAATGTGAATAGATTCTCGATAAGAATATTCAATATAGTGGTTAATTATCACCAGACTCCTTTGGTCGATTCGCCATGGCATATGGTTCTTAGATTCCTCACCAAGATGAGCAGTGTCACCGGGATCATTCAGCAACCTAATAGCAGTCATTAAGTACCAAATCTACTAGATCTAGACGGTGGGAACCCCGTTAGTTAGAACTTAGATTCCCCTAACCTCTTAAATACCTCCACTTGATAAGTGATCCTTTGGTCAATTCGCACACGAATAGTGGTCCTACTATGGCCAATTCCTCCCATACTTCGCTATCTATCAGACTGGCGTCAGTTGGTCATATCTCCCAGTCCTTTAGATACTACCAAGCTTATAATACTACCAAGGCTAGCGACCTATGAAAAGACTAGCAAATGTCTATAAAGAATTATAGAGAATAACAATAACATAAATGCAAACTTTAATTAATAACATGAATTCATAATATAAGATCTAGAAAAATATAAAAAGAATCCAAACTCGAATACAAAGGAAATCGTAGACGAGGACTTCGTTATTCATGCTTCTTCTTCTGTGTTTTGATCTCCCCAAACCCTAGAAGGTTTGGGAAAGGAGAGATATCCAATACTGATGAAATCATCGACTATTTATAGGCTTCAAAATAGTTACGGCGTAATCTTATTAGCTAGTTACACCGTAACTTTCTTTAATCTTCCGTGCTAATCCATTGGCTACGGGGTAACTTAATTTGGTGTTACGCCGTAGCTGCTATAATCCAGTGTAAATATTTGTTACGGCGTAGCCTAAGCTGATAGCTACGCCGTAGTCTTTGTAATCAGTAGTTACGGCGTAACCTACTCTGAGGGTTACGCCGGAGTCTTCGAAATCTCTAGTTGCGTCGTAACTTCATCACTCGGTTACGCCGCATCCGTGAGAAAGTTGAATCAATAGTTCTTGAAAACGTCCAGTTGCAGTTTCCTTACTTCGAATGCATCCTGAAATGAAATAACAAGGAATACGGATGTTTTCACTAATAATATATTCAAAATGTGATGATAAAGGGGGAAATTGCTTAGAAACTCAGGACTATTTGATGTTATCAGATACAATGTATCTAGTCAAATGGGTATGGGTCAATACCATGGGTTATGGATATGATCCATGGGTTTTGATTTTTACCCATCCTAATAAACTATTACAACAAATGATTTATTACAACAATTTGTATTGAATGACTATATGTAAATGCTTTACAAAAATAACATGTATCCTTATAATTTTACTTATGATAACATTATATTTGTTATCAACAAGACACAAAGAGATCGCAAAATATTAATAAACGTTTTTACTGTTTATTTGTATTAACAGAAATGATTGAAGTTTTTCTATTTGGAATCGTGTTTGGTCTAATTCCTATTACTTTAGCTGGATTATTTGTAACTGTATATTACAATACAGACGTGACGATCAGCTGGACCTTTGATTACTTAACATCTCTTTTTTTATTGACAACAATAATATCAAAATTATAATTGTTTGCCACTATAAATCCTGTTAATATGCTCGGATACTCGCCTAGTCCATTTCAAATGCATAAACAAAATTTTATATATTTGACTTTCACCAAAAATAGGTAAACTACCAGTTTCATACTTTTTAGTTACCTTTTGAATAATAGAAATATATTAAATCATTTAAGTCATTTATTTTTGCTTTAAGTTCAATCAAGGAAATAAATAAAACACACTTCATGAAGAGAAGCAAAGTGTGACTTTTAAATGAATGACGTTTTGTATCGAATGCTTATATTCTTTTTGTGTAACCAACATATTATGTTACATTCCTCTAAGGTAATCATACGTTTTCTTAATTATGATACTTTAAATGGTACTTCAATAAATACTGTTGGAATCACTCCTAAACCTTAATTCAAGTGTTAGTTACTCATATGTAATAGGTAGCTTATTATGGCCTTTATATTTGTTTAAGGTCTAGCTTATGTAGAAGGTCCATAAGCTTAGGCCCATGTCCAATAAGGTAAAGGGAAGGAGTGGGATTGTTGCCCTAGCTCCTTGCCTATAAATATCCCTTGTAAACCTTCATTTGAAGGTTGGTTGTTCAAGTTATTTCTTTCACTCACTCTCTACGCATAACCGTTTCCTTTATATCGTGTGTGTGTGTTTGGATACTTGTTCAATCGCCTTTATCTCTTTCTATTAAGCTTGTGTTGTAAATCTTGTGTTGTCTTTATCTCTTTCAAAAGACTGCAAAGGAAATGTGGGATCATATTCATCTTCTTATGGAAGGATCTGTACTCAATCAGGAGGATTTGGAATCCAAAATTTACTTGGCTTATGAACACTTCATGATTGAACCTGGAGAGACACTAGAGTCTTATCATCATCGTTTTTCAGACATCATCAATGATTTGGATAAACACAACATCATCATGCCAAGAATTGCAGTTAATACTAAGTTCCTGAGTAGTCTTGGTCCTGAATGGGAGAAGTATGTCATTTTTCTCCGTCAAGCGAAGAATATGCATCATTCTACATATGGATTGTTGTACGATTACTTGAAGCCTTATGAAAAGGAAGTTGATCGGGAAAGAATTCTCCGTGCTCAAATTGCTCCACCGACACATCCGGAAAATCAACAACTTGCCTTATATGCTCAAAACAGTTATTCTCCTCAACCAGCAACTCAACCAACTGCTACAATCACACCATATGATCCTTCACAGCCTCAATCTCAACAGACTCAATTGGTTCCATACAACAACAACAATGCTCAAGCACTTGTCAGTGAAGCTAATGAGGAATCTGATCCGTTCGAAGCATTGCAACAAGGATTTGCTATGATTGCTAATGCCTTTAGCCGTTATACCAACAAATCCAACAACCGTATTCGTTCCTCATCTAACACAAGGAATCAAGCTGTTGTGAACAATGGACGAGTTGAAGTTCAGAATCGTGGTTATGGTCGTCAGATGGGCGGTGGTCAGGAGTTTAATGCTATGGGTAGGAATAACAATAGAGCTCAAGTGGTGGAACAGGGAAATGCTCAAAATGGGTTGAATGGTCTTCGATGCTACAACTGCAATGAGAAGGGACATATGGCTAATGCATGCCCAAAGCCTAGGACAAGGGGCAGTGCTTATCACAAAGAGGCTCTTCTTTTGGCTCTTAAGGATGAAGCTGGTGGAACTCTCACAGACAAAGAACAGAGCTTTATGGCAAATGCAGACTCAGATGATGATATGGAAGATTTGCAGGCCAATGCTGTTGTTATGTTGATGGCTAATATGCATGAGTTACACATGAGTGACATAGGCCCAGTGTATGACACTGATGGCTTGTCTCAGTACCCGAACAAACCATATTCATCTCTGATCTAATATCTCCGCCAACATCCGAATCCGGCAAGGCTCAGAATGTTCAAAATGAGTCGTCCACATCTCATTCCGACGATTTTCAACTAGACCCCGTAGTTATATTTGACGATCAAGATGACCAAATGGTTTCCCTTGATAATCAAATTGACTCCGTGGTTATACTTGAGGATCTCAGTAATGATCATGTTGTGACTCACGTTGAACACGCCGAACTTTTGTCTCATCCAGATCTTGCTCTTTTACTTAAAGACCAGCAATCCCAAATTGAAGAATGTTGTGCATTAAATCATGTCTTAAAAAGTAAGAATGCACTGTTAACCAAGGATTTTGAATGTTTACAAAAGCAACTCAATTTTTTCAAAACTCAAGAAAACCGTGAAAAAGGTTTTGAAGCGAGCTTTGCAAAATCTCATCAAAACGAAAAATATTTAGAGAGACAGATGCGTGATCTAGCCGCTTCGAAGAATGCTTTTTTGTCTGAAATAGAACAACTGAAACATGAACATAAAAATCAAATTAACGCTCTCACCTTGGAAAATCAAAAAGCTAAGGCTGAGTTGTTAACTTGTCAAAAACAGTTCTCTGCATACAAAAAGCATTCAACGAAACGAATAGATGATCATCTTGAAGAAATCACCGGCTTGCAAAACAAACTTAAAGAGTTTAAAACTGTTGTTTACAAGCATGGTGAGTCGGTCACAGCTATTGAAAAGTTTACTTTAAAACCTAATCCAAATGGATATGGACCGAATCTCGCTGATTACAAACCTAAGCTTTCAACCAAAGCATTCAAACCAAATCCCGAAGTTTCCAGTGCAGAATATAAAATTGATAATTCTATTATGAGTGTTGTTGAATATCATCGTCAAGAGGAATTAGATGCAGAAGACGAGAGTCGATCAAAATTAGAAAAAGTTATTTACAACAAACCTTTTAACTATTCAAAAGCGGTCACTTTCGTCACACCAACGGATTCTTCTAACACACCAAGGATTATTATAAAAACGTCTGAGTCTTCTAATGTTAATCCCAAACCAGATTATGTACAAACTTATGGTCCTTTACCTTCCATCAATGAAGTAAACTCAAAACCTGAAAATCGCAAAATTCTTCGATATTTTGACCTTTTCATGGCTGACCTCAAAACTTTACAACATGAGATAGAATATCATTCTGAAATCAAAGTTCAACACTTTCAATCACCTCTAGCGCGAGAACAAAGAGACATTTTTCAGAAAAATCTTTTACCAAATGTTAAAAATTTGAAAAGTTGTGCATTGTCTTGGGAAAAGGACTTTCATAAGGAACTTGGAATGATGAAGGTCGTTTTTGAGAAAACAGAAACATCTATTTCTAATACTAAACGTAAAAAGAAACTGTTGAGAAAAGATGTTGATCGACTCTTGGAAGATGTCATCTGTGCTGATGTCCATAATGTTGTGCTATTGAATTCTTTGTCATATGCATTTGATTATATCTCTGCTGATACTGTTGATTCTGTGGTAAATGTTGAGAACACTGACAATGTGCTTCAGATTGAGTCCTTAAAAGTTGAAAACAAACGATTGTCAAACGAACTTTCAAATGCAATACGTCGTCTTAATTGGTGTCAAAAAGATATTCACGATCAACAACTTGCTTTTCAACACAAAATCGCCCAGTTGCGTAACAAAACTTCTGATCCAAAAATTGAGCAACTGGATGATCAAAACGTGTCTTTTAAGTGTCAAATCTCAAAATATGAACAAGAACTTGTAAAAGTTAAAAAGGAATATGGTGTCATATTTGATTTACTCAAAAATACTCGTGATGAAGCATCAATTGAACTTGATCATTATCTCGCACACACTAAAGAAGTTATGCATTTTGCTGGAAATATTCGGTCTGAAAATCAAGATCTGATTCACACTATCTTCAAGTTAAGAGAAATGTTAGGAAAGTATGAACAACTTCCGCCTACCGTGATTAAGAGAATAGCACCAGTAACACTTAGTAATCGTGAACCTAGAATCACTACTGCCAAATCACAAGTTGCTAACGTGCTTCATTCTACTGAAACAGGAATAGTTGCGTCTTTTCCAAACGTCCGCACTTCACAGCCTAAGAGCACTACATCGAAGAATAGGAAGTTGCGACCTAAGAAAAGATCAATAAAGAATGCTAAAGTAGAAGAACACCCTAGGACTATGAATAAGACTCACGTTGCTTCCACTATAGATATTGCGTCTGGCAAATGTAATAGAAATAGTGATGTAACGAATGCTAAACCTTTAAGCACTTTTGATATTCAGTCTGATGCACCTTGTGTTATTTGTCGTAAAAGTATGAATTCTGATTGTCATGATAAATGTGTTGCTAAAGCTATCATCTCTTGTTTAAGAAATCCTAAGAACCGGAATACCTCTAGGCCCACTAATCTTTCTAAGTCTGTGCTTGGTAGACCGCCCTCTTTAGATTCTAAGAAACGTATTGCTGTCCCTGTAGCACCAGTTTCACCTCCTAGGAATGTAGTATCACCTAGTGCATTCACTAAGACTAAAGCAAATACTAGTTGGAGATGGCTGAAATGGATATATAACACACTAGGATTTAAATGGATACCTAAAGCTATTGATGTGTGTATGTCTACTATAACTGCTCCGGAACCCTCTAATATTTCGGGTTGCACATCTACTTCTATTCCATCTGTGTCGTCTGTGTGTAATGCAGGTGATACAGATCATTCTTTGGATTGTTGATAGCGGATGTTCCCGACACATGACAGGCAACCTTAAACTGTTATCAAACTTTATTGCAAAGTTCACTGTCAGGTTCGGGAATGATCACTTCGCAGCTATCATGGGCTACGGAGACTACATTAATGGGAACATCGAAATAAGCAGGGTTTATTATGTGGAAGGCCTCGGTTACAATCTGTTTTCAGTAGGTCAGTTTTGTGATGGATATTTGGAGGTTGCTTTCAGGGAGAAAACTTGTTTCATTCGTGATCTACAAGGAAACGATCTTATGTCTGGCTCGCGCAATTCAAGTCTTTACACTATCTCTATGCAAGACATGGTTGCTTTATCTCCCATCTGCTTACTTTCAAAGGCAACATCTACAAAATCCTGGCTATGGCACCGTCGTCTCTCACATCTAAACTTTCAGACCATCACCAACCTTGCTCGACACAAACTAGTTGAAGGACTCCCACGATTTTGGTATTCAAAAGATCACCTTTGCTCAGCCTTTGAACAAGGGAAAAGCACACGTGCTCATTTTCCTTCAAAGGTGGAACACAGCTCTCAGCATGTGCTTCATCTTCTTCACATGGATTTGTGTGGCCTGATGCGCGTGCAAACGATCAATGGAAAACGCTACATTTTAGTAATTGTTGATGACTATTCACGCTGGACTTGGATCTACTTTCTTCGAAGCAAAGACCAAGCTCCACAGATGATTATCACCTTTCTCACGAAGATACAGGTTCAGCTCCGAAACACCGTCCGACAAATCAGAACAGACAGAGGAACTGAATTTGTTAATCACACTCTTCATGAATTTTATGAGAAAGTGGGAATTCAGCATCAGACATCTATTGCACGCACACCAGAACAAAACGGAGTTGTTGAAAGACGAAACTGAACGTTAGTGGAAGCTGCAAGAACAATGTTAATCAATGCTAAACTTCCAGATTACTTATGGGCAGAAGCTGTATCTACTGCATGCTATACTCAAAACCGGTCTATGATTACAAAACGCCACAACAAAACACCTTTCGAGCTTGTCCACAACAGAAAACCGAATCTCAAACACTTTCATGTATTTGGATCTCTTTGCTATCCGAATAATGATCGTGATGACTTTGGAAAGCTCAAAGCCAAAGCTGACATTGGAGTCTTTATTGGATACTGTGATAATTCTAAAGGTTTCCGAATCTGGAATCGTCGAACAAAGGAGGTTATGGAAACGATTCATGCTCATTTTGATGAACTCACGGAAATGGCTTCTGAGTATAACAACTTGGAACCCGGTCACAACCGCTTAAACTTCCCCCAAACCCCATCATCAGCTGAAACAAGCCCTCAGCTTACTCGTCAACAAATGGAAAGGTTATTTGCTCCGCTGTTCAGTGACGATATTGATGAACGTGCTCCAGGTGTATCCGATGTTTCCGCTGCTCAACCTGATAATACTCCTATACCTGATACACCTGCTACAACAACTAGGGTTGAAGAAGCACCACCAATTGACTCCAACACAACAGTTGAACAAACCGCTTCCAACAATGATGAATCGGCTGATGATGTTCTGAATGATGTACCCCCACCTGCAGATTTTGATCCAAATGCGTTCTTTAACCCGTTTGCTAATGAGACTGCTGCACCTGATGTCGCAGAATCTTCAACAAGCCATTTGAATCCTCAAAATCTGCACAATGTATACCAACATCAACCCTCCACACATAGATGGACAAAAGACCATCCTCTGGAAAATATTATTGGCAACCCGAATCAACCAGTCGTTACGAGACAACGTCTTCACACAGACGGTGAACACTGCATTTATGCTCTCACTGTCTGCCAAACTGAACCCAAAAACATTAAGGATGCAATGACAAAAGATAACTGGATTGAATCCATGCAAGAAGAACTCAACCAATTCAAACGTCTTGAAGTATGGGAACTGGTTGAAAGACCAACAGGGGTCTACGTCATTGGTCTCAAATGGATTTGGAAAAACAAATTGGATGCTGAAGGAAATGTTATCCGAAATAAGTCACGTCTGGTGGCTAAGGGTTATCGTCAGGAAGAGGGTATTGACTTTGAAGAATCTTTTGCTCCGGTTGCTCGTCTTGAGGCTGTTCGGATATTTCTCGCGTTCGCGGCTCATATGAATATAACGGTCTTTCAGATGGACGTCAAAACTGCTTTTCTGAATGGGCAACTTAAAGAAACGGTTTATGTCAGCCAACCAAAAGGATTCGTTGATCCCGCCTACCCGAACCATGTCTACAAACTGAACAAACTCTGTATGGTCTCAAACAAGCTCCTCGGGCGTGGTACGATAAGCTATCCTCTTTCCTCATTGCCAATAATTTCACCAAAGGTTCGGTCGACCCAACTCTTTTCATACAATATCACGGGGCACATATCTTAATTGTTCAAATTTATGTGGATGACATCATTTTTGGGTCAACTCATAAAAAGTACTCAAACGCTTTTGCAAAACTAATGAAGAAAAATTTTGAAATGTCAATGATGGGTGAACTTATGTTCTTTCTAGGACTGCAAGTTCATCAATCACCCCGTGGTATTTTCTTGAGTCAGTCCAAATATGCCCTTGAATTGTTAAACAAATTTGGAATGAAAACCTGTGACACTTATGCCACACCAATGACTCATACCAAGAAGATAGACGCTGATTCACATGGGAAATTAGTTGACCCTACCAAATACCGAAGTATTATTGGGTCTCTCATGTATCTAACAGCTAGCAGACCTGATATTGTCTTTGCTGTATATCTTTGCTCCCGTTATCAGTCGCGACCAACTGAAACCCACCTCTCTAAGGCTAAAAGAATCCTCCGATACATCAAGGGAACCATTAATTTGGGGATCTGGTATCCGAAGGATTCTGGTTTTGAACTAATCGCTTTTTCAGACGCTGACCACGCAGGTTGCTTAGATTCACGAAAAAGCACTTCCGGAGCTCTACAATTTCTTGGTGATAAACTGGTGTCTTGGCAATCGAAGAACTAGGATTGTACGTCGCTGTCCTCAACCGAAGCAGAATATGTAGCCATGTCGGCGTGCTGTGCTCAAGTCATTTGGATGAGAACACAACTCAAAGACTATGGTTACGTATTTGACAGCATCCCGATGTACTGCGACAATCGGAGTGCCATTGCGATCTCGTGCAACTCAGTTCATCACTCGAAATCAAAGCACATCGATCTTCGATATCATTTCATCAAGGATCACGTGGAATAGGGTACAGTTGAATTATACTTCGTGGGTACTGAATACCAATTAGCAGATCTGCTCACCAAAGCCTTGCCTCCCGCTAGGTTTAATGAGTTGGTCCACTGGATTGGTATGAGGTGTTTGACACAAGAGGAATTGGATGACCTCCTAAAACAGTCTTAAAAACCTGTCAAACACCAAAATCTCTTTTGTAAATAATTTTTCAAAAACAAAATAAAAAAAAAAACATAAAACCTGATAAAACAACAAAAATATTCTTCTAATCTATTTTTTCTTTCAACATGGCAAGTAAATTTCTTTCGTCAACACTTTAATATTTCAAAATTCAATATTTTTCCTATCAAGTGTTGAGGGGGAGAAAATAATCACTTAAATGTTTCAAAACATCTGTGTACTTGCATGTTATCATATCCCGGTTGTTTCTTGTATCAATGGTGGTAAACTTTTCTGGTTAAGCTGACACTCCTCGGACCAAAATTTATAACCTTTCATCATTTTCTAAAGTCCAGGGGGAGTGTCGTCAAAGTTACTTTCTTAAAATCTTTGTTTGGTAACCAAAACGGAAGTTAAATGGCTTTGTATGAAAATGGAAAAGGTGGAGGGACCAAAACTACCAAAAGTTTAAAGTTCCTTTTAATAAAAAACTCCACCTAACATATTCATCACATTTATTACTCATAAACCTAACCAATCCTACGCACGAAATTCGTTCTTCAAATCTGTGTTTCTGATCATCAATTTGTAAGTTGTTTCATAATCTTAACATGTCTACAAACATAGGTTTTGATTTTTACACGAATCCAACGGTCAAATTTTTGTCTATGATTGTTTTTGTGTTCTACGCATAAGCGTATGAACTCATAATCAAGAATGGGTGTTTGTGGTTAAAAGGATTGTGTCAAAACATGTCTTTAACATCAATGACACTAATTTTATCCTCTAAATCCACCCAGTAACACGAATTGAAGGTTTTTCAAAATTAGGGTTCTTAAGTCGAATTGGGTGTTTTCAAATGTGAAGGTTTCTGGTCAAAAAGATTGTTGTGAATTGTTTATATCATGTTAAATTAAAGATTTCCAGGCCCTATAACAACCCAGAAACACTAATTGATTAAAAATTGAAAATTAGGGTTTAATGTTCTTGAGTTTGGGTATTTTTGATTCACCACGAATTGGATGTTAAAACTTGGTTTATGGACTCTCACAACACCTAAGACCTACCAGAAAACGTTTGGTGCAAATCCTATGGTTAGAAATCTTATGCGTAATTCATAAACTTTAGGGTTTTGACTTACGCGTATGACTTTCTACGCGTAAACTGTAAAATGTGCTTCATGCCATAATCTGTTTCAAAACGACTATACATGTTAAGATTGCTGATATGATAACTTTATTTCAGGTTTGCTACGCATAAAACTCAGAATCAAGGTCTTTGTTACTCTACGCATAAGGATCACCTTATGCGTAGAAAGTTATGCGTAAGAGAAATTTTACGCGTAAGGTTCTACAATGGGACTACGCGTATCCTGTGAAGGATATGCGTAAACAGTGACTCTACGCATAAGGTCTACTCTTACGAGTAAGCCTTACGCGTAAGGTCTTATATATGCCTACGCGTAAGCCCTACGCTTAAGGTCCCCTTTTCCTACGCGTAACATTTTACGCGTAAGAAAGGATCCTACGCATAAGCTTGCGCCTACGCATATACCACTCCTGTTTACGCGTAACTTTGCCATATCTACGCCTAAGCCTTGATTGACCTTCATTATGAATTGTTACGCATGCAAACTTGTAAATAAATGAATCATAACGTCACGAATCCCATAATGTCACTAATAAACTTAAACGTTTGATATGTTGTGAACTATAAGTGATAAAATAAACTTTAAAACTTAAAGTTAACTAACTCACGAAACGTATCACGACGTCATTGGACTATTGGACAAACAAGTGACTTAGGACTCGTAACAATCATTAACACTAAACATTCAATAATTAGACAATAAAACCTTCTGTTGACTAACATTATGTCTTTCGATATGTTGGTTCTTTTGGCTAATGTTATTTCAGATCACGACATGGCTGCTCAAATGAATGTGGATGCACCAAAAGTTCTCACTATTGCTGATATCTTCCCTAATGGCTATCCAAGAAAGATTGTAAAGAACAATCTCAGAGTTGACTTTGAAACCCTTACATGCTCAGAATCTTCTTGCTTGATTGCTGTGGATATTCTTAGGAATCATCCGTACCAGAACATGCTCTCACACTCTGCTACAGTACCGGAGATCTATATACAACAATTCTGGAATTCAATGCAAAGGATCAAAGGTCAAAGTGCGGTGACTGTGACGCTCAATCACAAACAGATCACCATCACACAAACAGATCTACGGGCTGTTCTTCTAATTCCTGACATCGAGCCAACCGACGTCTATGCCACACCTACTGAGGAGACAGTTCTGCAATTCCTGATGGATATTGGCTATGATGAAGCTTCAGGAATTATCACTAAGCATTCTCATGTGGAGCTTAAGAACATTCCTCAACCGTTGAGAACCCTCTACATCATCATCACCAAGTCAGTCTCTGGTCGTGACAGTGGCTATGAGCATCCCAAGCTCATGGAGCTGCAAATATTTTGGTCATTAATCAACAAGAAGGACATCGAAATTGAAGCACTGTTATGGGAAGACATGATGTCATTTCACAAGAAACATGGCTCAAAGATTCCTATATCAGTACACAAAAGCTGTTGATCAGAGAGCACTTGGACTTCATCCTGATATTCCCAAAAGGCTCAATGACCCTGACAATCACGACATGTTGACTGAACCCATCCTATCAGTCAGAATCAAGGAATCGTCAACAAAGAAACAGGGTGCTGTGTTACCTGATCACCTTCTGACCAATGAAATCAAAAAGCTTGAAACATACAAAAGGTATCTTGTAGCAGTAAGAGAAGGCAAAGTTGGTCATCTCGATGAGAAGTCTTCTGGAACACCTATACGGAGAACCAGAAGAGGCAGTGCAGGAAGTGCCTGCAGTACTGAAAGTCAGAGGATAATCCCCAAGAGGAATCCTCCACGAAAAGGACTGTTCCCTCTAAGGAAGCTACTCCTACTCCCATTCCTGAATCTGAGCCTGAACCGCAAAGAAAGCTTGTGGACGAAAGCTCTGAAGATACACAATCAGACGAAGTGATCTTCTACTCTGAACTCAACCGAAGAACCTCCTTCAGGGCTAAACCTCCAAGTCCACCAGCTGACATAGGAAAAGGGAAGACTCCTGTACTTGTGCCATATGATGTAAGCTCAGAAAGTGAGGAAGAGCAACTGGATAAATCATACAGGAAGAAGTTCAAATTCGGTCGACTTCAACACGTTGCACAACAATTTGCTCAAGAACAAATGGGTGGCCCCGGAGGGTCAAGTGGTGCAGCTCAACCTTCACCAGATCCTGATGCGGTTAATCAACCCGATAAGGGATCTGGTGCCACCACTTTGGTACAACAACAAACACGTGTCGAAGACACTCTTGAGCATGACTTTGAGGAACCTGATAAAGATAAGTCCGAGAAAGATGAGGGTGCCAAAGAAAAGACTCAGAGAGAAAAGACTGAAGAGAAAGATAAGTCTGAAGATGATACTGATTATGATAAGTATCTTCTAGATAGTCCTGCACGATCAAAGGAAGAAACCTCTGAGCCTCCAAAGGACCCGGAGTCTCCTCACATCTCTTCATCATCAGATTCATCTTCTCATTCTTCACCACCACCATCAAAGAAATCAACCAAATCAACATCCAAATCAGTAAAGAAGCCACCTCGATCTTGGATTTCTCATACTCATAAAAGAATTGTGAATGCGGTCAAACAGGTTAGAAAGAAAGACATGCTTTACAAAAAGCTAAATTTTATCGCTGACCAGTTAACCTACCTTCATGATGAGAATGACAAGATGCAAGTTGAAAGGGAGTATGTACAGAAGCTTATGAAGGATGATCTTCAAGGAAGCATGGACGAGATGATTAAAGGATACTCTCACAAGTTCCTAATGGAGGTCGTTCCGAAACTGACAAAGGAGATGTATACCAGACAACTGTATCCACATCTCTTACACTTAGCCAAGCAAGCCATGAAATCAACTCCGATGAATTTGAGTATCAATCCAGTTGAAACTACAGTCTTCTCAGATGATGAATTAGTAACCGCTGGTAGCGCAATGTCAAAACGCGCTGCAACGTTTGCCTCCCATGAAGCTAAATTTTTTGAAGCATTGCTGGAATACCAACTCAAGTCATCATTCAGAGAAGAGGCTACAAGGCCTAAGCGTTCAAGAGATGATGAAGACAAAGATCAAGATAAGGATCAGGAGCCTAAACGCACAAAGAAGTCTGGTGAATCATCTTCAATTCAGTACTCAATGTCGCCTCCACCACAAAGGACTTCAGCTCAACAAAGATCTCCTCCCCGCTCTTCTGCAGATAAACCTCAGGATTACGAGACACCACCCCAGACTCAGAAAACCGGTGACCACTTTGAGTATACGGGTGGTGACGATGAAGAATACCATGAGCCCCAACAACAACCCGCCTCTCCCAACAAAGTAAGAACCAGAATCCTCATCTAGGCCTAAGAAACATAAGAAGAAGGCGCCCAAGGCAGACGTCCTATCATGGCTAGATGAAGATACAACAGAGGAATTTGAATGGTTTTCTACACTTGTCAATTCCACTCCCTACCCTAAAGAAGGTCAAGATCTGGTAGACGGTAATACATTGGAGCATGCAAAGATACTGCAAGAAAAAATTCGAGTAAAGAAGATGACGAAATCTGAGTTGCGGCGAATCAAGAATGAAGCTTTTCAACTGTAGAAAGATAGCTCAGAAAGTGCCATCGAGGTCGAATATCACCTTGACAACATTGCTCGAGCTATGTCTAATAACATGGATTGGCTCAACCCAGAAGCAAACATCGACTTTACGAAGCGGGACAATCCTCCATATTACACCGACTGGTCTAAACCACTACCAACGATCGGCCAACCAGATCAGCCTAGGATCCCATTCAGATATTTCTTCAACAAAGACTTGGAATTTCTTCTTCACGGTGGCGATGGTTCAAGGAAATACGCTACATCCCTGACACTTCCATTCCCAGCAGTCGAATACTCAAACTGCATAGCTATCGAGGAAAGAGCTAATCACTTGTTCTCCAACAAAGTGGAAGCATACGACCGAGATGCAATGTATAGGATTCATCATTGGCCGGAACGCCGAAGAATCTACTTGATGAGTGTGTAAATACTCATCATTTTTAGTCAAATCTGAACTGCAAAACGTTTAAAAATGCTCAGAAATGCATCAAATAACTGAAAATATTCCAAAATTGCATTTTATATGTTTCAGATGCAAAATGTTTAAAATCAGATGAAAAATGAGCAAAGTTTGCATAATTGGCAGTTTCAGTCCCCCAAGTTTCAAAAGTTGTCAAAAATAGTCCCTGAGCATAATTTCAAAAGTAAAATCACCAAAGGTCCTTTTTTTTTAAATCATAACTTGTCAAAATTAGTCCTTTGGTGAAAAATATAAAAAGTTTGAGAAAATTACAAGTTTGGTCCTCCAAGTTTGAAATTTGGCAAAAATGGCCCCTGGAAATTGGAAATTGTCAAGTTTGGTCCTTGTACTTTTGAAGATTGTCACTTTTAACCCTTGGATCAGCTTTGAGATATTGGCAGCCTTGGTCCTTTCATTTTTCAGAATTTACAAACTAGGTCCTTGTATTTCTAACTCTTTACAAACCAATTGGGACCTTGAACCTCTTGGACCCCTGTCATTTGCAATTTTGAACCCCCCCCCTTTAATATATTACCCGGTCATCTCTCACCAGTCAAACTTGGCCTTGGCGCCATTTTCCTCCCCCCACTTGGTGCCTGCAAATGCCTGCTACACACAACCAAACCATCCCCCCCTCCTCACCTTATCCCTTCCATGTCCCCCCAACTCCACACAACTCCAAATAACATTAATTACCCCCCTCCTCCTTCAATCAATCTCTAACAGGTTAAAACCAATTTTGCCGCCAAAATCCAATCAAATGGCTAGAAACTCTTTGAGCCATCCAATGGCTCAAAATGCATGTGGGATTATCTCAGAACAGGAGAGAGAAGCTTTTGGAGTATAAAAAGAGGAGGAAGAGAGTAGCTAAAGGAGTAGTTAGTTTTGTAATTTTTTCTTAATGTCGTTTTTAAATTAATGTTTTAGATTTAAGTCCAAATGTTGTAATCTCAGTTTCTTTGTATCAAATTATCTTGTTTAAGTGTATTGCAACCATTATCAAGTGTCAATTTAAGTTTTGGTGTACCTTTCATGTTTTCTGTCAACTGTTGAAATTTTCAATCTTAAAAGCTTATGTTAAAGTTTCAAAAATTCTATCTATAAGCTTAAACAAGCTTCCACAAGCTTGTTATAGCTTTTTATAAACTTTTAAATCAGTTTCAAACAACTTTGTTAAATAGTCAACAAAAGTCAACTGTGATGCATTTGGCAATGGTGATGGAAAAGGGTGATGCAGAGGTTGATTTGGGGGTGGATTAGACTAGGATTAGATTAGATTTGATTTGGTTTAGCCTGCAACAAAGCTGGACTCATGTGAGTAATTTTCTCATTTCCAAATTCCAAGTCATTGTGCAGTTTCTGTTGGTACTAGTATCTGTGGTAACCATTAGTTTAAATGTGTTTATATAGTTGTAATATGGCCATGAGAACTCATTTTGATCAATGGTACTAGCTAGTTCAGTGTTCTATTCAGTTTCCAATTGCTTATCAGTGGTTATTAAGGGTGTTTGGATGTATTGGTTTAACTGTGCTAAAGGCCTGTCCATTGGATAAGTCCTTTTGGTTTATGCTTGTGTAGTTAATATTAACCTATATCTGTCATTAAATTGTACTTGCAGTTCTCATTAGTCAAAATCTTTTATCATCTGTCTTAATTGAATATCTGTTGAAGTTTTGCAAGATCAAATTCTTGTTTTATGTTTAAATACCATTAGGATAACTTGTTCTAGTCTTATTTCATCATAATATATCATCATCAGTCCTTAAATCATGATCAAAACTCAAAATAGTCAACCTTTCATTTCTTTATCAAAAGTCAATTTGTGCAAAGTCAGTTTTTGGCCAACTGAGATGAATTTTTATTGGACTCATTTCTAAGTCAATTTAAGTGAATCTTGTGGCTTTTAAAACTTCTGTTGGTCTACTTTCTTGTCACCATTTTATTAGATTTTTGCAAATTTTCTTTAAGCTTCAAACTAGCTTGTCAAAATGGGCTTGAAACCCCTGTGCAGGGCATTGAGTCTGCACAGGGTTTATGCAGCTTTTGCAGAGCTTGTGCAGGGCTCATTTGAGCTCAACTAGGTCTGATCTTTGGTTTACTAGGTCTTAGCCAGGTATTCTTTAGGTTCCAATTTGAAGTTTTCAATTTCAGCTTATCTAGCAGCTTGTGCATTAGCTTAAAGTAGGCACCCTCTAAACTGCTTTTAGCTTATTTACTCAAAACATCAAATCTGTTAAGCTTGATATCCAGAGGTTGTAGCTTGTTGATTTTAGTTGCATTTGGTCACTTTTAGCTTATTTAAGCTTCTGTTTTGGTTGGGTGCTTGTTTTGTTCCATTTGCTTATTTAAGTGCTTATTTCATAAGCACATTCCTCATCAGTTCCATTTTTCTACACACAAGCACCTGTTTTTCCATTTTTCCTAGCTTCCTAATATAATTTTAGAGTTTTCCTGAAATTTTCATATTTTTCCAAGCTTGTTTGCTATTTTTCTTGATTTTAATTAGTTTTTAAGCCTTTTTAAATAGCATTAAATACAAATAATTCAGAAAAGTTTCAAAAAAATAATTTTTCAATTTTCTTAAGTTTAGATAAATATAAAAAGCCAAAAAAAAATATTTTTCTAGATTTTTCTTAGTTAAATTTGTATTTTTAAATAATTTAATTAGTTTTAAATAGTTTTAAATTCCTAGAAAATACAAAAATATTCAGAAAAATACAAAAATAGTTTTGAAAATTCTCTTTTGATATTTTAGATTTTTCCAAGTCATAATTTTATTTTTCTAGCTTTATTTCCTATTTTCTTGCATTTTAGGTTATTATTTAATAGTTAAAATTAGTTTTTAATTAATATTAAGTAATTAAATAGTTGTAAAAATAGTTTTCTTTTTTCTATAAATTTTCTTTTATCATTAGGTTTGTAAAAATGTCATTTTCATATTTTTAGGACTTTTATTTCTTAGATCTCACTTTTTATTTTGTACGTTTACGTAATTTTATTTAAACGTAAGTTTTAAGTTTTAAGTTTTAAACGTTCATCAATTTTAAAAATAGTGATAGCGTTTATTTAATAGATTTTATCTTTTTAAATTTCTTTAATTTACATTTTAGCCCTTGTAATTTATGTCCTTTTTCTGTAGTTGTAATCCTACTCAAAATCTCTTTCCCATTCAAATCTCTCGATCACTATACGTTTGGTGATCCATTGCACAGCTCGCTGGGACATAACGACCCGGGGAAACACTATACTCCCCTGATCTTCATTGAGTTCGTTCCTGAGCCGTTTTAAGTTTCTTACGGTCGGCCATTCACAAGTGGCCGGTTTGGGTGAGAAAACTTGACTGTTTTGGAGCGGATCACTACTACAGAAGCTGCCAGGTACAGAAGTCTCAACATGCATTGTTCAGTACTAAAAACATCGTTGCCATCAAACACGTTGATCTTTCGTCTAAATGGGACTACACGTATCTAAAGAATATTGTGGTCAAGAGACAAGACGAAAGGGATTATGCATTCTCTGAAGCTGACTTTGAGAATTTTTCTATCAACGACATCGAAGACATGTACCTTGCCAAAGTACAGGGTCGTATGAGACAATTCTCCACTGACGTACAACGTGAATTCATCAAGTCAGTGCTCATCTTCCTCAGACGCATAGTTATCAAAGAACGTGTAGAAGATCTCCAGTGGCATTGAATCTTATCGAACCTGTAAACTTCACTCCACCACAACTTGATCTTCCCGACATCAACCACCTCTCACAACTTACACTCTCAAGCAAACCATTCGGCGTCGTTTACCGCAGTGAACTTCAAAGAAATTGCTTGATGGCGTGCAGAGATCTTCACAAGTTTGGAGATCACACTTTGAAGATGGTTAGGGACGGATTAGCTTACCGGTTGAAGGATATACACCAAAAGATCTGTCTCCTAAGCGATGGAATTCTCAGGATCGAAGGGATGTGAAGATGATCATCACGATGATTGATGAACGGTTGTATAGAAGGGATTAGTTCAAAGATTGAAAGCTATGTTGGTGGTCGACCCCGGAGAAACATCATCGGCTTTCAACGCCCGATTCACACTCCTGGCGACATCTCTGTACTACCTGGTACCCCCTTGACTGCTTCTTTTCATTATAAACTTTGGATGTATGATTGTTTATGTCAATGGCTTGTGCACATATTACAGTGTACAACCAGTACTTGTAAATAAAGGACCCCGTGGTACGCTTCAGTGCCACAATCCTTATAAAAGGAGCGAAAGCTTCTTACTTTTGAGTAAAACCTATCAAACCTTTCACTTTTCAAGGTTTTGCTCAAAAGAACAAGTACTTTCCCTTATGATTTTCAAAACCTCAACCGTTTATATCACTCATTGAGGGGGAGTACTTGACTTAAAACTTTGTTCACAAATTGTTCACAGTGGTCATTCTTCCGCAACACTCGAAATGGTCATATTTATTCTCAACTTTTCAAAAATAACATTTTATATGCCATTTTTGAGGGGGAGAAAAATACGTGATAAGAAATATGTTGTGTTTTGCTATATGAACTCTCGTGTGAAAATACATTAACCCAAGAATTGACGAGATCTTAACTGTCAGTAACTCGAAAAGACTTGTCCGGGACGGGTAATAATTTCAAGCTAGTTCGCTAGTGATGTAAACGTGTCTCGCAAAGGACTTGTCCGAGTAGAATGTACCATTCGAGAAACTCTTGGTAGACAAGAACCTTGACGGGTTTGACAATCTTTCGGGGTTGTCCACACCTTCAAGATAGTTATTAGAGTTAGTTGTCACCTAAAAGCTGATAATGCAAACTCTTTAACTATGCCACGTAACCGTGTCTCGCGGGGGAATGTCTATCTTGAGTCGATCAATTCAAAAGTGCGCGCTCTTTCCTCACTGTGCAGATTTATGTCAAAACTCTTAAGCACATGTAGAGGGGGAGTATTTATGCAAAATCTCATCTCAACAGTGGTTCAAAATTGTTTTTCATTCATAAACAAACTGGCGATTTTTCAAGTAAATGGTTTTATGGCAACATAGGTTAGTCATGGAGTTATAAGGTGACTAAGGTTAGGAATAAACGTCCTATGATCCGCCAGAGCCGGAGGGATCTATCCAAGGACACCACAAATAGTTAGTATTTAGAAGTCCTTAGGTATGATTGGAAAAAGGAGAAAATGAGAATCGGAGAAAGAAGGAGTTGAAGAATTAAAAAGAAATGCAAAGAAAAGGGTGAAAAGAAATAGCCCTCCAGATTATTCAACTTAGGGCAGACACCGGGTTCAATTCATATGCTACTGGTTGTCACTAGATGACACCGGTATTGAAGATTAAAAGTCGTCATGGACCCAGTGACGCATGCACTAAACCTTCTTAACCACTCAAGTTTATCTCAACAGAAGCTTGTTTCATTCTCACAGGGAACCCTACGTAAACTATCGGCTTTCTCTTAGAGATTGCTGGTATTGAAGAAGGAGATCCTCTCCCTAGTCTCCGCTCAGGAAAACCAAAACGCACTATTGAGTCTAGAGCCACGAGATTCATCAAAAGATCTCTTAGGTACACTTGACATTTCATCACTTGACGTTCAACAATATGAATTTCAGTGGTACATTATCGAGTCCTTCACAGATCTTAGCAACTGCGAGAATATTTATGAGAGGTTCACATTTGTGATCCTCGGTGATTGAATGGAAACTCTTGCCAGGGTCAACATCAAACAGCCTGACAGCGGTCGCTTCAAAACTCCCCGTGGATTGCGCTTAGTGGTCTCAAACGGTCTACAGTCGTGAGGTGATGCTTCGGTGTACCTCAGCGACTCATCTGAATCGTAGGTGTACTTTGGTACATCGTGTTATCTCACTTGTGGGACTCCGATTCAGGAACGGCCCTTGTAAGAATTAGAGTTGTGTTTTCACACTATGCTGCTAACACTCTCAAAGTTCAAACTTGTAAGTGCCGGAATCCGCTTATTACTAACCGTTTTTATGTTTTCTTCTTATGGAAGCTCTGGAGCGGAATGATCGTGCAGATTCTTCTCATGCTCACGACAACATCATCACTAATGGAAGTTCTATCCAAAAGCAACACAACAGTCAGAATGATTCTTCGCCAAATCAAAGAATCTACAAAGTTAAAGACTTACAGAACTTCATCAGTACTGACTTCCAACGTCAAAAGAGCATGTGAGCATGTTGAAGAATGACGTAGAGACACTGGAGCAGCGAAGCAGACCTGAGGCAGACAACAACAACATACTATCACTTTCATCACAAAGAACAAAGTTAAAGATGACGTCAAAGCATAACTGTTAAAAGAAAACTATCTCTCTACACTGTGGAGATTGTTCGAATCAAGGCAATTCTTCTCACAAGAAAGAAGAATGTCAGAAGACGTCAAAGCTACTATTACATCAACGCCTTCACCGTTTTTCATCACCAACACTTGAGGGGGAGATTGTTGGAATCACTCCTAAACCTTAATTCAAGTGTTAGTTACTCATATGCAATAGGTAGCTTATTATGGCCTTTATGTTTGTTATTAGCCTTAAGCTTATGTAGAAGGCCCATAAGCTTAGGCCCATGTCCAATAAGGTAAAGAGAAGGAGTGGGAGTGTTGCCCTAGCTCCTTGCCTATAAATATCCCTTGTAAACCTTCATTTGAAGGTTGGTTGTTCAAGTTATTTCTTTCACTCACTCTCTACGCATAACCGTTTCCTTTATATCGTGTGTGTGTGTGTTTGGATACTTGTTCAATCGTCTTTATCTCTTTCTATTAAGCTTGTGTTGTAAATCTAGTGACCTAACAAATACATATATCAAAATTAGTGGTAAAATTAGCAACTAACATTTTTCTCTCGAAATATGTGAAAATCACATTTTTCAATATCAATTTTCCCAATCTTTTACACCGAAAATAGTTGACAATCACCGAAAGCCGTCATACATCAGTACCAAATATCAAGAAAATCAAAAACTGTTTTGAACTATCTGGTTTTCGCCACTTTGCCCGGATACTATGCTATATTCTCTTAAGTCTAAAAATGATCATTTAAAGGTGATTATTTTATGCTTGAAAACATAAAAATTTGCTTGGTGGAAAATTTTGTTACACGAGTAACCTTTTGGTAATAATAATATACAGTGTTCAAAATTTTGTTACACAAAACCTTCTGTAAACGAGTAACCTTCTGTAATAATAATATACAGTGTCCAATGCATTTCCTAATTCCTATCATACACAGAGACCAGATTTTGCTTTATGAATGTAGAAAATAATAATATATTTCAGTGTTTTTTTCCTTTCCTAATGGCCTTTCAGAATTTATATCCGCTGATTGAACCTTACATATTGTCTACTCTCACATTAAATAATTTAATTTGGAAGTCATGATCAAATTCATGTATTTTTCTAAGTGACTAGTAATTTCTAGCATGTAATAGTTTTCTAGGAACATCAAGGGGCATAACACAAAATTTCATTTTTAAACTACGTATTTTTTCTTCAAGAACAAGTTAAAAATAGAAAGTGTAGCAATTTTTCTATAAATAGACCTATATTATAACATCTATAGTGTAACTATAATTCTGTAAATTTAACAACATCAATTATGGGATGTAATCGTACATCTATTCCAAATGCATAGACAACATTTTATTCGAACTTCACTTTAAAATAGGTAAAACGTTATTATACTTTCATACTTTTTAGTTGCATTTTGAATCAAAAATAATTTTTTTAGCATTTAAGTTAATTAATTTTGCTTTCAGCTCAATCAAGGAATAGAATAAAGCATACGTCTATGTTAAGAAGCAACGTGTAACTTTTAAAAGAATGACGTTTTGTATCGAATGCTATATTCCTTTTGTGTAACCAAACATATTATGTTTCATTCCTCTATAAAGGTGCACTCCGCTCTTATCTTCGTTACAACCAAACATCAGTCCGTTAATAATTTATATGAGTATCTAACTGGTATGTCTCTATTTTCTTTAATTTTTGATGCATCTTATATATGTTTTTTAGTTGGATGATATGCATTGATAAGTTGTAATGTGAATATAACTATGATATAATAATTGATTTGAACATGCAAATCACAAATATATATACACATTGCAATGTGTAAATATACTCCCGGATATATTTATCTCTTCAACTTAAACTAAACACATTTGTTACATCAATATAGTTGCAATGGAGGACCTAAAGCACTTCACTCACCCGCATCCCCTCAGCCTTGTGTATCTAAACCCGGACCGCAAAAGTGAAAACATTGAAGAGGAAGAGGAGGACGAAGATGGAGATGGAGATGAAGATGAATTTTATGAGGAAGAAAAGCATGGTGGCCAATGCAACATGTGTAAGGAACAAATCTATTCAGTTCATTTGTGTTACTACAGCTGCAAGTCTTGTGACTACTCGTTGCACAAATTTTGTGCTGAACTACCCGAAACACAAAACAATCACCCTTTACATCCAGGCCACAAGCTTACCTTATCGAAGAAATATCACTATATCTATTCAGCTCTTTATAAAACTTCCAATCATGAATGGAGGTGATGTGTCTGCAAAATTTTTATGAAGAATTTATTCAATTACCATTGTTTTACCTGCGATCTGACCATTGACATAATATGTGCTACTGTGTCTCAACAAAAGATAAACCACGCTAGTCACCCTGATCACCAACTAGAACGTATGTTTGGGCGCATGGTATCCACATGTGCTGCTTGTGGTGAAAAACATGAAGGGCACTTCTTTCAGTGTACCACATGTCCTACTCATCGAATCCATATGGATTGTGCATTCCTGCCTGCCAAGTTACTAATTCAACATCGTACTGGACAGACCTTCACTCATTCTCATCCACTTACCCTAGCCTATTCTTTTCCCTTGGCTGAGATGAAAGCTAGATTCTATCCTTGTTGCAGAATTTGTGATGACTGGCTACATGCGTATTTGTGGATTTACAAATGCGATAAATGCAGATATTATGTGCATCTTGCTTGTGCAACTTCAAAGAGAGATGCATTTATGTCCATCTTCGATCGAATAAGTGAGCCATCTCTTTTGTTTCTTACTACTTGTTGTATGTACATTCTTTTTTACTTTGATTTTTTAATTTGTCATTGATCAGACCTTGGTTCTAAAAATTACAAAGATGATGAACATCCTAATCTGCTCCACTGTCCGTTTTCTGATTAAGGTAACAACCTTTTGAAGCACCTTTTTTTCAATCAAATGGATGTTACTGACAAGCACGATGGCGAAATTCTTAACCATCCTAGTCATCAACACCCACTGAATCTTTTCCACACCCATACGTCACTGGCTAACGAAGTGGTCTCTCTTCACGATCCGATGAAGAAAATCCAAGTATTATGTGACGGGTGTGTGAAACCAATCACAACAACACCATTTTACAAGTGCTCCCAATCTAATCAACATTGTGAGTGGTGCGCCAAGCTACCCCCTGAAGTACAAGACTATGCGGGCCATCCTAATCATAAGCTTGATTTCCTTCCAAAAGTCCCTCGTAAGTTACTGGGTGTATTCTTCTGTGAAATGTGCGGGTTACATTCCAATGGTTTCGCGTATGGATGCACGATGTGTAAATATTATGTATGTATCAATTGTGCATTCATACCTGAAGAAATCACGCATGAAGCTCATCCAGGTCATCTTCTCTCAAAAACAAATCCTTCAGCTAAGCTAATAGATAAGGGTTGCAAAGCATGTTACTATTCATTGAACAAGTTTTCGGGATACCATTGTCCCTCTTGTGACATCTACATTCATGTAACATGTGCATTGTTATTGCCTAGAGTGATTAGACACAAGTATGATAAGCATCATCCACTGAGCCTAAGATACGAACCAGCTGAGAACCATATTAGCGAATACTTCTGTGACATTTGTGAGGATGAATTTACCCCTTGGCAGTGGTTCTTTCATTGCACTACATGTGACCAGTCTATGCACGCCGCTTGCGCGCCCTTAATACTTGAATGTGAGCAAGCTACATATTCCAGCTTCGACAGATGTGTCTTCAAGTTTCTCAATGTCAAGTTTGGAAGAATGCTGGAGATCAAACGTCACTCACATCGTTTGGCGGCCTTTGTTCAAGGAATCGAAAGTGATGGTAACTGCATTAAATGCTGTAGAAGATTGCAGTATGAGATGATCTTTAAGTGCTTGGAGTGCGAGTTTGCATTTCATTACCGTTGTGCTTATTCATTACTGAAGCGAGTTGATAATCTTTACTAGTTTGGCTTGGATCTTTAATCAGTTTGTTCTAATCTTGTAAATATTACTGTAATAATTAAAGTTGAAGATTCATACACAATCTTCTTTTGATAGTGGAAGACTACTTTTGTACGTGTTAATTGGATATGACAGACGTCATGTTTTTGTTTATTTGATTTTATTTATATATAACT
>OU343220.1:180110673-180157042 GCA_910596185.1 Chrysanthemum makinoi
TCAATTTTCAATATGTATACTTAAAATAACGCTAATAAGCCAATCACCATACATTACTTAGAAAAAATTTCTTATTTAGCGGGGAATATCTCTTATGTTCGATTAATCAACTTAACATATAACCCTTCGTTCTAGGTATGTACCGTATATGCTTTACACTTGAGCCTTGACATCGTCATGATACTTAACTTATTATACATTTTACATTCCAACTTTTAACTTGTACTCGTGTTATATCAAATATACATAAGTTCAATGATTTACGATTTCATTACTTAAATAAAATGGCGTCCCATTACATTTAACTAAAGAGATTAAAAATATGGTTTGATGTTTTATAATTTTATTAGTTAATAAAATGGTGTTTCGATTTTATTAAGTAATGAAATTATAAATTCATCATACTTATGCATTTCTGACACAACATTCGTACTCATCCATAATTTTCTTTACTTTTCTTACTTTACATATTTGATACTATGTCAATTAACTTTTTTTTATCTCCAACTTCTTATTTCCTTTCGCAATTACATCACACTTTCTAATTCATCTTTATCTTGGGCAAGATCCTATATGATACTTGTCAATTTTTATAATTCATCAATTATATATATGCATTTCGCAACGCATTTTAACATTCATCCGTCAACCTTAAATTGATCATATGGTCAATCTTATGCAATCACCATATATTAGTCTAACGGACTCTTTTACGCATATAAACAACAAAACACACATAAATATTTCCGAAATGTTGTGAAAATGAGAAAAGTTTTAATTTAATAAAATTTGGTATATCTTTTCTAAACTTGACACTAGGGTGAGCATCGGGACGAATCCCGACCCGTCCCGACTAATCCGATACGCGACAATGGGAAAACCCAAACCGACTCCCACCTCATAATGGTCCCTACTCGTCTCGAATCTCGATAATGGTCCCGAATCTTGATTTTGGTTGCGTTTTCTCGGGATCGTCCCGACTCCCGACCCGTCCCTTCCCGAATCCCGATTACCAGGAAAACGCAAACCAACTACCGACCCGATTACAGTCGGATCGGTATCGGGAAGGGAGTCGGGATCGGGACGGGAGTCGGGTGTCGGTCGGGATTGCTCACTGGTATGTGCTAAAACACATACCTTTTCTTTATCAAAATAGACCCAAAACAACCAAGGAAAAGCCGTTTATTGCTAATATTTGTGGTTTTCTTGAGTTTGTGCTTGTGCAGGTACGGATATGCAAAAACACGCAAAAAGGTGCCAAATCAGACGTAAATCCGAGCACGAGAGATTAAGAGAGCTTAAGCTGAGCCGGAAGGTCAGAATTATGCATTTATGAAGATTTCTAATCTCTGATGATGATTTGTGAAGATTTGATCAAAGTTTGAAGAAATGTCAGAAATGGCCCCTCAATTTCAACATTTGCAAAAATGTCCTTAAAGATTCAGAAATTTGCAAATTAGCCCTTGGTCTATTGAAGAATGGCAAAATCAGTCCTTTGAAGATAAATTCAGAATTACATGTGAGGTCCCTTGGAGTTTCAGTTTTTACAACTTTAGTCCCTATATTACCTTTGGTTGCTAATACTAGTCCTACTATCCATTAACCAAATCCAATCCATTTCACAAACAAAACACCATCCGGCCCTTTTACCCTTATCCGGCCCAAACATAATACAACTAATACCCGTCCAAATTCACTTACCCGAATACACTATCCCAACCCGAATACTACTACTTACCCGAAACCTTATTATTAACCGGTCAAAGCTTTTTTAAAATAAAATAAACAAAACAAACGCGCCCTTAACCACTGTTTGTCTTCCCCATCCCAAACACCACCATTTTAACCAATTACCAATCCCAAACATACAACTTGGTACTAAGTATCTTTCAACCTTCCAGAAGGTCCTGACACATGTGACTCAAGGACTGCCACAGTGGACAAACAAAAGCACCTCATTGGTGGAAACACCTCACATGTACAATTGGAGCTTGTTGATTGGATATTATGACAAGGATTGATTGTGTGGCTCAGGATTGACCTCCTAGATCCTTCTGAAGGCATCCCAGGCTCGAACTCAGCTATTTAAGGACCTCTAAGCTCACATTTGTATTTATCCAACTCCTTAGGTTTTAGAGGGGTTTTGATCATTCTATTTTCCTGTCATTTACTTGTTTCAGTAGTGTAATAATCTCATTTTCATTGTTATTGCAATTTCAGGTTGTGTAAGTTCTCAAGTTATTAATGATAATTTTAGTTAAATTGTTTTCTCATCTTGTCTTTAAAATCTGAGTTTATTGGTTATAAGTTCATCTCCTTCTGTTTTATAAGCTTATGTAAGCTTCTGCATCTATTTTGAGTTTGTCTTAGTCTAAAAAGTGTTCTTAATCTCAAGTTTTGAAAAAAAATCAAATAAAGTCAAAATAAAAAGTCAAGTTGTTTTGCCCAAAATTCTGTCGTTTTTGAATTGTTTATATATTGATGAATTTAAATGTGTTTTGAATAGTTGGATTAAGTTGAGCTCAGTTTCATCATGATTTCAGTGATTTAAATGCATTTTGTAGTTATAAAGGGGTGTTTGGATTACTGTTTTAAACTGTGTTAGAGGTTTATAATATGGGTTAGATCAGTTTCTTCAGTCTTGTTATAGTCTATTATTATCATTTCTGTCTTTGGTTTTGCTGTCATTTGAGTTTTAAGTCAATATCACAAAGGACTGTCCTTGATTTCATGCCTGTTAAAGTCAGTCAACTGTCATCATCTCAAATAGGATTAGAAGTGGTTTATCTAGCTTGCTTTAGTCTCATCACATCATATTTCACCTTAATCAGTTCTACATTTGATTTTAAAACTCATTTTAGTCAAATCTCTTAGCTGTTTCAAAAAGTCAAAACTGTTTTAAAACTCTGGTTTTTGCAGAAATTGCAGTTACTGCATAGTCTTCAATACAGCTAGTTAAGGTCTAAGATTTGGCACATTAGGAGTAGGCTAGGTGGTCTTTAAGACCACATTTCTGGTTTTAGCTTTAGCTCCTTGAATAAGCTCATAGATAAGCTCCTAAGTAGGTCCCTAGCTCACTGTTCTGCTCATCAGCTTGCTGTCCTTGTTTTGCCACTTTTTGTTTGCCCTCTAACTTCTTTAAAACTTGTCCTCAGTAGCTGTAAATTGGTACACATGCTCTCTGCTAGGTGGTCTTCAGATCTCCACCTTTGGTTTTCCCTTTAGCTTATTGGATAAGCAGCTAGAACAGCTTAAAGTGTAGGGTCAGTTAACTTATTTGCTTAAAAATCAGTTTAGCTTAATCATTGATAGATCACTGTTTAGAGGTTAGGATTAGCTTACAATAGTTGCTTAGGAGTAGTTATAGTATAGTTTAGCCTCAGTATCAGTTTGGTTTAATTTAGAGCTTATTTGCTTATTGCCAAGTGCTTATTTTAGCTCCATTTACACTACTGCCTCAGTTTCTTACACATAAGCCCAGTGTTTTGTATTTTTCATAGATTTAGAATTATATTTTAGAATTTCCCTGAAATTTTCATAATTTTTAGTCACCATTTACTATTTTTCTTAATTAATTTCAGTTTTTAATCATTTTTAAATAGCTTTTATTGCATTTAATTGAGAAAAAGTTCCAAAAATTAATTTTTCAATTTTAATAGTTTAAGATAAATATAAAAAGCATAAAAACATTTTTTCCTTATTTTTCCCCTCTTTTATTTGATTGGTATTTTTCATAATTTTAATTATTTAAATAGATTTAATTCATAGAAATAGTATATTAATCAGAAAATTTTAAAAATAGTTTAGAAAAGTCTTTAGTGTTATTTTAGATTTTTAGAAAGTAATTTCATATTTTTCCCTCTCTCTTTCATAATTTTTAGATAATTAGTTTATTTTTATTAGTTAATAATTAGTTTTTAATTAGAATTAAATCAAGAAAATTCCTAAAAAATAGTTTTAATTCATAATTAGTTTTATAATATCATTTCTAGTATAAAAGTAGTTTTAGGTTATTTTTAGGACTTAGAATAGACGTTTTTGCTTTTTATTCGCGTTTCGTTTAATTCCCGTTTTTGCGTTTTAGTGTAGAATTGCGTAGTTTGCCATAGTTCTTAGGATTTCCCGTAGATTATATGTTCCATTTGCTTTCCTTATCCCGTAGTTTAGATAATATCATCTTATGCCCCTTTTCTCATTCAAATCCCGATTATCGAGACGTGAGTTGGAAATTCCATTCAACCCTCGTTCGGAACGATCTCGGTGCTCAAACCTAACACGTTTGAGTTACCCATATACTACACAACTTCTTATTATTGATTTTTATCCCGAAATCAATTTTTGGCGCCGCTGCCGGGGATTGTTTTGGACACAAATCAATTTTTGGCGCCGCTGCCGGGGATCGAACCCGGGTCACCCGCGTGACAGGCGGGAATACTTACCACTATACTACAATACCAAGAGATCCTTGACACATAGTCGCTAAGAGCAGGAGGTGTGAGGCTCGTTGTGGTGACTTGGCAAGCTTGCCATGACACCGGTCCCCTCTTCATCCATCGCCATTTTACCTTCGTTGTCTGCACGGCGAAGGTAAATTGTCAGATTTTTTTTTTATTTTTATTTTTTATTATTTTTTTTTTTGTTCTTTTTTATACTTGTAATATTTGTATTTTTAGGAAGTGGTGGGCCCTAAATGAGTAAGTTGATGTTAGTTATGAGTAGAAGAGGGTGTTAGTTGTGAAGATTTGTTATACAATGATGTACCACTTGTAACCCTCGAATAAATAATTTGACCTTGTCATAGCACCTTGTGCTCTAAGGTCTCATTTATAAGACTTTGCCGCTTACAACTTTTTATACCCATTTTACTTAAAATTATACTTTAATTTGACTTTCTACTTAAAACTTAATGATTAATCAGTTGTATAAGCCTTGACATATACAAAATATTCTAGTCAACGCATCCAAATGCATTTTAATAAGCTATACTATATCATTTGTTCACCCTTGATTCCATGAATTAACACATAAATACTTGTAATTTACAAATTAGAAATAAATTAACTTGTGTATGAAACTAATAAAACCAAGTCCATAAGTTTGGATTAGGTGCAAATATGAGTTAAAATAAAATATCAGAAATTGTCCCAAATATGCATAAATTGTCCTTTACGCTAGACCTACAAAAAAAATAATAAAGTATGTGAAGAAAAGAAGAGGGAATCTAGAACTAATAAATGATAGGTGACATATAGATATATCTTTTTCTTTTTCATTTTTTTTTTATCGAATCACAACAATATACGTGCCATTAATTAATTATTACTAATTAAATATCAAATCAAAACATACGTACATGATCACATAATAAACTCACTCTTGATAACCTACTTGTTCAGTTTCATTTCCAGAGAGAGAAAGATCTATCTATTTTTCGCATCTGCTGTTGTTCAGTTAAAGTGGCCCAACTAACCAACTCATCGGTATTCTTTTTTAATCACTCTTACGAATTACTCTAGCTAATAATTAACTCTAATTTTGTCTTCAATTTTACTCTAATTTATGTATGGACCTAATTGTTTGATTATATACATAGGATTTGTTCTGCTTGTTGTTGTTATGACTGTAATTGCGTGTATTTTTAAACTTTTAATTACTGTAGCTAATAATGACTGTTATATTTAGTTGATTTTATAACGGTAAATTAAAAAAAAAAATTATAAAATTTACTATAGATACTGACTTTTTATTGTGACTTGGTGTCTGGTGAGTTGACTTTTTTTTTTTTTGAAGAAAGTATATAAAATTAAGGTGAATTAATTTGATTATTTGTTGTTAATTGTGTATATACTGTTGTACTTGTACAGTAGTATTTGATTTGTAATAATTTTGATCCGATTTTTAGTTATGTGGAGAATGTAAAATTAAGGTGAGATTGAATAATTTTTTTTACTGTGTGATTTATGAGAATTAAAAATGATTAAGGAGTAATTAATTGGCACCTTTGTAGTAGTAGTACTTAATGATTTATGATGGTTTAGATGAGGCTAAGTTAGGTAAGATGGTTTGGATATGGTTTATTGTACTTTGATACTTTTGTAAGTTGAATTTGATTGTAAATGGATGTTTTTATAAGGTTTATTTTGTTTTTTTGTGAAGATGGCGAAAGAATCGTATACCATGGAAGAATAAGTAACATTTCGAGATTTAAATGCAGAAATAGTTATTCTGTTTGGCATGTTTTGCTTGATATTGCTCGTTTGTGAAAAAAGTATAAGAATCGTATAGTTTTTAAGAATAGTAAACATTGATAACATTTTGAGATTTATATGCAGAAATAGTCATTCTGTTTTGTTTAATATTGTTCGTTTATGATAACTTGTTTTCAGTTTCTGCGAAATTGAAGGTTTGTTTGCAATAATAAAAATGAAATACTATGGTCTGAAATCACTGTTGTTTACAGATGTGTTACCTGCTTTGCAAGATTAAAGCATCGAGGTTCATCATTCATATGTTTTTTTAGATTGTGATTGTTGAACACTTGAACTAATAATATTTGCATTAACTTGTTTTCCGTTTCTTAAGTACTTACACTCGTTCAAATGGTAAGTCACTTGTTACAATTACTCTGCTGTTGTATAATACGACTTTGTTTCCTGTTCTGGTTGCAGAAATGGGAGCCGAAGTACAGCTCTAACATATTTTCCAGGTTCTATGACGGATCTGAACAACGGTTTTCACAATGGCGCCTCGTATCTATATAATAACGACCAAAGTCACATATCTCTGGCCCACAAACAGCCAGCATTATGACTACTTTCCAACAATGACAGCCATGGATGGTTACAGCGGATATGCTAAAGAGCAAATTAGGCAAACTATCCTGAAGCAGGATTCCATCTTCAGGCATCAGGTTAATCTTTTTGTATATCTTGCTCAAATTGTAGTTATTTAACTTAAGGTATCGTACTTTAGCTCTTAGAATATACTTGTGTTTAAAGTTTTCGTGTTATTGATGTTTTCTTACATTCCAGATCCAAGAACTACACCGTGTGTATAGAAGACAGCGAGATTTAATGAATCCGGTGTCAGCAGAAACACATATACTTTCCTCTAGTTTTCCTGTGGTGGACCCGAGTTTTAGTCGAGTATCTACTCCAACAACTAACAATAAGCATTCACCTCTTAATAAGGGAAAAAGTACATTGAATGACTTTGGTCCTCTAACTTCAAAATGTGGTGTTTCTGAAAGAATAGTAATTGACTTAGAAGAGCCTGCTGATGTTGACGAGAGTAACAGACGGAAGCAGCAAACTGGAAGTTTTCATAGTATGAGAACAGAGAAAGGGTTTAATTTGGCAGACTTGAATAAACCGGTCAAAATGGAGGGAAGGGAAACGACTTTTTCATCATTTTTTGGTAATCAAAACCGAAACCGTTCTTTTGCAGAGGAACCACAAAAGCGTGACTCATCTGCAAAAAGAACTATATTCGGTTTTGAAATCGAAGAAAGAAACCACATGCCAAATTTTCACTCTTTACCATGGAAAAACACCACCTCTGTTCACAATGGTCCAACGGTTCATCAAAACCATCAGAATAACTCATCTGGTTCAAGAAATTACATCCCAGGGTTCTTTGCTGGTCATCCAAACTTGATGACAAATTCAACAAGCCAATTCTCAAATTCTGCCTTCGGTTTTTTAAATGGTATCAACTCCAAGGATTCGGTATCTGATAATCTTGAAGAAATGCGTGCCAGGGAAAAACACAGGTTTCTTGACATGTGGAAGAACCATGAAACCCCTGAACAAACGTTACCTCATTGGCTTACAGCAAAACCATGTTTACTGAATGTTCAGAACAAAGCGAAAGAAACATCAGTTCATCATATTAACTTGGACTCATTGCAGAACCATTCTCAGCGGTTTTTTAAGAAAACTGAAGTGGCAGATGCTAACAATACACACGTGTTCAAGAAGGTAAAAATTGATGATACCCAGACTGTTACCAAGATCCTTGGGGTCCCCATTATCGACCCCAAAGTTCAAAAGAAAGAAAGTGTTTCGGAAACTAGACATTACATTGATTTGAACATGTCTTATGATGAAGAAGATGCTCCTTCAGCAGCACCATCTTTTCCGGAATCTGTTGTCAAGATTGCTACAATGGAGATAGACTTGGAGGCTCCGGCTGTTCTTGAATCTGATAGTGATGATGGCTCAAACGACATCCACATGGAGCTTGTTAAGGTTGCAGCCGATGCTATTGTATCCATTTCAATTTCTCAGCCACCTTGTGAACCATCTGCTGACACTTTGCTGTGGCTTGCGGACGTTGTCACATCTAAGAATTGCAATAAAAGTTTAGTGCTTGCAGACGAAGAATATGTTCCTGAAGACATGGATTACTTCGAGTACATGACACTGAAACTTGAAGATAGTGAGGAAAAATATGATGATTATAAACCAATGATTGTTGAGGAACAAAAAGAAGACGACACTAGTTCATTGTCGAAAAGGACACCAAGGAAGGGTCAAGGAAAGCGAGGAAGGCAAAAAAGGGACTTCCAGAGAGATGTACTTCCGAGTATGGTTTCTTTATCAAGACGGGAAGTGACAGAAGATCTTCAAATATTTGAAGAGGCGTTTTCTTCTACTGGTGTATCTTGGCAATCTAGTATGTCGAAAAGGAAAGCTGCTAGAAACAGTAGGGGCAAGCATTTGGTGGTGGTGCCACCACCGCCAGCAGTGGCAATAACTGGTGGTGAGAAGAAGGCTATTTGTAAGGAAATGTCATTGGAGAAAAACCTTGAAGGGTGGGGAAGGAGGACGAGACGTCTACCTCGGCAAAGATGTCAAAATGGTGGTAATCATCAATCTCTTGCATTGAAGTGTTAACTAGCTAAAGATGTTCTGTTGTAGCCATTGTTGTGCATAATTATGTAGGCCTGTCTCATTTACAACTGATCAAACTTGTCACAAACAAGATAAAACATCATTTAGATTACTCGATTCACAATTTCACCTAAAACTATTGATCAGTCAGTATACTAATATGTCTGATAAGAGATTTATTAGCAATAATCTCGCGTCATTATCATTGTAGCATATGGTGCTTAGTCGAGATGGCAAAATATGTGACTTGGTTACTTGGTTAGCATGTCAGAAAGGTTTTGAACTGTTGGATTTATAACTATTAACTAGTCTACTCTGTATTTAGGTTCATGTAAAACCACTAAGATCAGGTTGGTTTGGCAGAAGACATGTTCCGACTGATGAGACCAAGTTGGCTTACTAAAACACTTAGATTCTCATATTATTGTTAGGTTGATTTTTAAGTCTATAAATCATTGTTTTTTTAATTAAATATCCTTTTACCTCCGTCAAGGCAACAACCACTTGTTGAGCAGAAGAATTAAGGAAATGTTTTTAAAACCTTCAAGTTTGGTGTCTTTTGACTTTCTTAAGAGGCCATTAATACCAACTCAAAGATCCAATCTTGTGGACCTATAAATTTCATTATAAAGCATTATCCCTATAATTTTTTCCGATACAAAAAGTTTATCCATAACTTACTTTCGGCAAAGGAACTTCTAATAGCACATTATATTATCAAATAATTTTTCAAAAACAACTACTGTCCAACTTGCACTTTATGCACAATAACAGGATAAGCTTAAACACAAGTTTAAGCTTTTTATCAAGTCATTAATCTAAAAAGGTTTTTGTCACCAATTGGAAAAGAAATTCAAATACTAATTTAAATAGCTTGGCAAATAAAACATTTTTAATGTTTTTGTGTATAAATCCACACAAATATAGCCCCTCGTAACCTCTCATTTTCCTTATCCTTAGCTACAAATCAATGTATAACGAGGAGATATACTTGAATTCACTAATTTTCCAGAATTATTTGGACTGGTGTACGTGGACCAACCACAACGGGATATTCAGAATCTCACGTGGCTTTTATGAACCGCATCAACTATTCATTTCTTCTCTTCAATGCAGTAAAGGAAGCGTTTGGCCCACATGACACTTGGTAGGTTTACATGCATAAACCTATTCTCATTTTTATTCTATCTTTTTCTGAAAAAGAAAAAGTACAATGCATTTACATGTGATGCCAATGTTTCTATTCTTTGTCTAGTGACATTGACCGATAAAAATCTTATATTGTAAGTTACGTAACTTAAACAATAAATTCCACAAAAAGGTGTAGATTGGCGGGAACACTCTGACATCGGGTATCTTTTGGCACCAGCTATTATCCACCCCACAAGGAATAGCTCCGGGCAACTCTCCTGGCCTAGTGGGGCACCAACTAGAGGAGTGAGCTGAGACTCTCGGACTCTTGAGCTCTTATCCACAAAGTCTCTTCGGTGAGCCCATAGATTTTACGGAGATGGGTACCTATCTGGAAGCAAAGTGCCAGAGATAGGATTCGAACCCGAGTCTATTGACTCAAGACCAAAGCCCCACCCACCCACTGGACCAATGCCCCAGTGGTAACTTAAACAATAAATTAATAGAGCTAAACTTTGAACAAATTTTTGTTATCATAAGACCGGGCGAAATAAGAGACTCAAGACTGAGTCTTCCCTCAATAAAGACGCGTCTTCCTTGTTACAGTCCCCCGCAACACTCGTTTTGGATGGTAAAAAACGAAGACTTAATAATGCAGATGATCGAGTCGTGGGAGATTTGTTGTGTGTGTTTATTAAATGGTTTTTATGAGGTGTATTTGTGTTTACGTGAAGTATATTTTGGTGATTAAATTGGTTGTCTTATTACACTAAATTTATGGTAAAGTTGGTTGTAGAGAGAAAGCTTATGTGACGTGATAAATGCGGTTTTAAGGTGTCTTTATTACATCTAACCTAAAATCTTATTCTTTGTTTTGCTGATAAGTTAAATTGCGACTAATTCTCGATCCTTATAAATTGGGATTGTTGGTAATGAACACGCTCAAAATAACTTCTTATTTTGATAAAGAGTCAAAAAACTTGGCTGATGAAAGGTGACTTGATTGTGTTTGAAGTAATAAGTTTGTACGATATAAAGTTAAAAGACATTCTTTTAACTTAAATAACATCAACAAAAATATACATAAGACACGTTTATTGAATTTGTTTTTCTATAAAAACAAAATGATAAAAACCAACAAAAAGAGTGACAGTGTTGGCAAAAAAAGTCCTACCGGGAGTCGAACCCAGGTCGCTGGATTCAAAGTCCAGAGTGCTAACCACTACACCATAGAACCAATTGTGTTTGAAGACCCCATATTTGAGTATTAATTGTAAGAATATCTAATCAACCTAGAAGTTTAAACTCAATTTAAAGCTCCATAAGTCGTTATGATACAAATTTCAACTCAACAAGAAGAAGATTCGAGATTGATTTTACAGTTTTTATAAGTTGAAAATACTAAGTATAAGCGTACTCGATTAAGCAAACTCAATAAGTTGAACTTGAACATTCTAGAGTTGAATTCACGTGAATTTAGTTCATGATACTTCGACTTGTTTGTAAACCTTAATTAAACAATGTAACACCTAAAGATTACATGAAAGCTCAAAAACTTGCTACGAATCCAAGTCAAATACTTACAAGATGTAGTATTACTTGTTATGTGTTTCAAGCTCGTTATTGGTATTCAAACTCAAGCTCAAACTTACTATATTTAATCAAACTGTTTAGTGAAGTGTTTCGAGTTCTAACTTGAATAAATTCGTTGAAATTTGAATCATTTGCATTCGTACCATCTCCACCACCGAGAGAAATAAAATTTGGAACTGCGGCAATTGGGTGTTGTAATTGTTCCTCTTTCAAAAACAATGTGTTTCTCTTTTAAGGAACTAGTTATAATACCCGTGCACGTACGGGATTATTTAAAAAGGGTTGTGTATAGTTTATTGTTATGTTGGAATTAATTCTATACGAAGTATAACATAACCAGTATTAGACTAAAACAATTCATACTAAAATTTTATAATTAACGTCTTTGACCAAGTACAATCCTGAGGTATGCATTTACTCCCTTGACACACTGGGCAGTAGCAATCATCATCTTCATAATATTCTATAAATTAGAATTTGCGGATTCCCAATCATTTGCCATTAATTTTCCGTCATAGAAAAACCAAAATCGATATGAATGGAAGATGCCTCTGTAACTCTTTTTTCTCCAATTTTCAGTACGAAGTTACTGGCTCTAAGAAGGCAATTGCACCTTAGCCCATGGACTGATACAGAGACTACTCTACAGGGGAAATCTCTTACTTGACTAGAGCGGATCCCGAGACGTATGGTGTATTTGAACATTTGTTTTTGGTTTTTTTGTCTTTGTCTTTAAATCTTCAACATCAACATCTACAATATTAGAATTGTGTCTTTTTTTGGTAGCACAAACTTTTGAAGCAGATTCTTTCACACTTTTATCATTTTCGTCTTCTGAATCTTTGATTATTATGATATCATTTGTGTTATAACCATGTTTTTTTGGCACGTTACTTTTGTTTGTCATATGCAAGGATAGAGTAATGGAATAATTAATTATATGATTTGAATGTACTTTTTTAAAATGATTGTAAGGTTGTTTTTGTTCTAGCATACCTTGTCACGGGTTGTTGATACCTTTTCTTGTGTGTTTGCATTGAAGGTAGTTGTTAGGTTTATTTCAGGTTCTTCGCATTTTCCATTTGATATGTTGTTTTATAATCTGCAATAAGACAATTAAAGATTATCATAGTGTCAAATTTTTTATCTTTATGATATATTGTTCTTACCTTTCTTTGAACACAAATATGTGTTTGTTGTTGTCATTAATATAAATCTTCGATGCTTTGTTGATGCTTGATACTTGTTGTTGGTATGCATGTATGATATTCTTCAGTAATAGATTAGTGTATGCAAATTATCTTTAGTTTTAAAATGTACATGAGAGGAGGAAGTTTTACTTTCCCATATGTTAATTTTGGCTAGTTGAAGAATCATGACGATCAGATCTGTTGTTGTGATATTTTTGTCGATGTACTCTTGTAAAACATCAGCATCATATTCCCATAAATCACATTGTATCTTCTGGCCGCTGTTATAAATTAATGGAAATGTTAGTCAAGCAAATAGCTATACTTCATTTGTGGTGATCACGTACCTTGTATTTTGCAGCTCATATTCAATAAGACTTGTTGGTTTTTGTTCCACGTTGACTTGTGTGACTTTCTTGTTTGATACTATTTACCTAATTACATCTGCAAACTGAATTCCATGTTAGTTTTTGTTGGTTTTTAAAGATTGATTTCACGTTTAACTATAAATTACCAAAAGCTTGAGCCTTGCTTATTTGGTTGTTGATAATTGTCTCGAAGGAAATAAACTCGAAACTGTCACTTTCGCTTTTGAAGTCATTTGTAACTGTAACACAAGTATCTTTCTTGAAGTATATTTTGGCGTCGTGCTCTGTTAGCCTGATTGATGCTTTGTTGGTCACACAGTTAAAGTCGCTTATAATAAGTTGAGCACCTTCTTTTATTGGTTTCTGAAATGCCGTCTTGAATATAGTATAGAAATTAGCGCAATCGTGAATTTTTGTACCCTATAATTTTGTGTGAGTAGTGATGGTTTTTAATAGCGAAGTAAATCATATTATTTGGAATTCATTAGTAATATAAATTTAAATGCATACATGTTCGTCCATTAAGATCATATTTATATTGTAGTTTAAGACCGGTTCACCCCAGATCTTCGCATTAATTTCATTGGCTTTTGATGGTGCTTCCATGTAGTATGTTTTCCATATGCGTATTGCTTTTACTTTGATTGTGTAGGAGGTCTTTGAATTTGGTTTAGCTCTTTAAGATAATGAAATTTTGATGTGTTTGATTTTATAGGTTGGTTAGGATTTTATTTATTTATTTATTTATTATTTTTTTTTGGGTTGATTGAGCTTCCATTGTTTTATAGTTTGTAGTTTTTTTGTTAGGTTTATAGTTGTTAATCGTTTTTGTTAAGTGTGAATATATATATATATATATATATATATGTGTGTGTGTATATATATATATATATATATATATATATATATATATGTCACTCATGCATAGAGTTTTGTTGTTGTACTTGAATTATGTTTTGTATTTTTAATTAAAATGTATATAATTTTTGGGTTGTACACCATTAAAGTTACTGTTATATTATATAAAAATTAGATAGGTATTATTTATTCCTTTGCTCTAGTCCAACTGTATTAGGTTTGGCTTGTATAGAAAACAAAACCTTCCAACAGGTTGATCTTTTTTGGATATTAAATCTTATTTTTTATTTCTTTTTAAATAGGTAAGTTAGTTTGAGTTAAACATATTTTTACCTGGAAATAATAATCCTGGTTTTTGTCCCTAAAGCAACAAATATCTTGTGGTTCTCGAATGATACAACGATTAGTTTCTTTGGGGTTTTAGTTTGTAAGTTTTTTATTAGTCCCTGGTATTTGTAGTAATTAATTTTGTTGATAAGTTTTTATAAGATTATGATTATGTTTTTTATTATTAACATAGCTGAATTAATATATGATATTTGTAATATTTATTTTAACTGGATATGGTTTAATTAGTGTTTGTATTCTTATTGTATAAGGATTGTGTTGAGGGCTTGTTTCTTTTTTTTCTGGATTAAGTGGGTGGGTCCCTTTCTGTTAATGGGTCTTAATGGGGAGGATGACTATTTGCTTTCTCTCTCCATATAGACCATTTAACAGAAAAAGAAACACATTATATACGTGGCCCCACCACTATCTCCCCATTAAGACTCATTAACATAAAAAAGAAACACTGTCATGTCTATATAAGACGTTTTATTCTTTTAATTTTTATACATTTTATCATCTGCCTTTGTGTTAGCCGGGTTTTTTTTTTGTTCCTCTTTTTATTGTGTAAGATGGAGTTTTTGTGTGAATTTAGGAACAGGATTGATGGTGGAATGGTGTGTGCTTCTAATCTTTTGTATTGTCTATAATTCTTTAATATATATGTGGTATTTTTAATTTTACCTTTTGTTGTTTTTAAACAGATTGTTCCTGGTGGTTTGTTAAGGTTTGCTAAAGGAAAGAAACATAAGAAGTTGTATGTACGTACTGTCGATCGTGTTTATTATGTTTGTGTAAGGTATATCAATGCGTCCTTTGCGTTGGTATTTGGTAGAGCTTGGAATCATTATGCGAATGCTAAAGGTATTCAGGTTGGGTGGCATGTACACTTTTTAGCTTCGAGTAGGCGAAGTCTGTTGTATGTTTCTGAATACAATTTAGAGGGCATGCCTACTTCGAGGCTTTATAATTTTTTGAGATTTTCTCTTGTATGTCTCACATACGCGTGTTTGCAAAGTAAACATGTGCAGGTAATTCGCTCTTTTTATAATAATAATAATTTTTTTTTTTTGGTGTGACAGATATTACCTAAAAGGTATTTTAATGGATTAAAGAAGCGTGATTTGCTGGATTTTGAGGGGATTGAAAAGCATGATGTGAAGCTTCACTTTATTGGAGATGAAGCTCATGGATTTTGGGGGAGTAATTGGGCAGATTTTCTTGAAAAGGAGAATGTTACTGAAGGGCAAAGAATGGTTTTTTGTCATGCAGGAGGGTTCAGATTCAATGTTACTGTTTTAAACTTTAATAGAGTTGCAATTGAGACTTTTTTTTGTGTTAGGCGATGACGTTGAATGGTATTCAGCTGTGATAGACTTGGATGATGATGTTGAAAAGGCCTGAACATGTTTTAGTCTATTTGCTTTGGTTTATTGGTTTAGGTTTTAGATTATAGGTTTTTCTGCTATGTTATAGTGGACAAAAGTTTTTAGGTTTTTATTGAATTAATGGATTAGTTTTATATTTTTGGTTTATGCAAATTTTTAATTGGGTTAATCTATTTGTTAGAAACAACAGTTGTGTAACTTTGTTTTCATACAAAGACCAGCTATTTGGTCTCCAATTGTAATAACGTTTTAGGTCCCTCTTGGTTCCTTACATACAAAGACCAGCTAATATCCCTATTCAACATATAAAGTGAACAACACGTTATGCACTCTCAGTCAAGTAACAAAAAATAACGCATGTTACGTCTAAAATAAGAATGAACTATATCAACTAAAAGCACTATCTTTTAACTCCGAAATCTCTGGGGATATTTAGCCTTAAAAACTTTAGTCCATAATCAAAAGTATAAGAGAAGAATATTGTACCATAACCAATATGGGTCAAATTTGTTCTATTTTGAACTCCAACAGGTCTAACTTCAAAAACCAACTAACAATGAAAGGGTTCAAATGGGTAAAAATAATCCAATTGTTTTCAAATGCCTATTACTTCCTAACCGCTTTAATCATGAAGATTATATTATTATGTGAAATAGTGTTGAGAACTCAAATTCACACAGTTAGTACAAACACTCTAGTTATCATAGCCACATGATTTTTTGGCTAAAAAGTTAAACTCAATTGACAAACCTTGAACTCACAAACCAAATGATCTGATCACCATCTGTTTTTAAATTGTAGCTTTGTCATATGCTTATTTAGAATCCTTATGTGGCTCTTATTGTAAGTTTCATTCATGCAAGGGGTTTGTACATGGTTCAAATGTTTAGATGTGATTTGGTTTGCTTTATGTAATCTATTCAATTTGAGTATTTTGCTCCAAAAGATATAGATAACATGCTCTAGTTACATAAGTAATACGCAATTACCAACCTGCAACCCCAAACACGTCAATTACAAAAATAATGTATAGCTATCCACTTACTTATTTCTTTGAAACACCACAAACATCCCAAGTACTCATTCTCTTCAAAATAAGAAGATATCTCTTATGGGGTGCTTCAAATAGTTGCTTTAGTAGCTTTGAAACAACGCAATAAGCACGGTTGTCTCCATTGCTCACCCTAGCTATTAATCAAACAACAAAATACATATTTTTATTGGTATAAGACTAACTATGATAATACAGTTGGCACAGTGCGCATATTCGTTGCAATTGATGATCCAAAGATAGTCGTTTTAGATAGCTTTGGAATGATAAAATGTGACAATTTTGTCCTTCTATGCATCAATAATGAATGGTATGAAAGCTCTTAACTCTAAGAAAATAGTAACGGCCTGAAATGGGTCGAGTCGAGCAAACCCACCAACATTTTTGTTCATTTTTCCTTTAAGTTTATAAATAATTGATATACAAATTATTGTATTAATCAACTATATTAGTCAAGTATTAATCTAAGATAATTTTAGTAACTGTTTTTCAAAAAATTCCATTTTGGCATGTTAGACGTAAAACATATTTGCATTCTCCTAAAGCTTACCCTTTTAAGCTCTCTTTCTTTTAGTTGTAATGCAGGCTGCAGCCATATAAATGTCTCTTACCACCGGGGGTAAAAGAGATAGGGTGGTGATCTCATGCATTTCAGTCATTGCCTTTGTTTTCAAGGTGTTCTCTATAAGAAAAAAAGAAAAGAAAAAGGTGGTTGCTGAAGTGCTCAGCCTTGGTGTATTGAATAGTCGATTGAATCGTATTTAAGCACACCACTACACCTTTGGTCTAAGAAAGCTTTATCTCATTTTGGCTAAAACATTGAAAATTTCAAGGGACAAATATAGGAAAGTGAAGTATGATGACTAAAATAAAAAAACCACAAAAGCTGATAATATGTTCCAAAAGTAAAATAACTCCATGATAAAGTATCAAATTGAAATGAAATACATTAGAAAATGTATAAAATGCACAAAGTAATCAACTAAATCAGACCAGCAATCTTACACATACTAAATCTTTTGAAAATGTAATCCATTTTTTGTCATAATAGTGATCTTAATCAGAAAGGTCCTGGTGTAAACTGATAATCAAAAGATAATTATAAATGTGCTGACGTCAACTAAATTATGTCAATTGATATGAACCCTCTGCATAACTTCTTTGTATACAACATTGGTTGTCATGTTTGTTGGTTTCTCGTCCTTGTCGCAGGCTATGATCTTCAGGCCCTTTTTGGTTGTGACTCTTGATAGTGCTACATATAATTGGCCATGCGTGAAAACTGGTTTTTGCAAGTACAGTCCTAATTCCGCTAGAGATTGTCCTTGGCTTTTGTTGTTTGTCATTGCAAAGCAAACACTTATTGGGAATTGTCTTCTATTGAACTCAAAAGGAACTCTTTTATCTGACGGCATTAATTGCAATCTTGGTATATAATTCATTTTCCCAATGTGCGTTCCAGATATTATCCTTGCCTCGATAACATGTTCATCTAGGCGTGTGACAAGTAAGCAAGTTCCGTTGCACAACCCATTTTACTGATCTATGTTTCGAAGAAGCATTATGGGAACTCCTTTTTTCAGTTTTAGAAGTGATTTAGAAGGCCTGATATTTTGAAAGAATTCAAAGCTCTGGAGCATATATAGACTCATCAAAATTAGTATTTATCTCGGTTGGACAAACATTGTCTGAACTGTAATAGACTTTTTTGTCTCCTTGAATTTTCTTCAACATATGCTCATTTATCAGATCCACCTCCTCATTTGTTGGAACCAAGATTGCTTTGTTTTCAAAGTACTCTTTTCTCCCAATGTTTTCTTGAATATTTTGATATATTGATGATAACATTGCTTCTAGAGGATCTCCATTTTGTTTTATCAACATATCGTTTGGAATTTCTATTTTTACTTCTCCATCGCTCTCAGGCCCAATCTGTCCTTCACCTACTTTCAAAATCCATTCTGCAAATTCTTCGATTTCTTTTGAATCCTTTTCGGTTGTTGTTGATTTTAAGCGCATGTTAGTAGTTAACTTCAAAATAGTAAAATCATCCCAGATATATGAGCGGATGATTGATGCATTTACTATCTCTTCTCTTGTACCTTTTACAATGACTAGCAAAACTTGTCGGAAGTCGCCTCTCCAAAAACTATTGTTTTTCCTCCGAATGGTTTGTGGCTTGCAGCTGGAATTATATCTCGTGATGTTCTGTCAAGAGTCTCAAATGCATGCTTATGTGTCATGGGTGCTTCATCCCAGATAATCAACTTTACTTTTCTCATTAAACCTGCTAGTGGGCTTTCATTTGGTATGCTACAAAAAGAATCTTCAGTTAGATTGATTGGTATTTTAAATCTTGAATATGTCGTTCTTCCTTTTGGTAGTAGCAACGCGGCAATTCCACTTGATGCAACGTTGAGCACAATTTCTCCTTTACATCTTATTGCTGAAGAAAATGTGTTCCATACGAATGTTTTACATGTACCTCCATAACCGTATAGAAAGAAAGTACTTTTTCCGAAGTAGTTGCTTCCATGATTGTATTATAAACACCTTTTTGCGCATCTGTCATCTTTGAATAAAGGAGCTCATGTTCTTTCTCGAGTTCTGTTTTATTGTAGTTGAGTTCTTCCTCTATGAACACGTTCCCTGCATCTTCTTTGTTGGTCAAATCTGGGAAAGGCATTTCTGGATAGTTTTTTAGTGTTGAGCCTCTGCGCTGAAGTTCTTCCTCTATCTTCTTTAAAGCAAAGTTTAGGATTCGTTCACGTTGCAACACCAAATCTAATAACAGGTTTAGTTATATATATGTTTGTGTATCTAAATAATTCATATATATTAAATACTTACTTGGCATGTTTAGATCTTGTCTCCGTATTGTTTGGATGTCATCTGCCAGCTCGTCGCATGTTTGTTCCCAAACATGTCTCGGTTTTGATAATGTGTTTTCTATGAGTAACATTACAAACACCGTTCTACAAAATGCTCCGGACGCAAACCTGTTTGTTTCTTTTATACATTCTATGTACTCTTTATCGTCTTGCAACAATCCCATTGCATAGAAAGAATCATAGACAACGTCGTTATGTGTGTATATTTCTTTGAATGAGGCATGACCCTTTACTTTGTTCAACAATATTCTTAGGTAGTAGATTCCACCGAGGCTTGCAGGAACATAATTGATTCGCCCTACTGCCGAGCCCCATTTTCTTGGTGTCCAAACTCGTGTTTTTATCTTCCAAACATATTTTGTTGGAAATCCCACATATGTCAATTTTTGAGTTTTTGTATCATGTTCTTTTCGCTCCATCCATTTCAAGAACTGAGAATTGGCTTTTGAAGGCTTTGACAGGACTTCATCTACAATGCCATCGTCCTCATACACAACAGGTTGTTCACCAGGTAGATGGAATGATAACCTTTCAACGTTAGGATATTGGTAGTGTATAGGGAATTTCAAAAGTCTCCACGCCGCTTCACATGCTGATATGTAACGACAATCATAATATTCCTTGATTTCGTCTTTGTTTTTTTTGTTTTGTTCATAATTGTTAATTGAATCATCTGTTGATTCTTCAAATGTTGCAGTTATTCTATCTTGTCCTTTATGTATGTATTTAAACAAATACTTGATAAAAGCCGCTTGATTGCACCATTCTACATTCATGTGCGCTTGAAATTTCTTCATAAGAATTGGATTGTGCCCAACAACGAACCTGCAATAAGATAATTATATTCAGACTAATGCATGTATTTTGCTATGAATTTTTTGGTTGTATTATATTTATATTTAATTGTTTTTTATATTACCTGTTGTCCAAATGGACTTTGTTTTTTACCACGGTTCGGCCATTATTTGATCTTTTACAAACAGGATATCCATCTTCGTTTATGTATGCTCTTTCCGTGTAATCTCTTGGAAATTTTTTTGAGCAAACGTTTTTCTTCATGCAAGGTGATTTCGTATTGTAGGGTCCACATGGCCCATGCATCATGGGTTCAGACACCAGCTTATATAATTCTGGATCTTCTTGTTTATCTGGTAATTCTGCTGAGATCACGCGATCTATAATTCAGGATTTGGTAGTTTTGATTATTTACTAAAGAACAAGCATATATGTGTGTGAGGAAGTCCTCTCTTTTGGAATTCAATTGTGTACACCACTGAAAATATAAGAGTAATGGTTAGATATTATATAGACTACTTTAGTATCAAGAGATATATATTTGTTTCAATTACCTCCTTTAACACGTCCAAGTATATGATTTTCTTGCAAATTCTTTATTAGTTTATCAAGCTTTGATTTGAAAACTCTTGATAGCACATCCGGCCTATCTTCAGCTGCTAGATTATATTCTTTCATGAATCTATTTATCTCTGGCCATTTTGTGTTGCAGTTGAAAGTAATTAAAAGATATGGTATCCATAAGTTTTGCAAAGAGCCATGGCATCCAGGTAATTTTGATTATTGTATCTTGTGCCTCCTGTATATGAAGATGGTAGAACTACACGGTTACCTGTTTTGGAAGCGTCTGAGTTGCCTTCGTTTAAAGATTTATTTAGGTTACTGACTGTGGCTATTCGTAGTTTTTTTTGTTGTGGCGTTAGAAACTAAGCCTTTCATTCTCTACCATTGTATATGCATCAACTAAGAACTGTTGGTAAAGACGGCCTGCCATAAGGATCAATGAGGTATCCGTGTCTCTCTGTTGCATTCTATAAGCAAACCATTCTCTTATTGAGAGTCTCCATCTCCCGGTTTCTGATTCCATCTCTACTCCTCGCAGAAATATATCGCTTCGATAACCATCATCAGCATAGGGGAAAAAGCAAAGGTACTGTAATGCAAATATAATGGGTGAAGTTCGTTTATACGGTTGAATGTTCCTTCTTTTGTTTGTAGTATAATATCCCTTGTACGTCCAGAATCATCTAAATCGCCAATTACGATAGTAGCGACTTCACTTGCAGTAGGAAGATTGTATTTTCTACCATCTTTTTCTCGCTTCTCTACTAACCTTAATTTAACATTCCTAGTTTTATTCCCTATTCGGTCTCCAATCATTCTGAAATCTTTGACTAAAGGATTTTCGGCATCCAAGATTTTTTCAATTTCAATAGCAATTTCACGATCTTTCTTCTTAATTATTTTTTGCTTCTTCTTGCTTTTAGAGCTGTTTAAAATATATATGACTTCATTAAAGAAAAATATCAAACTATTAAATTTAATATCTGGAAGAAATGTTTACCTTAATGCAGCATGTCTGTTGTCTATTTCATTGTCAGTGTAGAAGATATATAATTGTGCAAATTTTGGAATTTGGTCTTCTTTTGGTATGAGACTTCCTATTACATGGTAGTTTTGGCCATGCATTCTATAAATGAATGGGCCTTGTCCATTGTTTATTGACTTGTCTACTTTTCCAACTATTGATGTGAAACTAAACATCATGTTGTATTTTCTTATATGATGACGAAAGTACTTGCTTGTTTCACCATTTGATGTATAGAGTTTCAACAATGATTCAGGAGGTTTTTCCATGTTTGATGATTTAACCGTTCCATTCATACAACACAGAGTAAATGAATCTTCTTTTGTTACTTTCTTGTTTCCTTTTTTGGCTTCAGCTGTCCATAGTTTTGCTTGGCAAGTTTTGCAAGTCTATATTGGGTCTCCTATATCTATGTATGTTGTTAAAAGGTATACAAATTCGCGAATCTTTTTAGAAAGTAGAAGAACTATGTATATTCAAATGTCAAATAAATTGCGTACCTTTTGAAATACCTTGGGTTTGTGATTCTTCTAAGATTTATGTATTTTTAACACATTTGTTAGTATTGCGATTATAATATGACTGTTAGAGTATTACTAGTATGTGTTTTTACCTGTCTCATAGGCTCTCTTGTAGTCAGGGCCTGTCATCACTGGGACTTCATGAAGGTGTTCTTCATTCAAAATTGTTTCTATGTATTGCAAAGTACATGTAAATGTTGAAAGATTTATGAGAATAAGTCTAGAATCATAATTGATATAAATATATTGACCTTACCAAAGGTATTATTAAAATGATCTACTTCTGTTTTTTCCTCTTCTTGTTTATTCTTGTTTGAGGAATTTTTGTTGTTTCAAGAATAGTAACTTCACAAAGACTTGCTTATTGAAGAATGCTAACTTCAAATACACTTGTTGTTTCTAAATGTTTCTTTTTCTCCCATCTTTGTTTGAAATAATAAAGCATAACTTGGGTCTAATCAGGAGTATCAATAAAAGATGGTTGTATGTTTTCCTCGACAAAGGTTTCAACTTTGGTGGTTTGAAGTCTAAATTTCTGTGTTATTTTGGTAACACATACATAAAAGTTTAGGAATATAAATTATTAGGATCAACTTAAATTTAATGTATGTAAAAAGCAAAGTAAGTAGTTCATATACAACGTACCTGAAGGTGGTTATATATTTGAGTATTTGTAAGACCCTCCACATTCATAAGTCTAGATATCTTGGCAACACTTGTAGCTACAAATGATTATTGGGAGTAGATTACACTGATGTTTGTGCGGTTGTTTTTTTTAAGCATAAACTGATATATATTATTATATATTAATAACTTACCTTTTGAGCCTCCCAGATGGACCACTGCGTTGATAAACCTACGATGCAAGTCTGTTGTCCAGTATTGATATTACTTAGTTCCTGCATATAACAGAAGATAAGATGAATAGATTTCAAGGCTGTAAATCTTAGAAATCCGAATATAAAGTTTATTGGATTCTTACTATGTTTGTTATTGCTGTTTCAGCAATCTTGTTCCATTGGTTTGTTGGTTGTATTATCTACTGGTGGGTTTTGCATGTGTCGTTTTTGGTTTGCCATGTTTTCGATGATTAATAGTTGGAGGATGTATTACTGCTGTTCCAACAATCTTGTTCCCTTCATTTTTTGGCTGTATTATCTACTGGTGGGTTTTGCATGTGTCGTTTTTGGTTTGCCATGTTTTCGATGATCGGTATTTGGAGGATGTTTTTGGTTTATAAGAAGCTTTATATAGACTTTGATTATATAAAACAAATCCTAATATACTACTAATACAATATATGTTTATGGTCTATTAAAATCCACATGGTAACCCAATTTTAAAAAATTAATTAAAAAAAGCCCAATAGATATCCTTGATTACATATCCAAGTCCAAGCGCGTGTAGAATATATAGAATACGTTTTGTTTGTGTAATTATTGTTTTGAACAAACACTACTTTTTAATTATGCCTAAAGACTCTTAATTCTTGTATTTATCTTATTATTATTAGTTTGTTTTTAACTGATGTATATTGTATTTTCCTTAAAGTGTATCTTGTTTGTTTTATATATATATATATATCCGAGCGAATTATGCATATTTTTTGGTTTGTCAATCCGTGAAATCGTTATTTGTAAAGTTAGCCTATTGTTGAATCAATATAAAGAACCTAAATTATAATATTATATTACCAAAACTAACAGGTTATGATTATGTATGAAGCAATCATGCATACATTTTGATAATTGATATCCAAACTAAACCAGTGGACTGCAAAAAACTCCATACCTATCCTTTATGGCTAGTTTATGCAATCAGTAGTATAATACGTATGTTTATTTGATTTTCATGTCAAAATACGAAGGGCTTACTTTAAGTTAACAATTTTATGAAAGAAAAAAATACTGTAAAACACCAATTCAATCCTATTGAAATAAAATAAAATAAAAAGTCTCCTACAATAATAAAAGTAATAAATTCCTATAATTTAACAAAGCTTAAAGTAAAATAGAAAAATTGTGTTGGTAAACATCTAGTCTAATAGGTTCAATCTTCATGTTAGGATTTAGTAAATCCAGTTATTAAAGAGTCGGTCACCTCAAGTATATGTAATCGTTAGAAAGCTCGTAGTCGTAGATTATTATAAGTTAAGTAGTATTTAGTTTTAGTAACACTGTGGAGGACGGACGGGTCTTTACCCACTGTATGCCTGATCCACAGCCCGTAGGTGGCGATTTATGTAAGAACTATAAATACTCTCTACCTCCTAAGGTAGAGAGTTGGAGCTCATAATAAGATTTTTCTTTCTCTCACTAAAGTTCCCAACCTCTAACTTTCTCTCTCTAAAACATCTCTTATACGCCTATTTGATCGTGTGGTTTAGTGTGTTTATGAAATCCAATATGTTACAAATGGTATCAAGAGCCATGGTTTGATCATCTCTTACATATCCTTGGATTTCTAGTGGTTTTTAGATGGTTTTAGATTTTGAAAAAGTTTAGTGGTTTTTGCATCATTTGGTTCATTTCTAGTGTTAAAGTTTGAATCTTGGGTGTATTTTTGTGTTTAGAATCATTTTATGTGCTTGGGTTTTGATTTGGTAAGCTTGAATCATCGTGGTTGGGTTGTTTTTGGATTGAAAAGTGGTGTTTTTGAGATTTTCTTGTTAGCGACTTGAGCCACGGATTGTTATTCTTGGTAGCGATTTGCTTTTAAGTTGGTAGCGAGTTGTAGTTGAAGTGGTAGCGACTTGGTCCTAGCGACTTGTCTTTTGAGACAAGCCGACAAACAATACACTTAGTGGATTCTCCACTACGGGTAGCGACTTGGTGAAGGTTAGCGACTTGTACTTAAGTTTGTTAGTGACTTGGTGTTAGCGATTTGGTGCTTAGCGAGTTGCTATTTAGCGACTTGACGACTTAGCGACTTGGTGCTTAGCGACTTGTCATCTCAATTCTCAGCGACTTGGTGTTAGCTACTTGGATCTTAGCGAGTTGTTCTTTAGCAACTTGACTGTGTCTTAGCGACTTGGCATTATAGCGACTTGATATTTAACAACTTGGTGGTTAGCGACTTGGTTCAAGGTTTCTTAGAGACTTGGTTGATTTTGGGTTGTAATACGGTTTTCTCTTGATTTAGTAAAATCCCGTGAAAGAATCTATTTCCCGGTTTAATCATTGAGTTATAAAATCCCGTGCAATCTGTTAACATGTCTACCAACGTATCTACAATCATTTCCACTGTTGCTGAGGATGTTCAAGCAGCTGGCTCAGATACTCTTCCACCCATGCTTGACAGAACCGACTACGACTCTTGGGCACAACGAATCACATTGTACTGTCTTGGAAAGGAAAATGGGGTCAACATTCTCAAATCCATTGATGAAGGACCTTATCAGATTGAGACTACTAGAGACTTAATTGATACAGCTGAAGATGGAACAATGATCTATGGAATAGACAGACCTAAGACGTATGATGAGCTCAATGAGAAGGAGGAAAAGAGATTCGATGCAGATATCAGGGCGTCTAACATTATACTTCAAGGTCTTCCAAAAGACATCTACAAGCTTATCAATCACAACACTGAAGCAAAGGCTGTATGGGATAATGTCAAGATGCTTCTCTCAGGTTCTGAATTAACTGTTGAAGACAGAGAATCACAACTGTATGATGAATTTGAGCACTTCAAGATGAAACCAGATGAAAGTGTCTATGAGTACTACGTGAGATTCCATAAGCTTGTGAATGACACGAGGAACATCAAAATGACCATGCCAAACATTCAGCTGAACTCAAAGTTTGTGAACAACATGAATCCCGAATGGCACAAGTTTGTCACTTCTGTGAAGTTAACTAAAGGTTTGAAGAACACCAACTATGAGCAACTGTATGCTTTTCTTCTTCAGAATGAGAGACATGCAATGTTTGAAAAACGGATTCTTGATCAGTTCAAAACCAACCAGGGAGAGACAAGCTCATCAAATGATTCTACTGCCTTTTACACAAATGTTGGAATTACCACCAAAGCTTCTCAAGTTATACCCATGGGTAATGGTAATCACAAACTCATTCCCGATTCAATGTTCAAACAAGCTGATGCTGATGCAGCCGTAAGAAACTTCATTAATCAATTGGCTCTCATGATTAGTCAAAACATGAACTCTCTCCCACACACCAACAACAACCTCAGAACAGCATTCAATCCATACAATCAAGCCACTGCCGAGATCGGAAGGTTATGGTGCAGCCAGCCAAGAAGGCAAGCATGAACAAGGAAGAGGTGGAGTTGGTAGAGGATATGTGGAAAATCTGAATAGGGGAAGAAATGGAAATCAGGGACAAGCAAAGCCGATCAAGTGCTACAATTGTGGAGGTGAGGGACATATTGCAAGGAACTGCACATCGCCAAAACGTCCTCAGAATGCAGAGTACTTCAGGGATAAGATGTTGCTTGTGCAAGCTCAGGATAATGGAGCAGCTTTGGATGAAGAGGAGTTATTGTTTCTTGCTGAAGGGAATGCCAAGACTTATGATGCTGATGTTGATGAACAACCAATTCAGGAGATGGGTCATAATCATCAGAATGCCTTTCAAGTAGCTGATTGTGATGCGTTTGACTCTGATGTCGATGATGAACCTACTGCTCAAACAATCTTCATGGCTAGCATCTCACCTATGGTTTCTCCAAAGGTCTCTCCACCACAACAGGCCAGCCAATCCAAAGAGTCAATCATCTCAGAGGTATTAAAACTATATGATAATGTTGATAAGCGAAAGATGCATAATGAAGTACAAACTCTTGAGACTTATGAATCAGATATTGATGATGAGGGTAATAGAAATATTGTCCCATATGATCAATATGTGAAGCAAAGTGAAAGTGAGGTTGTACCAAGTAATGCATCTTCTGCAGTCAATAATGACTATGTTTTTTATGAATACACTGCATGTTCCCCTGATGATTCTGTTGTTTCTGAACTGAATGCCTATAAAGAACAAGTTGCTATTTATGAACAACGCGCCAAATTTGAGTTGACCACCCGTGAGCAGGAAATGGATGACCAAATGCGTACAATTATTAGAAAAAGTAATTTTAGAGAAGAAGTATTAAAACAAGAGTTAAATTTTTTACAAGAAAAGCTTTCTAAAACTGCTAAGCAAAAACAAGAACTTCAAGAAAATGTGAAAATGCTTAAGCAAGAATTCAATGCTAAGGAATCAAAACTTTTGAATGATTTTTCCAATCTAAAAACTTTGAAAAACAAGCTTGAAAATAACTTGTACGTAAAGGGAACACCATTCACACTGCTCACTTGATCACTAAGCATAGAGTCTTAAGCGATAAGCATAGCATTCCCCTTGTTGAGGAACCAAATCCAGAGGTCATTAAAAAGGCTAGAACTGCTCATAAGGTAATTTATGATGGCAATGAAATCCTTAAACCTAGGCAGATACCTAGTTGTGCTGAGTGCACTGAAGAAGATAAGAAATCAGATGAGGTCACTAGGGAGAAAATGGATAAGAAACTCAACAATCCTGCATGTAAAGAGAAAAACATAATTATCAGACCCCATGACTACAAAAAGGAAAATTGGATTTCCTTGAACATGTTTAAGCCTCAAACGTTGTTAACACCCGAACAAGTGTTCTGAAAAAAGGATTTAGATAAGCAAAAAGCAGAGAATCTTGTTGTAACAAACCCCCCTCTTAGGAAAATGCCTTCGGCAACTGTGTATCCTCCTAATACACCAATGCATCTAGTCCCTAGAACTATTGCCACTAAAAGCAAGACCTTAATCAGTCAATATGTTATCTTTCAATTATTTGTTGATTTTGAGAAAACTCGTAAGAAAAGGATCGCACCCACTGGTATAACTGAAGGAGAAAGGGGTTTTGAGCAAACTAAAGAATGCTATTTAACTGAGGTCATGCCTTTCTTTAAACAACTAAAAGATCAATTTGAGAGTCTTAAAAAGGGGATGAATTCTGATATTAAAGAAATGGAAAAAGAATTTGATGCAATGATTGTGGAGGTTAGTGACTATGAGCGAGAATTAAAATATAATGATATTGAGAGGAAGAACTTGCATACACTAAATGAGAATCTTATTTCGGAATGTATTTCTCAAGATGTGTTTTACACTGCTACGAATTGTTCTATTAATGTTTCTCAATTTCATGAATTATCTGTTGCTCTGAAAGTCTCCCATGATCGTGTCATTGAGCTTGAAAAGACTAATTCTAAACTAAATGAGAAAATTGATCAGGATGATCACGATAATTTGGTAAAACATTTTTCTAAACTATAAGTTGAACATTTTAATTTACAACTAAAATATCAACATCTTAAAGAAAATGTCAAAACCTCAAATATCAAGACATCTTCATATGCTCCAGAGTTTGATGCAGTTTTTCAGATAAACAAACGTGACGAACAGATTCAAGCTCATTGTAACATGATCAGAAAGTTGAAAGCCCAAATTTCTCAATTAAAAGGTGAAAAGAACAATGTGACTGCCTCCCAAATGCCTCCTCCTTTAGATTCCCAGTATTCTCAAACTTTGCATCTTCAAAACTTAGTAAATGCTTTACAAAAGGAAAACGAGAGCTTTCTAGAAGAAAATGAAAAATTTAAACGTCACTTTAAAGAGTTATATGATTCAATGAAAGTCACTCGTGACGAAAATAACGAAAAAAATAACTTCTTTACAAAAGGAAATTGAGAATCTGAGGGGTCAGGAAAAAGGGAAACTGCCACTTGTTTTTAATGAGAATGTTGTTTCAAAGTCATCCTCTGACTGCAAATATACTGTGACTGTTAAATACATTCCTCCTCATCTTAGGAATAATAACTTGTGTTTCACAACTACTGTGCACACCTTAAGGATAGTCTAGAATGTCTCCGTGAGATTGTAGAAGAGGATTTCATAAATAAGCCTCTTGACAGAGAAATTAGGTTTGCTTGCATTCAGGCCAAACGATCTCAGGAGCTGCTAGAATGTTTAATTGCAACATGTCCTACATCCTTAGGTGCAAAAGGTAAAGCTGTGATGCCTTGCTCTATGCCTAGTGCCAAGCATACAAACCATTCCATGCCCAGTTTTAAGAAAGTAAACACTAATGTGCCTTCTAGTAGTTCAGATCCTTGCACATCTAGTTCAGGAATGCAAAAGGTAGATCAACCAACTAATGTTCCCATAATTCCCTCTACAGGAGTAATCAGTGTCATTAAAGCAAGCGGGTCAAATCCTCCAGGCAATACAAAGCAAGATAGGACCTCGCAAGCTAAGAATGTGCATTGGAAGAGTGTAGAAGACCAACCTAGGAACTTTAAGTTTGAGTTGAATAAAACGAATCGTGTTGATTCTAGTATTAGCCATAGGCGTACTGTAATTAATTAGACTTCTGATACTATCTGCAAACCATGTAATGATGTCTGCTTGAATTTTGTTACTAATCATGAATGTGGTGTGAATGTTTTGTCTAATACTGTCAAATGCCTAGTTAAAATTGTTAATGCTAAAAATCATGCTAAGAAGGCTAAAAGGCAAAGACGGAAGAAAGTTAGAAAACAGTGGAAACCCACAGGAAGAACATTTAGTAAGATAGGTTATCAATGGATACCTATTGGTCATAAGGATAATTAGTTTTGTCCTCAATCTGCTAAGACTATGCCCACTAGAAAATGGATGCCTACTGGTAGAACTATTCCTTTAAAAAGTGAACATACTTTGAATAGGTCAAATACGGACACCAGCACTGCATCTATTCCTAATGATTCCATTGCTTCTATTTCTGATATGAATGTTTCTATTTCTGATGTGGGTGTTCCAATCACTGTTACTAACCAAATGGAACCCATTCTTGCATGGGGATCCCAAATATCCAGTTATCCATTCTTGTCTGTGTTCAACTGCAGATCGTTCAAATAGTTATGTGGTACTGGACTCAGTGCCGCTCCAAGCATATGACTGAGACCGTCATGCGGCTCATGAACTTCGTGAGCAAATTCATCGGGACTGTTAGATTCGGAACGATCATTTCGGTGCAATTATGGGTTATGGAGATTATGTTGTCGGTGATAGCGTTATCTCCAGAGTATATTTTGTGGAAGGTCTTGGTCATAACTTGTTCTCTGTTGGTCAATTCTGTGATTCTGATCTAGAAGTAGCCTTCAGAAAACATACTTGTTTCGTTAGAGAACTTGTTGGTAAAGAACTTCTCAGAGGAACTTGTGGTTCAAACCTATACTCCATCTCTATCGATGACATGATGAAGTCTTCTCCAATATGCTTGCTGTCAAAGGCCTCCAAAACAAAGTCTTGGTTATGGCATCGCCGCTCAATCACTTGAACTTCGCACCATTAACAACCTTTCCGAAAGGATCTTGTCGAGGCTTACCTGACTAAAATATGAAAAGATCATCTTTGTTCAGCTTGCCAATTGGGAAAAGCACTAAATATGCCCACAGACCAAAGCCCACAAACTCGTGAATGGAAGTTCTTCATACCCTTCATATGGATCTGTGCGGCCCAATGAGAGTGCAATCTATTAATGGGAAGAGATATGTGTTAGTAGTGGTTGATGACTACTCCCGATTCACTTGGGTTAAGTTTTTGAGGACAAAGGATGAAACTCCAGATGTCATCATTAAACTCATTAAACAACTTCAGATCCGACTCAACAAAACGGTTCGAATCGTCCGAACTGACAATGGAACTGAGTTTGTTAATAAAGAACTCAATGAATTTTATGAAAATATTGGAATCTGTCCTCAAAGAAGTGTTCCTCGAACTCCTCAACAGAACGGTGTAGTCGAAAGACGAAATCGAACTCTTGTAGAAGCTGCAAGAACAATGCTGATTTACTCAAAGGTTCCAATGTTTCTATGGGCTGAAGCTTTTGCCACTGCATGTTACACTCAAAATCGATCTCTAATTCATACATCTCATGGAAAGACTCCATACGAACTTGTCCACAATCGAAAACCTAATCTATCATATCTTCGTGTGTTTGGTGCTTTATGTTATCCAACTAATGACGGATAAGATTTAGGTAAATTGAAAGCTAAAGCGGACATTGGAGTATTTTTTGGATATGCACCAAGCAGAAAAGGTTACCGAATCTACAACAAGAGAACCCGAAATATCATGGAAACAATTCACGCTACGCTGATGAGTCTGACCGTCAAATGGCTCCCGACAATCCAGTTCTGGACCCACACTTCAAAACAAAGTCCCATTGGTTCATCCCTTGTACCAAATTCTCTCCAAAGAACTCCATATGTACCTCCAATCAAGATGATTTAAAGAAATTGTTTGATCCAATGTTTGATGAACACTATGAGCTAAGTGCTATTGATCTGTCAATTCCTACAACAGAGGCTACTCATATCCCTGTGAATGAAGTCAACCCTTCAGTCTCAATATCATTAAGTCAAGAAGCCCTGCCGCCGATCACTGCCTCATCAACAAATCATCAATCTTCGAATGTACATCATGGAACTGTTTCTCGCATCAATGATGAAGTTAATCCCTTTGCTACCCCGAAGATGCTCCATTTGAAAACATATTTGCTCCTGAATCATCATCGAACCATCTTCTTCGTGAGACATCGACTCGCTACTTCAGTCCCTTAATAACAGCCACATGAACACCTCAGAAAATGGACTCATGATCATCCATTGGACAACATCATTGGAAATCCTCTCGTCCAAAGATCCACACGGAAACAACTTTGCAACCGATGCCTTATGGTGCTTCTTCAACTCCGCACTCTCTAAGATCGAACCAAAAGATGTTAAAACCGCCATGAATGAAGACAGATGGTTCAATGCCATGCAAGAAGAAATTCATGAGTTTGATCGACTTGATGTATGGGAATTAGTACCGCTCCGATTGTGCTATGATTAATTGCTCTAAAATGGATCTTCAAAGTGAAACTTGATGAGCATGGTGATGTCCTAAAGAACAAGGCTCGATTGGTGGCTAAAGGATACCGACAAGAGGAGGGTATTGACTTTGAAGAATCATTTGCCCTGCTGCTCGTATCGAGGCAATCGAATCTTCTTGGCTAATGTTGCAAGTAAGAACATGGTAGTCTATCGATGGATGTAAAGACGCGCGTTTCTTAACGGAGATCTTAAAGAAGTCGTCACGCCACCAACCTCAAGGATTTGTGAATCCAGAGCATCCTACTCACGTTTATCGCTTGAAGAAGGCTCTTTACGGTTTAAAGCAAGCTCCAAGGGCATGGTATGATACGCTATCAAAGTTTCTTCTATCTACGGATTCAAAGAAAGGAGCAGCTTGATCCTACATTGTTCACCAGAAGTCGGAAAACATTTAATTCACGTTCAAATTTATGTTGATGATATCATCTTTGCCTCGACCGACCCCAATGAGTGTGACCGTTTTCAAATGAAATGGGTTCTAAATTTCAAATGTCAATGATGGGACAAATGTCATTTTTCTTGGGATTACAAATTTCACAAAGTCCCTGAGGCATTTTTATAAATCAATCTAAATATGCAAATGAGATTTTAAAGAAATTTGGATTTGATTCTAGTGACCCTCTTGACACTCCCATGATTGAACGTACTAAACTAGATGAGGACCACTCATGGATCATGGTAGACCAAACGAAATATCGTAGTATGATTGATCCCTCGATGTACCTCACAGCCTAGTAGACCGACATCTTTTCGCCGTTTGCATGTGTGCTAGATACCAGGCTAAGCCTACTAAAAGGTACCTTGAAGCGGTTAAACGGGTCTTTCGGTATCTCCAAGGAACCATCAATATGGGACTTTGGTACCAAGGACACCGTATGTCACTAACACCTATGCAGATGCCGATCATGCAGATGTCAAGATACTCGTGAAGTACGCCCGAGGTGCTCGCTTTTGGGTGATAAGCTTGTGAGTCGGTCTTCAAAGAAGCAAATGAGTACTTCTATTTCTACGAGGTTGAATACATATCCATGTCATCTTGTTGTGCTCAAATCCTATGGATGAGATCCCAATTATCCGACTATGGCTTTGAATTCAACAAAATCCTCTCAGATCGCGGATAATAAAAGTGCTATTGCTCTCTCATGCAACAACGCATAAACACTCAAGAGCAAAGCACATCGACATTCGACATCATTTCATCTAGGAGCAAGTTGAAAACGGTGTGGTGGAACTATACTTTGTGAGGACTGAATACCGCTTAGCGTACATCTTCACCAAAGCTCTTCCTAGAGAACGTTTTGAGTTTATTCTTCCACGACTTGGTCTTAAGAGCCTACAACCGGAAACACTCAAACGCCTTCAAGAGGAAGAAGAGGAGTAAAAGGTTTCCTTCATCTATCTCTTGTAAATATTTATTCGAAAAACAAAATACAAAATTATAAAACCTTCAAAAATCAAATAGAAAATTATAAAACTTTCAAAATCCATAAAAATTCGAAAAAAACCTCAAAAAATATTGTCATTTTGTCATGTTTTTCTCGATTCGATAATATCTACGGTCTTGATGCTGTCATTCAAAGAATGACACGGGACTTTAGATGTTGTTCGAATTTTCATAAAAAAAAATCAAAAAATCAAAAAATATTTTTGGGAGAAAGAGAAATAATGGTTTATTGTCATTTCAGCCAGTAACCCGCTTTTCAAAGTAAGAACAGAGCCATTATTTATCTTGGTTTTCAAATCTCATGCTCTGATTCTATAAAACTATCACTTACTATCTAATGAAAACTAATTGCTTTGAAAAATAACTCGGACTCTATTTTTGGAAATCATATGGACTTAACATTTGTCAAAAATATCTATCTCTCAATCAACAACTTATGTCATTGATTGAGGGGGAGAATGATTTCAATTAAATCATAAGGTTATTTGTCATTCAATCGTTTTCAAAAGATAATCATGCATGTTTAATCAATGGAGTTTAAAGTCTCAAAATCCGATCCTTATCAGTTAAAACATTTTCATAATCAAGTCACAATTCTCCTTAAAAGCTTTCCAAATCAATTTAAATCTACAGAGATCACAAATCTCAAATGATTTGATAATTGTGATCGGGGGAGAATTTGTGATTTAAATTAGATTTAAACTGATAATTCGGTAAATGGTTTTATAAGGATGTACAAGCTCTCCTTCCCACATGTGCCAAACTTAAACCACAAAACTTCAAATTTTCCATGCACATGTTGAGAGGGAGCATCTATCTTAAACCACAAAGATCTGAAACGTGATCAATTTATTTCAATGTGCAGTCTTTTCCCTCTAGTATGTGCAAAACTCTTTCAAAACCTCGAGGCATATATTGAGGGGGAGCAAAATTTTGAAAACCTCATCCTTCCCCAAAATGCTTTATCTACTTGATTTGATTAGGGAAGTGATGGAAATCAAAGAAGTTAATTCTTCCTCTTGCCTCCGTGTGCCAAACGATTTCAAATACATGAAGCACATGTTGAGGGGGAGCTCTTGTTCTAAAAATATCAAAAACAATTCAGGTACAAAATGCTTTGATAATATATCACAAGTATCTGGATTGATTTTCAAATGGTTTTCAATTGGTTCCAATGGCAGATGAACAATACCAAAATAGACCGACCAACTTTACTTTATGTATGGTGATATAAGGATGATAAGGTTAGGTATTTGTTCCCATGATCCGCCAGAACCGGAGGGATCTACCCATGGACAATCCACTAGATAGTGTAGAAGTCCTTAGGTATATTGAAAAAGGAGAAAAATGAGATATGGGAAGAGTGCAGACTAAGATCGAAGCTAGTATCGAATAAACCCAACAATTTTCTAGTAATGAAGTCTCGGTAAGCACTGAAGGGGTTGAAGAATGAAAAGAATTGAATGAGAAAAGGGTGAAAACAAATAGCCCTCCAATTATTCAACCTTAGGCGTAAACCGGTTCAATTCATATACTACTGGTGGTTACCAAGGTAACATCAATATTGAAGACAAGACGTCATGGACCGAAAGACGACCGCACTTCAACTTTCCTAACCACTCAAGTTCCTCTTAAAAGGACTTGTTTCATTCTCACGGGGAACCGACATTATCTATCGACTTTCTATTAGAGATTGTTGATATTTAAGAAGGAGACCCTCTCCCTAGTCTCCGAAATAGGATCCAAATATGCACAAATTGAGTCTAGAGCCACGAGATCATCTATAAATCTCATTAGGACACTTTCAATGAAGACTCTCTATTTCACACAATGTGGAAAGAGAGATTATATCTTGAGTCCTACGCATTATCCTTGTGGTATTGCCAGAACATCTGAGTGATATGTAAACATATTCACAATGAAGATGGAAAGCCTTCTGGAGCCAACATCAAACAAGCTCCTGGTAGGTGGCATGTGAGATCTATTCAATAGATCAACCATGTGACAACTGAACAGAAACAATGGGCCGAATCAATCTTTTGATTCAATCTCGTTCAGTTATGGATTGACGATACCTTTGAAAAACCGGTCGTTGTGCTTAAAAACTCTTTTCTTTAGCACATCGACCGTGTACTAATATTTCAAATCAAAAGGTGTTTATGATTGATAATTGATTTTCATTAAAACCTTCTTTGTATTGCAAAAACAATTTCTATTGGGCATACACGGTTGTTTTTCAAATCTCCTTTTATCAATCGCTGAATCTCAATTCGCCGGTTCACTCACCCGTTGTCTTCTTTGAGACGCTCGGTTTGAGAACAGCTAGAGCACCGCTAAACCCTGCAAGGAAATTCTTCGAATTATACCTGATCACGTGCAGTATTTGTACTCGATCAACGGGAACCGTGGGCCGGTACCTCAATTCAACGAAAGTGATCAAAGACACTTTCGCACTTTATCGCTAACTGTTGTATGCGTGCACGCCCGACGCTTGTAGCTGATCGTAATGAAGCGGTCAATCAATAGCCGCATGCTCACTCAACACATTCATCTCGAAAGAAATCATGATTAGTGCATCAATGACTCTGATATTTTTACTCCATGCTTCTACTACGCTGCTGCCAATATCATGAATCAATAAAAGCTTCCGCTACTCTGATGAGAATATATCATGATCCAGAATGTGAGCATGTCGGCCCATATGTCACAACATCACATAATACCAACACCACAATGGATGAGTCAGAGATTTATGTTAGCTGATGATCTCAAAAGCTGGCTCAAAACTCATTATCACGTGGATCAGTAAAAGACCTCCACTTGGATTAACCAAACATGCAACAATGATGAATCAATGACTACGAGCTTCAGAGCAAAGTACTACATCAAGAATGGAAGAACAATTTAATATGTAATATCTGTTTGTATTCAATGTAATTTTATTGCATGTTTGAGGTGACCTCCCTTATGGGGAGATTGTTAGGGTTTAGTAAATCCAGTTATTAAAGAGTCGGTCACCTCAAGTATATGTAGTCGTTAGAAAGCTCGTAGTCGTAGATTATTAAAAGTTAAGTAGTATTTAGTTTTAGTAACACCGTGGAGGACGGACGGGTCTTTACCCACTGTATGCCTGATCCACAGCCCGTAGGTGGCGATTTATGTAAGAACTATAAATACTCTCTACCTCCCAAGGTAGAGAGTTGGAGCTCATAATAAGATTTTTCTTTCTCTCACTAAAGTTCCCAACCTCTAACTTTCTCTCTCTAAAACATCTCTTATACGCCTATTTGATCGTGTGGTTTAGTGTGTTTATGAAATCCAATATGTTACACTTCATTAGTCTTTGCGGCCTTGGTTTTGTTTGTTTCTCCAACTTCTGTTGTGTCTTCATCATCACAAATAGACTGCTTCTCCTGGTAGATATCACCAACTTCTGAATCAGTGGTTCCCTCTTGATAAATATATGGTTTCTGCTATTAGATATTGTAAGTAAAATGATTAATGCAATAACCAATTTTAGGAAAGAGTTGTTGTAATTTATATATGTATTATACGTACCATATCAATTTGGCATTTTGCAATTATAGACTTGATTACTTCTTCATAATCAATTATCTTGTTAGTTGTATATATGTGGTAGTTGTTTTCCAAATTGTAACTTGAAACTTGTACTTTCAAGACATAATGTTTGTTCATCATAAAATTCAAATCTTCATGATATGAGGTGTTATCTAAATCCTATTAATGGTTATAAAAGTGTCAAACAGTCTATTCATATTTTGATATTTCATATAATGTGTCAAGTTTCAAGATACTAACCTTTTGCTTTTGATATTAGGTACCCAAGAGATTTTCCAATCAATTTGCATACCTCTTGTTGGAATAACCAAAACGAAGCTGAGCATGTTTCATCTTGCACTCGAATTTGTATTTTGATTCTATCAAATTTAAGCTCGATATTAGTAAGATTTTTATTTAATTAAATGTACAGTAACAATATTTGTTTACCTTGGATAAACATCGGATACCTCCTCGTCACATTTTTCTCAGGTGTAACAGTTTGGAAATTCCGATTTCTGAGCCTTATTTTTGCATTTGTTGCAAACCATGTAGTACCATCCTTGGTTAGTGACAACACGTAAAACTTTAGCAAATAACACACATCTACTTGCATGTTATCTAAAAAGTTAAAATGTTAGATTAAAAATTCATTGTAATTTTATGCAGATTTGTTGTTTTACAATTTACCTCAGAAATTTCATATAATTCTTCATGTTCTTTACGGGAAATCTTGTATAGGAGTCTTCTGGATTTTCGTAGACAGTATTTGTTGAGAATTGTGCTTTTGTATCTTCAGATCCAGCTAACTCGGTACTTAAGAAGCTCTGGGTAAAGAATAGATATTAATTATTTTTCGTACATGTGCAAAATATTAAATGGATGAATTTATAGCACTTACCTGGTTTTAAAATCAATGATTAGCCGCTTATCTTCATTGATAAATACCTTTGTTCCATGTAAACAATTGGAAAGTTGTGTAACATCTGTACAAATTTGATAACTGTAATTAAATACATTCTATTATACATGATTATTGAACGAAAATTGGATATACTTACTATTCCAGGTGTTGTACTTTGCCATAATGATTAAAACGATTATGGTTCTTCTGAATTTTATTATCCTTGATGTATTTATGCAACTTTTCAGCAAGATCATTCCATAAGATACAACGAATTGTATCACCCCTGGTGAAAAAATATTCTTTCGTTATTCAAATAAATTATTAAACAAAAATGTTAATACAAATATCTTCCTAAAACGTTATTTATATTTTATGATCTTTACCTTGTTTTGTTAACGACAAAAGTAAATTTCATTTTTGTAAAGTATAAATCTTGTCAAGATTAATAGACATTAAATCAAACTTTCCTTAAATAAAGTCTTCATCACTTAAGCATTTACATCTTATCACATTTTGATTAGGTATGTATCAACTAACATTGATATCCTTCTAAACTATAATGTGCATCAAAAATTTTAGAACAAGTATGTTTAGTTTCTTAAACATAACATTACATATGTATTTACTTATAACATATTAATTCTAAAAATAGAAAACAAGATATTACATCATGGCTTGCATCACATTAGAAATCTTTGGAAGATTTCATAGAATATTTTGGTTAGATATTCACTCATCATATCTTACATGATCTTGAAGAGATTTTGGCGATCTTGGAAAGATTTTTTGTAATCTTTACTGTCAGACTGGCGGAACCAAAAATTAACAAGGGCGGAACCCTTTTTTTGGTTTCGTCCAGCCCGTGGCTCTGTTGTACATTTGGCCTATAAATAGCAAGCCAGCCCAAGTTGTTTTCTCATCCCTCATTAGCATAAAACACATACATTCTCTCATTCTATTACTTCTAACTCAGTTTCATTTCATTCTAGTGATCATCTTTTGTAGAAAAGAAGATCAAGGCATAATCAAGCTTCAACAATTAGTTGGAAAGCTTGTTTGTTTTGTTGTTGTGTGATCTAGTATTGTGCATACATCATTGTTGTACCAAACCATCTTAAACCTCTGAGTGTGAGTGGTTAGTATTTTAGTCCTCAAAATACATAGTGTGTTGGGAGTGGTTGTACCCTTGTAAAAGAACTCGACATCTAGCTTTGTGTCGGAAATATTGTGTAAGCGAAGTGTAAAGGTTTTCTCCGCCAGTTAAAGGAACTTGTTGATTAGTGAAGATAACTCTCGAGTGTGAGACACGGGGAGGGGAGTAGGGCAAGGAAAAAGAGTCCTTGTATACCGAACCACTATAAACAACTTTGCCGTTGTTTGATTGTTTCTTTCTTTATTTACTTATTATATATCCTTTTTGCATATTATTTATTCCTCACTAACATATCCTTGATCAATATCAATTGATCTTACAATAAAGTTTCAAACAAAGATTTTAAACGGTAAAACTATTCAACCCCCTTCTAGTTTTCCACAAAAAACATATATAAGTCCATATAATTTTTTATAAACTTATAGCAAATCCTGTAGTTCAAATTCCAGGCTGCTTTTCTTACTCCCATTCTTTCCATTCAGAACTGTTATATCTTTATTATTAATCAAACGACCAATCACATCTATAAAAAAAGATAGATTATATTATTAGAATGAGAAATTTTGAAATTTAATATAGGGAAAATTGCATGAAAAGTCATCATACTTGACACTCTTTATCATTGTGTGTAGCGAACTATTTTTTTTCTTATTGTGGCACTAACCTTTTTAGATCGTGCTATTGTGTGTATCGGTGACTTGTTTTACCTGTTGGAGCCGGTCATGTTAACGACCGTTAACTTTTTTGTTGCACCGTTAGTCCTTTTCGTCTGTTTTTAACGACCGTTATTATATTATTGCACCGTTAGTCATTTTCGCCCGTCTTTTACACGTTATCGTCCGTTTTTTCACTTTTCCATCCGTTTTTGCACGGTTTCGTCCATTTTTACACGTTTTCGTCCGTTTTTACACGTTTTCGCTCGTTTTCGTACGTTTTTACACGTTTTCGCTCGTTTTTTTACACGTTTTCGTCCGTTTTACACGTTTTTTTTCGTTTTTACAGGTTTTTTTGCACGGTTTCGTCCGTTTTTACCCCTTTTTGTTCGTTTTTTACACGTTTTCGTCCGTTTTTACACGTTTTCGTGCGTTTTACACGTTTTTTTTGTTTTTACATGTTTTGCACGTTTCCTTACACGTTTTCGTCCGTTTTTACACCTTTTTGTTCATTTTTTACACGTTTTCGTCCATTTTTGCACGTTTTCGCTCTTTGTTGTTCGTTTCTACACGTTTTCGTTAGTGTAAAAATGGACGAAAACGTCTAAAAACAAACAAAAACGAGCGAAAACGTGTAAAAACTGTAAAAACAGACGAAAACGTGTAAAAACGAGCGTAAACGTGTAAAAAGGACTAAAACGTGTAAAAACGGACAAAAACGAGCGAAAACGTGTAAAAACTGTAATAACGTGTAAAAACGAGCGTAAACATGTAAAAACGGATGAAAACGTGTAAAAACGAATGAAAACGTGCAAAAACGTGTAAAAACGGGCGAAAACGTGTAAAAACGTACGAAAACGAGCGAAAACGTGTAAAAACGTTCAAAAACGGACGAAAACGTGTAAAAACGGACGAAAACGTGTAAAACGGACAAAAACGAGCGAAAACGTGTAAAAACGAAAAAAAACGTGTAAAACGGACGAAAACGTGCGAAAACGTGTAAAAACGGACGAAAACGTGTAAAAACGGACGAAAATGACTAACGGTGCAATAATATAATAACGGTCGTTAAAAACGGATGAAACCGTGCAAAAACGTGGAAAAACGAAAAAAAACGTGTAAAACGGACGAAAACGTGTAAAAAACGAGCGAAAACGTGTAAAAACGTACGAAAACGTGTAAAAACGTGCAAAAACAGACGGAAAAGTGCAAAAACGAACGAAAACGTGTAAAAAACGGGCGAAAATGACTAACGGTGCAATAATATAATAACGGTCGTTAAAAACAGACGAAAAGGACTAACGGTGCAAGAAAAAAGTTAACGGTTGTTAACATGACCGGCTCCAACAGGTAAAACAAGTCACCGATACACACAATAGCACGATCTAAAACGGTTAGTGCCACAATAAGAAAAAAAATAGTTCGCTACACACAATGACAAAGAGTGTCAAGTATGATGACTTTTCATGCAATTTTCCCTTTAAAATATGTTAAAAGTTCAACCGAAGGAACAATACCGAGAGCATATGTTGTGTCAAATGTGGTATTGTTGAAGTCTTGGAAAGACAGCAGTTGCAAACCATCATCGTTATTATCGCAGGTAAAGTCTTGGCAATGTCGAACATTGGTTTTTTTTTCACAAAATGTAACTTATATTGATGGGGTGTTAACTTTGTACCATCAACATTCTCTTTTACATTAAAGTTTGAAATCAAAAAATCGTTGTTCTCTTGCAAAAGCTTATAGAAATCTAAGATGAATCCAGCTCTTATTGTTGCGTGAATGGTAGTACCCTAGATTTTTAACAATAAACTTAAAAATAATTCCAATTTTGAATAATAGTGTGTTATTTTAGAATTACAGGATAAAATTTAAAAACTTGTCAATTTATAGATAAATGTTCTTCTTTAAAGATCATATCCATGCTGGCCAAGGCTGGTGGATTGTTGTTGATGTAATACTGTTTCCATAAAGAAACAAACTTCTCTTTAATAGTCCATCTATCTTTTTCAGAATTGACTTCTTCAAGAAAATATATAGTCATTATGAAACCTGTCAAAGAATATGGAAAATTGTAATCAATTTGAAGAAGCTGATGATTTGTTTCAGTATTTATAGACTTTAGGATAATCCTTGTTTGTGTATAATTATACCACCAGATATGCTAACAGATATGCATAAGTTTATTTTAAAATATTTTTAATGCTTATCTTATAGATAAATACAATACATAATCAAGAGTAATCTTAAACTTACAGTAGATGTATGAAAATTCCAGAAAGCTTTTGCACTATGTCACCACTAACAACTAACTTCTGGAATCGGCATCCTTACTATGCCTTGCTATTTGCTAACTCCACGTCTTCATTTTCAATATCGTTTGCTGTATCATTTCGTTATCGTTTACTGTATCATTAGGGTAATAACTACAGGCAAACATTGCGAGTGTTGGTTACTTCTACTCATGTTATCAAACGAATTCAGAACCACCTGGTTTATACCTGGCAAACATCGATATCAGTATATGTGTTCATCTTTACCCATAGCTCATATATTCTTTGAAGGAAAAAATAGAGTGTCATTTTCATGGCATGGCAATTTAAGTATGCCAATATAAAACCTGCAATTGGCATGCTGGTCAAAAGAACAGAAAATATTGAATATGAATAGTGCAAGAAATTTATTGTTACTAAGAATATAGATTAACTCACCATTTAGAAAGAGTGCAGCTGCTTGGTTGAATAAGTAGCGGTTGCGACCAATATAAGACAGTAAGAACTAACACAGTAACAACCAATATAAGTATCCAAAAACAAATATACTTGTCTGTACACGCATTTTGGGTGCCCACATTGCTTGCCGTTCATCAAGTCTTGCATGACTATGTGACATTGGTTAAGCCACTGCCATTGTAACACCCCAACCCGACAAGGGTAGAAGTATCACATCATGGAGTCATATCAGAACATACTAATAAAATTTTGCAAGCGGAAGTCTTATAAAATAAAATACTAAGTCATATGAACGAATGACTTACAAGAAAAATACAAAATCCAAAATGCCCAAAAATGAAATGAAATATCAAAACAATTTCTCTTCAAAATAAGTCCAAAATGATAAGGGAAACTAGGGTCGGATCACTCAAATACTCCTACTCTCAGCTCAACAAAGCCCAGCATCCTACTTGGTACCTGCCGCATGGAAAAGAAATGCGGCGGAGCTTAAAAAGCCCAGTGAACAGATATAACTAAACAAAAGCTGACATAATAAAATATAAAAACGAAACAAAGGAGACTGATAACAAGGTCGCAACGAAATGAGCACAATGAGTCAATGAGGAACCTGAAGAACACAATAATAACAGATATCCAGAAGGAACAGAAATCAAAGAAGACCAAAGCAAAGCAACGCATCGATGAACATATATAAGTACATATAAATAACCAAACATACAAGTACCAAAACATAATCAAAAAGGAGTTGAAGAACAGTATCATAATCAAGACAAGTAACCAAACAATGAACAAGCATATCAACCAGCGGATCAGCTAATCATAAATATAGCAAAACAACAAATCAGACAATCAGATATATGTAAGCTACGCTAAATTCTATAAGCAGGCGGAAGCAAATAAATTGAATGCAAGCATGGCAATCACACAAGTCAGATAACCCACACTTAATAAACATAACAAGTATCATAACCAGCGGAAAAACTAGCAGCAGTATAAGCATGATAGCCACATGTATCATGTAGGAATACCAAACGAACATCATAATTGAATGAAATAACTAACAAGGACATAGCATGGCAAGCTAAAAATCAACTAGACATGTAACATACGTTGAACCATTTCCATCATCAAATAGTAGCATAAACAGATGTGCAAACATGGCAGATCAATAAGTCAGGTAAACATCAATTACTATGTCGAACTAACACATAAGCATCAGGAAATACCAACAGAAGTACAAGCATGGTAGTCACAAATAGCAAATAGGAATACTACGTGACAATCATAGCCTACAAAAATAACTGAACGAGGGTATAACATGATAAACGGATAAATCAAATGATTACATAGTCACGTAATAGCATGGCAAACAGATAATCACATATTAATCATATACTAGCAGGGAAAGCAGGTAGTCACATAAATCATATAATAGCAAGGTAAACGAATGAGGTGGTGATATGAAGTATACGCTTGGTAGTCAGCCAAAATGGAAAGAGAGTATGAAAAATCAAATGAACTGGAGTATAGTATGGTAGTCAGATGAATCACATAAGGATACTAAATAAATGGGTAATCACTGGAAACTAAAGATGAGAAATACAGAATATGGTGCATTGTGAAATAACATAAGGTATAAATGAGTCTATCGGAAGTGTAAAAGTTGTCAGAAATCTATCACGAGCCCAGAAACATATCATATCATATCGTAAGTAACCATGGAGTAGCTAGCTCCCAAAATGCTAAAGACGTGTATTGCACACAACATCAGTCACCATATAAATCATATCATATCATATCATATCATATCATATCATATCATATCATAACAAATCTAGGATGCATCCATACGCCCCTGTGCAAATCATAGTGGCTATAATCATAACATATAAAATGCGCATAATATCATAAAAAGGGACAATGTGGAACATCACTCAACCACACTAGAGTCATGCCATTGGTGCATCAATGACACGGCCATGTTACCTTCATGGCTAGGAAACATATTGGCTCGGGTATCAAACTGAAGGGACAAAGCAAAATCATAACATAAAGGTTCATATCAAAGGTTCAAAGCAAAGGTCAATATCAAAGTTCACCAATATAAAGGGTGCATAGCAAAGCCATATAAGGAAGCCCTAATCGTAAGGCTCAGAGCAAAGGAAATATAATTAAGCTAATATAAAAAAAAATGAGTACGAATCATGAGAAACCTCAAGAGATAAGGTCAGAATATCTGTACCTTATTCGACAGCAAAGACAAACACAAGCAGATGAAATCACAAGACACGGAAGATCATTCCTTCCTCGAGAGATCTACAGAAGTGAAAGGATATTCATTTATTAGATTTAGTTAGAGTGTTTCACTCCCGATTAAGTCTTTTAGGGTTTAAGAGAATCTTTCCATTTTTAGCAAGTTTCCAAATATAGTAACTTTCCTTATTTAGTAAGTTTCCACTTTAAGTAAGTTAACCATTTTAAGTAACTTTCCATTTTAGGTAACTTTCTATTTTAGGCAGGTTTCCTGATTTAGTAAGTTTCCATAATAAATAACTTTCCAAAAATAGCAGTTTTCCATAATTAGCAGGTTTAGTCACTTATGATGTAATTAATGTCGAACTAGGTTAAAATGATGGAAATGATTATTATTATAGTTTAGGGTCCATTTATGACAAGTTAAAATAGTTTAGGGTCTAAAATGTCATTATCACAAAGTATAGAGTCAAAAGTGTAAATATCACAAGTTTATTTATTTTACAAATCAATCCATTCCTTTACCATTTAAACAACCAACCCCTTCATGTATCACAATTTACAAAATGAGTCTTTTTCTTTTATTTTAGAACCGAATACCCTTTTCTCCATTTTTAGCAATTCGAAACTAAACCCTAGATCGAAATCCCAACAATATCACACGAACCCCTTAATGTGTTATTCTATTCGAGACATGCCTATACCCCATTTCAATCCACACGACACCAACCAAACGATTTAAGACATCTTCCTATGAACTACTAGCGACATGAACTAGGCCAACATATACACGATTGTTATTACCCATTTTTGTATGATACCATTTAGATACAACATGTTTTAGGTCGAACCATATTCAAAACAGTTTATACACATGGGACGAAATACAAGTCCTTTTCCATTTGTTATTTTATGTGAACATATTCAAGATTTCATGTGACATTCTTATCATTTTATGCGAGGGTTTTAACGTATCATTTCATGTGAGGTCCTAGTCGATTACATGTATTTGAAATGGAGCAAAACACACGATCAGCAAGACAAAATGGAAAAGGCAGATTGAAACCAGATTCGTGATATTATACCTTGTGTGACCGAGTGGAAGAAAAACAAA
>OU343220.1:180157142-180219834 GCA_910596185.1 Chrysanthemum makinoi
TAGGTGCAGTTCTGTTCTCACCAATCAGTTTTATGGTACTTGGTGGTGTTACCTGTAGGAAACAAAAGCCGGGTGTATCAAACACTGAATTATATGTAGGTTTATAAAACACGTGCATCTATGTACCTTTTCATCGAAAACCACTTGATCCTTTGGCCATGCATAAAAACCACCTACTGCATCCTTAACTGTTTTGAAACCGTTACTTCCTACATCTGGTATGCATGCTGCATCCACTAAATATTTTTCAATAGACACTCTGTAGCAATCGAGTGGGATTTGGGAGTGGTTTGTTATTAAGCATTTGTTTTCCATCAGTTTTGTACACGGTACCCTCCGCAATAATAGTTGATTTCTTTAAGTGCCACAGTCTGCACTTAATTACCTAAAAAGATAATTTGTTGCATGTATATATGTATCAGTAATTAATTAAACTAAAGAACATATGAAAATGTTTAAATACATACTTGTGATAGTACTATTAATGGAGACTCATTTTCTTGTGATTCGGAAAGTTGACGTGAAGAATCCTTTCGTTTTGATCTAGTTGATTTCTTAGATGCGACAGATTTAATAGTTTCCTATATATATATAATACACGGTAAATAATACATGTATGTAGAATTCAAAAATACCAGGGGGATGATTTATTACTTACACTTATTTCCATTTCCTTTTCCAAAGTTGCAAGTCCATTAGACTTCTCAATGCTCGCAATTTTCTCACGTCCAACAACACGTGTTCCGGCATCCTCATCAGACTGCTATTTAAAGATTAATGTTCACCGGAGACACCTGAAATATAAATTGTTTAAGAAGACTGCAGCAGTATTTAAAAGGGTAAAAAAAAGATGGAATGTTACTTTCTTATGTCTTACTTCCGTTTGTGTCAATGGAGTTGAAGTTGACTGCAACTGCTCCCTTTGTGCAGCCAATTGTTTCATCAAATCCTGTATTACCGCCTCTTTTTCTTGACGTTGGCGCCTCTCATCATCAAGTTCACTTTGAAGTAACACCACTCTTTCATCAGATGCTTGTCTGATTCGAGGCAGATCAAAATACCTCTTGTAGGTTACTCCACCTCCCACTCCTCTCGCATATCCTCCCTTTTCCTTACCTAATACAACTGTCATGGCATCAGTGCCATGATCAAGCTTCAAGATTCCTTGTTTGATCTTGTCGTCCGTTTCTTTCTGCACACACAATATGGGAAATAGGTTATTTAATTCTACCAGTATTAACTTGTAACTAAAAGTATTAACTAAAACACTACCTGTATTAACTTATAACTAACAGTTTTAAGTAATACAGTAGCAGTATTAACTAAAACACTACCTGTATTAACTTATAACTAACAGTTTTAAGTAATACAGTAGCAGTATTAACTAATAACTAAACAAATATAATAATAAAATTTGTAGTCAAACTTACAATTTTTTCTCCCACTGATCTGATATCATCATCGTGATATTCTCCGTCTTTTTTCACCCTTCCTTTCAACCACAGCGTACCACGCGGCGGTTCTTCATCTGGTTCAATTTCTTTACTCTCGATCTTATAAACATCAAATACATACAAATGTAAGATAAACGAATATAAACGAAAGTATGATGCTATTAAATGCAAATGTGCAAATGTTTACTGTTACCATTTTTCTATCACACGGGCGTATCCACCTCGTCCCATTGTATGATCATAAACAGACTTGGAACGCGACACTTTAGCTTTTGCTGATCTCACCTTGCAACACAAAATCATACAGCGTTTAGATGTAGTAATGCTGATAGTATACAACTAATACATATGGAAACATATGAAAAGGTGAAAGATATTTGAACTTGAATAAAAATGAATAATTAACACCTTGTATTCCTCGCTGGCTGTGTAGTTTACAAATTAACCCAATCTTCGGCTTTTATAATTGCACTATACTTTGCCGGGACTTCATTTAGTTTTGAAAGAGTATTTTGGTTGGGCAATATGTAGTTTTGTATCAATTTCATTCTGAAATTCCTTAGAAGTTGACCAAGACGATTCATTATCACCTTTCTGACCGTCAAGTCAACATCAAAATATCGCTGCAAAGATTAACAAATTGTTGTTAATTAGTTGCACATACTGTAAATGCAGAGATAAACTTATTAACACCTTGTATCTACGACAGCCAAGCCACTACTAGTTAAAAAAAGTATATGTGTACCGTGATTTCGTCCCACATTTTATCTCTTGCTTCTGAATCAACCTTCCTCCAGGTTAGAATCCTGACACCTATATGCTCACGAACCAAATCATCCAAAAAAACTCAAAAACAATGCTCTGTTTTTTCCTGATAACCTATCCAGTGCATCGAAGGTTACACTGACCTTTATTCCGTCTATTTTTCCATATTCCCTGCGAAACTTAGCTAACCTAGTTATGCCCCTCTTAACAACATTCTCATTTAAATGGTTGTTTCCAGCATCCTCACCCTCATCTGAATACGTCTCTGATTCATATTCTAAAGTGTTATCATTTTCACGATCAGAATAAACCAAATCATCCTGACAATTGATTTGAGTTGCCATGATTCGTCAGAAGTAATGTGTTAAAGAAAATTAGTAAAATTAATTGGTAAATAATGGTTGTAAAATTGAAGTTCTGCTTGTTTTGCTTGAAGGCTGATTTATTGGAGTAAAAATAGGGCTAATGATGGGGCAGTTTTTCAATTAAGGAAACCATAATTTCCAAAGTAATTTTAAAAATTTTGGCTAAAATTTGGCTCCAAATTTGATAATTTTAAATGTGGCTCCAAATTTATAATATAGCATTTAAATATTTAATTTTGGCTGCAATTTAAATATGAATTAGAAAATCTAATTTTGAAAAATCAAACAATTTTTGAAACCAAAAACACCCCTGATAGAAATGGTGCTTACCCACAGTCCCAAACACCCATATTACTTCAAACCAGCTGTGTCAAAGACACATATAACTGCAGATACACTAAAATCACCACATGGCGCATACAAATGAACAATCAAAAGCTAAAAATGGACTTAAAGCAACTAATTAAACAACTATAACTAATAAGCAGTTCCAGATAAACAATTAAGCACAAAAAATAGAAAATCAAACCAACCAAGAACTGCCCTGATACATCAAACATCCCTAAGACCTTACTTTAAGCCTATAAATAAGCTATTTATAAGCAATTAGATAAGCTCTAACATCCTCAAGCAGTCAAAAAAAATCAAGAAAACATGTAAATGCAATTAACTTAAAGCAAAAACAACAACAAAAACACCCTAAATCTAGTGGTTCAATAAAAAATAATTGTCATGAACAAACGCCTCCAGTTCTAAACTTCATAATCAGTCATAAAAAAATTGACAACAATCTAAAAATTGAACATCCTAATCCTACTTGATGAGTGTGTAAATACTCATCATTTTTGTACAATATAAACTGCAAAATCATCTAAAAACACTCAAAAATACATCAAAATGATGAAAATATCACAAGTCAGTGTTTTATGTGTTTTAAAATGCAAAAATATCAAAATCAGATGAAAAACATATCAAATTTGCAAGAATTGCAGTTTTAGTCCCCCAAGTTTCAAAAGTTGTCAAAAATAGTCCCTGAGCCAAAATTTCAAAAGAAAAGTCACCAAAGGTCTTTTTAAAATCATAAATTGTCATATTTAGTCCTTTGGTGAAAAATCTAAAAGTTTTGAGAAAATTACATTTTAGTCCCTGAAAATCCAAAAATGTTCAAAACTAATCCTTGGAATTTCACAATTGGCAATAATAGTCCTTGGATTTTTGAGATTGTCAAAACAAACCCTTGGATCATAAATTCAAAAAGTACATGTTTGGTCCCTGGGGTTTCAGTTTTACAAATTTGGTCCTTTGGTTTTGAGATATTACACTTGTGGTCCTTATGTATTACTAAGCCAAACCATTCGGACCTAATTACAACCCAAGCCCAAAACAAATACCCCCTGGCCCAATCTTTTACCCGGTCCAAACCCTTGACCCGACCAACCCAAACCCACAGTTTAAACAAACAAACAACCCCCCCCTATCCACTGTCTTCCCCCGACAACTTTGTCTGAACCCATTCCCCCCTCCTCCAAATTCCTCCTACCAGTTCACTCTATCACCTCACTTTGTCCCCCCTCTCCTCACCTACTTGCTAAATGCATTTAATGCATTCAATCTCACATAGCTGTTGAATCCATTTTTTCCCGCCAAAACCAATCAAGGGCCAGGATTAACTTAAAGTCATCCAAAGGCTAAAAACAGGTGTGGGATTTGCTGAGAGAAAGAAAAGAAGACATTTGGGTATAAAAAGGAAGAGGGAGGAGAAGTAAAAGAGTAGTTAGTTTTATAAATTTTATTTAGGTCGTTTTTTTTTAATTATTGTTTTAGTTTAAATGAAAATGGTGTAATTTAAGTTTCATTGTATTACTTTCAAGTTAACAAACCTTTGTATTAAGCTTTTGAGTTTTTAATTCAAGTCTTTAGCTAAACTCTACATTTCAGGATACTGTTGAAATTTTCAATTTTGAAATCTCATGTTTAATCTTGCAGTAGCTTGTATTTCATATCAAACAATCTTGTATAAGCTCATGTGAAACTTGTGTCAGCTCACATTCAAAGTTTAAGTGATTTTAGTTGATGGTCAATAATAGTCAACTGTGGAGGAAATTGAAATTGGAAATGGATAATGGGATGCAGAGCAGTTATTTGGGTTGGAATAGAGTAGGATAGGGTAGTTTGGATTTGGTTTTGGGCCTGCATAATCTGGACACATGTAAGTGAGTTTATCATTTTCTACAATTTCAAGTCCATTTGCAGTTTTAGCTTGTGCATGTATCTGTGGTCACAAACTGCTAATACCTGTTTAAATAAGTTGTACTTAGGTCAGTTGGACTTAGATTAATCATTAAAATTTGTTGGTTCAGTGATTTACTCTTTTAATCTTCATAACAGTTGTAATTAAGGGTGTTTGGAATTGCTGCACATCTGTTTCAGGTTCTTGCAGTGATAAGTCTTTGTTGGTTCAAGTCTTTGTAGGCCATATTGGCTCATATCTGTCCTTAGTTTGAGCCTGCTGACCCTCAAAGTCAAAATCAATTTAATTTGCCTCTAGGTCTTTAACTGTTAAGGTTTCATAAAATCAAGAGTTAGTTATGTGTTTAGAATTCATAAAGTAAGTTTGTTATAGCTTCACTTAACCTTATAACATCAGTTTTAGTTTATAAATCAAGATCAAAGTTCATGATGGTCAACTTTTCAGTTTTGCCTTAAAAGTCAAATTAGCCAAATCTCAGTTTTGGCCAACTGAGAGTGATTTTTCATTCACTCATTTCTGAGTCATTTTCTATGGAACTTGTGGTTTTAGAAAGTTCAACTGGTACCCTTACTTATCTGTATTTTTGTGGATTTTTATCATTTTTCTATAAGCTTCAAACAAGCTCTCCTTTTAGCTCATAATTGCCCTCCGCCTCCAAGCTCAGCTTGATACTGAGTTTTTCTCAGTTTTAGCTTGAGTTGCATAGGGCTCATAAGAGCTTGGCAGAATCTGATTTTTGGTTTACATGTTGTTAGCCAGGTTATCTTGAGGATCCAATAATTTCTTTCTAGTTCTAGCTTATTCAGTAGCTTATAATCTAGCTCAATGTAGACCCCCTTTTACTGATTTTAGCCAAAAACTCAAAACATCAAATCTTTGCAATTGGGAATTCAGAGGTTATAGCTAGTTGTTACTTGTTGCTTTTGAGTTCCTTTAGCATATCCAAGCTTCTGTTTCAGTGTGGTAGTCATTAGGTAGCTTTTGGCTTATTGGAAGTGCTTATTTTTAAGCTCATTCCACATCAGTTCCTGATTCCTCCACATAGTACCTTGTTTTTATATTTTTCCTTTATTTCTTATATTATTTTAAGCATTTCTTGAATTTTTCAGATTTTTCCTAGCTTGTTTGGTATTTTTCTGCATTTTATCTAGTTTTTAAACATTTTTAAATAGTATTTAATACAATTAATTAAGAAAAGCTTCAAAAAAATAATTGTTCAATTTTATTAAGTCTAGATAAATATAAAAAGTAGAAAAAGTAATTTTCCATATTTTTCATAGTTCATTTTGTAATTTTTAGTAATTTAATTAGTTTTTAATAGTTTAAAATCCATAGAAAATAGAAAAATAGTCATAAAAATACAAAAATAGTTTTGAAAAGTCTATTTTGATATTTTAGACTTTTCCAAGTCTTAATCTTATTTTTCTAGCCTAATTTCCTATTTTCTTGTATTTTAGGAAATTAATTAATAGTTAAAAATAGTTTTAAATTAGATAATTAGTTATAAAATTAATTTTCTTTTTCCATAAATTTTCTCTTATCATTAGGATTGTAAAACATCATTTTCATATTTTTAGGGTTAATATTGCTTTAGTTTCACTTTTTAATTTGTACGTCGCGTAGTTTTTAATTTCAGTTTTGTAAAAACATAAAACAAAAACATCATTTTAATTATAGTGATAGCGTTTATTTAATAGATTTTATCTTTTTAATTTCCTTTAATTTGCATTTAAGCCATTGTAATTTGTTGGCTTTTTTCTGTAGTAATAATAATTCAGAATCCCTTTTCCGTTCAAATCTCTCGATCACTATACGTTGGGTGATCCATTGCATAGCTCGCTGGGACATAACGACCCGGGGAGACCCTACACTCCTCAGATCTTCATTGCATTCGTGCTTGAGCAGTTTTAAGCTGATTACGGTCTGCCATTCACAAGTGGCAGGTTTGAGTGATTTAGCTTGACTGTTTGGCGCGAGCCCGGTTGATCAAATTTTCGCTGCCGGGGAGCTGTGTGTGCTGATTATCTTCCATTTAGCAGATTAGTGATTTGGATATTCACTCCTTGTTTATACCATCTGTATGTGTTTATATTCTCTTTTAAAAATCAAAAACTCAAAAAGATTTTCATTCTTTGTTTTTACAAAATGTTTTTCAAAAATACCAAAAATATTCCTCTTTACCCTCTCACCTTTTTGATTCTTCATTTCTTATCCTCTGTTAACCTTTGATTCTTTCTATGTCTTATCCTCACCTTCTTGGTTGTCAATGGTGTGGTGGTCCTTATAATGGTGGCAATTGCCCCAGTTGTAGCGTGGTGGAATCAGGAAACGGGTCTGTCTATAACCAAGATCCCTATTCCTACCATGACACGACTAATTTATTCCATCAGCTACCACACTGTGAGACTCAGCAGTTTTACTGTTGTGAGTACTGTGGTGGTTCACATTCCAGTTCTGATTGTCAATCGGGAAACACGCTTGTCTATGAGCAGGTTCCTGATAACAATTATGACTACAACTCATGTGACTCACAGCCACATCAGTTTTACTGTTGTGAGTATTGTGGAGGTCCTCACTCTAGCTCGGATTGTCAAACAAGGAACCCATTTCCTTGTAACAATTACGACTCTTTGTACCATGATCAACCTCTACAGTACCAGCCTGACCCACTTCCTCAAAATCTTCTCCTTAATCTTTTGGATTTAGTGAAAGATTTGAAGGAATCTAAACACTCCCAAGATAATCCAAATGAGAAATCCATGGAAGTTTTGTTAGCCGAAGAGCGGGCTGCTAAATTAGATTCCCAAATTGCCTCTGAACAATCTGTTAGGGAATCAATTGCAAAAGAAAAAGCAGCCAAATCTAGCTCTCGATTCCGTTTCATTCCTGATGACGATGATGATGAAGATATCCTTGATATCTTACAATTTTATAACGGTTCATCAAGTTCATTAGTTGAAACTCCTTCCATGAAGAATCAGGGAGAAAAGACTATGATGGAATTACTAGCAGAAGAACAAATGTTAAGTATAAAACATATGTATGCTAGTCCTTCTAAACTCCCTCAGTCTGTTGTTATCACACCCGAAGCTCCCACTCACTCTCTAAACATGGGGGATGAGCTTCTTAGCACTATTCCAGAAATGGAATCGTCTAGTGTTGAGAACCTTGTCTCAATCCCAAGAGAGTCACAGGGAATTTCTGATCATATGTGTGATTCTTCTTCCCCTCTTGAGTGTTCTTTTGATCATTTTGAGACTTTCTCTGATCTTAGCGAAGATTGTGCTTCATATGGAGACATCGAGTACGTTGAGGCATCACTTCCACAATCTGATGCTGATCCCCTTCTTGAGGAGTTCTCCGGTGAACTCACTCACATCAATCCACTCTTTGACTTCGAAGCCGATCTGGGAGAGACTGAAAGTCTCATTGATAATGATCGTTCACTCACTTCTTATCCCAACAGTCCAATAGAGAATGTTGATCACTTTGTTCCCGAAACATTTAAAGCTACTTTCACTAATCCTCTATTTGAATTCAACTCTGAATTCACTTCAATTTCTGAGAATCCACTCTTTGATACTCAGACTAAGGATAGTGATGAGCCCACAATGGAACAAGAGTTCACAAATTCACATTATGTGATTGATTCTCTTCATGAGGAGTTCTCCGGTGAACTTTCTCATATCATATCTCCGCTGGAGTATGATTGCTTGGATGGCAAAAATCATGATCGGGGGGAAAAGTTCTCAATCATGAGAGTTTGTATTTCTATGACAAATTTTCCAACCCTCCCTCCCGAGATGCTTTCCAAACCAAAGAGCTCAACCGTTAAAATCCAAACGAGTGCAACTGCAGACTTGATCTGAGGAAGAAGATCTTATCATGATCGTCATCATGATTTTCCTTCGTTTCTTCACCTACCTGGTGACTTCCTCTCTTCTTCACTCGCTCGGGAGTGAGGACACTATCTTTGACCCCGGCATTTTCAGTTATCATTTGTGAAATGCCGGTCTTTCTCTGTATATCTCATCGGTGTGGAACTTTCACGTGCTTCAAATGTTTGTCCAAACATCTTGAATGAAAGTCCGATGGAGATTGTTTCTTCCACTTTGCTTCCCCATGAACAAATTAATGCGGGGTCGAGTCAAGCTAGCGACTCGGTAATCAAAAACAGTAGCATGCCATATGGGTTTTCACCCATATTTCTGACTTCTTTCTATTTTCTACCACCCTAGTGTGGGGGGGGGGGGGGTTGCCCACATGTTTAAAAAAAAAATAAAAAAAAAATAATAATAATAATAATAATAATAATGGCCGTAATATTTCCCTTTTACATTCTTTGTTTCGGCATAAGCGCCGGTACTCTGAATATTGAGGGCAATATTCATTTCTAAGTGTGGGGGGGAATTCTCACGAATTTTATCATATAATTATACCAATTCCCCCGTTTTTGGCCAAAAATTTTTTTTTTGGAGTAAGTGTTTTACACTTTCTCATTTGGTTATCAGTCCGCCATGTCTGTAAGATAAAAGGATTGGCTAATCCAGGAGCAAACGGCTCTTGGTAAAGATTTCTCAAATCCGTTTATATGGCTTGCAATTTGCCCAAAATTGTATGGTTCTCAACTCACCATGTCCTAAAAAGTGAAGAGTTGGCTAGCCCGCAAGGTTATGGCTTGTGGTAAAGGCAGTGGAAAAACCATAATTGGTAATCAGCTCACCAAAGATAATATTGATAATTTATCTAAGAGTTGGCTAGTCCAGAAGGGTACGGCTTCTGGTAAAGACAAAATCAAATCAACCTTCCTCCAGGTTAGAATCCTGACACCTATATGCTCACGAACCAAATCATCCAAAAAAACTCAAAAACAATGCTCTGTTTTTTCCTGATAACCTATCCAGTGCATCGAAGGTTACACTGACCTTTATTCCGTCTATTTTCCATATTCCCTGCGAAACTTAGCTAACCTAGTTATGCCCCTCTTAACAACTTTCTCATTTAAATGGTTGTTTCCAGCATCCTCACCCTCATCTGAATACGTCTCTGATTCATATTCTAAAGTGTTATCATTTTCACGATCAGAATAAACCAAATCATCCTGACAATTGATTTGAGTTGCCATGATTCGTCAGAAGTAATGTGTTAAAGAAAATTAGTAAACTTAATTGGTAAATAATGGTGTAAAATTGAAGTTCTGGTTGTTTTGCTTGAAGGCTGATTTATTGGAGTAAAAATAGGGCTAATGATGGGGCAGTTTTTCAATTAAGGAAACCATAATTTTCAAAGTAATTTTAAAAATTTTGGCTAAAATTTGGCTCCAAATTTGATAATTTAAAAATGTGGCTCCAAATTGATAATATAACATTTAAATATTTAATTTTTGGCTGCAATTTAAATATGAATTAGAAAATCTAATTTTTGAAAAATCAAACAATTTTTGAAACCAAAAACACCCTGATAGAAATGGTGCTTACCCACAGTCCCAAACACCCATATTACTTCAAACCAGCTGTGTCAAAGACACATATAACTGCAGATACACTAAAATCACCACATGGCGCATACAAATGAACAATCAAAAGCTAAAATGGACTTAAAGCAACTAATTAAGCAACTATAACTAATAAGCAGTTCCTGATAAACAATTAAGCACAAAAATAGGAAAATCAAACCAAGAACTGCTGATACATCAAACAACCCTAAGACCTTACTTTAAGCCTATAAATAAGCTATTTATAAGCAATTAGATAAGCTCTAACATCCTCAAGCAGTCAAAAAAATCAAGAAAACATGTAAATGCAATTAACTTAAAGCAAAAACAACAACAAAAACACCCTAAATCTAGTGGTTCAATAAAAATAATTGTCATGAACAAACGCCTCCAGTTCTAAACTTCATAATCAGTCATAAAAAATTGACAACAATCTAAAAATTGAACATCCTAATCCTACTTGATGAGTGTGTAAATACTCATCATTTTTGTACAATATAAACTGCAAAATCATCTAAAAACACTCAAAAATACATCAAATGATGAAATATCACAAGTCAGTGTTTTATGTGTTTTAAAATGCAAAAATATCAAAATCAGATGAAAAACATATCAAATTTGCAAGAATTGCGTTTAGTCCCCCAAGTTTCAAAAGTTGTCAAAAATAGTCCCTGAGCCAAAATTTCAAAAGAAAAGTCACCAAAGGTCTTTTTAAAATCATAAATTGTCATATTTAGTCCTTTGGTGAAAAATCTAAAAGTTTTGAGAAAATTACATTTTAGTCCCTGAAAATCCAAAAATGTTCAAAACTAATCCTTGGAATTTCACAATTGGCAATAATAGTCCTTGGATTTTTGAGATTGTCAAAACAAACCCTTGGATCATAAATTCAAAAAGTACATGTTTGGTCCCCCCTTTTCAGCTTTACAAATTTGGTCCTTTTGTTTTGAGATATTACACTTGTGGTCCTTATGTATTACTAAGCCAAACCATTCGGACCTAATTACAACCCAAGCCCAAAACAAATACCCCCTGGCCCAATCTTTTACCCGGTCCAAACCCTTGACCCGACCAACCCAAACCCACAGTTTAAACAAACAAACAACCCGCCCCTATCCACTGCCTTCCCCACAACTTTGTCTGGAACCCATTCCCCCTCCTCCAGCCTCCTACCAGTTCACTCTATCACCTCACTTTGTCCCCCCTCTCCTCACCTACTTGCTAAATGCATTTAATGCATTCAATCTCACATAGCTGTTGAATCCATTTTTTCCCGCCAAAACCAATCAAGGGCCAGGATTAACTTAAAGTCATCCAAAGGCTAAAACAAAGTGGGATTTGCTGAGAGAAAGAAAAGAAGACATTTGGGTATAAAAGGAAAGAGGGAGGAGAAGTAAAAGAGTAGTTAGTTTTATAAATTTTATTTAGGTCGTTTTTTTTTTAATTATTGTTTTAGTTTAAATGAAAATGGTGTAATTTAAGTTTCATTGTATTACTTTCAAGTTAACAAACCTTTGTATTAAGCTTTTGAGTTTTTAATTCAAGTCTTTAGCTAAACTCTACATTTCAGGATACTGTTGAAATTTTCAATTTTGAAATCTCATGTTTAATCTTGCAGTAGCTTGTATTTCATATCAAACAATCTTGTATAAGCTCATGTGAAACTTGTGTCAGCTCACATTCAAAGTTTAAGTGATTTTAGTTGATGGTCAATAATAGTCAACTGTGGAGGAAATTGAAATTGGAAATGGATAATGGGATGCAGAGCAGTTATTTGGGTTGGAATAGAGTAGGATAGGGTAGTTTGGATTTGGTTTTGGGCCTGCATAATCTGGACACATGTAAGTGAGTTTATCATTTTCTACAATTTCAAGTCCATTTGCAGTTTTAGCTTGTGCATGTATCTGTGGTCACAAACTGCTAATACCTGTTTAAATAAGTTGTACTTAGGTCAGTTGGACTTAGATTAATCATTAAAATTTGTTGGTTCAGTGATTTACTCTTTTAATCTTCATAACAGTTGTAATTAAGGGTGTTTGGAATTGTCGACAATCTGTCTTTCAGGTTCTTGCAGTGATAAGTCTTTGTTGGTTCAAGTCTTTGTAGGCCATATTGGCTCATATCTGTCCTTAGTTTGAGCCTGCTGACCCTCAAAGTCAAAATCAATTTAATTTGCCTCTAGGTCTTTAACTGTTAAGGTTTCATAAAATCAAGAGTTAGTTCTGTGTTTAGAATTCATAAAGTAAGTTTGTTATAGCTTCACTTAACCTTATAACATCAGTTTTAGTTTATAAATCAAGATCAAAGTTCATGATGGTCAACTTTTCAGTTTTGCCTTAAAAGTCAAATCAGCCAAATCTCAGTTTTGGCCAACTGAGAGTGATTTTTCATTCACTCATTTCTGAGTCATTTTCTATGGAACTTGTGGTTTTAGAAAGTTCAACTGGTACCCTTACTTATCTGTATTTTTGTGGATTTTTATCATTTTTCTATAAGCTTCAAACAAGCTCTCCTTTTAGCTCATAATTGCCCTGCTCCAAGCTCAGTTGATACTGAGTTTTTCTCAGTTTTAGCTTGAGTTGCATAGGGCTCATAAGAGCTTGGCAGAATCTGATTTTTGGTTTACATGTTGTTAGCCAGGTTATCTTGAGGATCCAATAATTTCTTTCTAGTTCTAGCTATTCAAGTAGCTTATAATCTAGTTCAATGTAGACCCCCCTTTTACTGATTTTAGCCAAAAACTCAAAACATCAAATCTTTGCAATTGGGAATTCAGAGGTTATAGCTAGTTGTTACTTGTTGCTTTTGAGTTCCTTTAGCATATCCAAGCTTCTGTTTCAGTGTGGTAGTCATTAGGTAGCTTTTGGCTTATTGGAAGTGCTTATTTTTAAGCTCATTCCACATCAGTTCCTGATTCCTCCACATAGTACCTTGTTTTATATTTTCCTTTATTTCTTATATTATTTTAAGCATTTCTTGAATTTTTCAGATTTTTCCTAGCTTGTTTGGTATTTTTCTGCATTTTATCTAGTTTTTAAACATTTTTAAATAGTATTTAATACAATTAATTAAGAAAAGCTTCAAAAAAATAATTTTTCAATTTTATTAAGTCTAGATAAATATAAAAAGTAGAAAAAGTAATTTTCCATATTTTTCATAGTTCATTTTGTAATTTTTAGTAATTTAATTAGTTTTTAATAGTTTAAAATCCATAGAAAATAGAAAAATAGTCATAAAAATACAAAAATAGTTTTGAAAAGTCTATTTTGATATTTTAGACTTTTCCAAGTCTTAATCTTATTTTTCTAGCCTAATTTCCTATTTTCTTGTATTTTAGGTAATTAATTAATAGTTAAAAATAGTTTTAAATTAGATAATTAGTTATAAAATTAATTTTATTTTTCCATAAATTTTCTCTTATCATTAGGATTGTAAAAACATCATTTTCATATTTTTAGGGTTAATATTGCTTTAGTTTCACTTTTTAATTTGTACGTCGCGTAGTTTTTAATTTCAGTTTTGTAAAAACATAAAAACAAAAACATCAATTTAATTATAGTGATAGCGTTTATTTAATAGATTTTATCTTTTTAATTTCCTTTAATTTGCATTTAAGCCATTGTAATTTGTTGGCTTTTTCTGTAGTAATAATAATTCAGAATCCCTTTTCCGTTCAAATCTCTCGATCACTATACGTTGGGTGATCCATTGCATAGCTCGCTGGGACATAACGACCCGGGGAGACCCTACACTCCTCAGATCTTCATTGCATTCGTGCTTGAGCAGTTTTAAGCTGATTACGGTCTGCCATTCACAAGTGGCAGGCTTGAGTGATTTAGCTTGACTGTTTGGCGCGAATCACTACTATAATACATTCTACCAGTGCGAATATGAACTTAAACACCACAACCAATTCCTAAATTCAAAACAACATGAAAAAAAAGATGAAACAAACTAGCGAACACATTACTTATATTAACAAACATATTTAGCATTCGTATGGATAAACCATCAAAAGATCCATACATATTCCATTGTTAATATATCTACATACCATCCCATTAAACCAAGACATTAGACATAAACATATGACACTAGAGCAAAAGAAAACATCCCATTCCATAGCAAGAAACCCTTCAACCATTCATCGCCAGAATTTGTTCTTCCTTGGTATCGATTTCCTCCTAAGATTGAGTAATGAGATCATTCAACCCCTGCAGCTTAGACCTCGCAGCCTCCCTGTCATCCCTAAGATCCACCAATCTCTAAGGACCTAATGTTTAAAAATGGCAAACAAAGTCCTCCTTCTTTTAAACTATGACTATAAATTAGGGGTGTTGATCCGTTCGGTTATCGGTTTTGGTTTCGTTAAATCGGTTATATTTATATTTTGGTCAACACGAAAACCGAAACGAACCGAACTATAATTAAACCAAAGCGAACCGAAAACCAATTATGAATTAAGTTCGCTTCTTGGGTTGACCCGAAATTAAGCTCGATTCTTGGGTTGACACAAATGGTTTTAAACTGAAAATGGATAATTAAGTTCGCTTTTTGAGTTGACACAAAATTATTTAGATTTTAAGCCATGGCTTCCATAATTAGCAACCTACAAACATAATGTTTGAGTAAATGGACGAAAATGTAAAGCAGCTGGAAACGGACAAATGTGTGTAAAAACTTATACAAACGGAGTAAAAGATGAAAAAAACCAGCGAAAACGTGCGTAAACACGGACGAAAACCTGTAAACAAAAATGGGAACGATAAAACCGATTAAAAGGACAAAGACGTAAGAAAATAGACGAAAACGTGTATAAACGTACGAATCTGTGTAAAAGTGTAAGAAAACCTATGAAAACGGTTGAAAATTCTTAAAAACATACGAAAATGGGTAAAACGGATGAAAACGGGGTAAATGGGACGAAAACGTGCAAAACAGCTGGAAACGGACGAATGTGTGTAAAAACTTATACAAACGGACTAAAAGATGAAAAACCCAGCGAAAACGTGCAAACACGGACGAAAACCTGTAAACAAAAACGGGAACGTATAAAAACCGATTAAAAGGAACAAAGACGTAAGAAAACAGACGAAAACGTGTATAAACGTACGAATCTGTGTAAAAGTGTAAGAAAACCTATGAAAATCGCTGAAAAATTCTTAAAAACATACGAAAATGGGTAAAAGCGGATGGAAACGAGGTAAATCGGACGAAAACGTGCAAAACAACTGAATCGGCCGAATGTGTGTAAAAGTTATATAAACGGACTAAAAGAGGAAAAACCAGCGAAAACGTGCAAACACGGACGAAAACCTGTAAACAAAAACGGGAACGTATAAAAACCGATTAAAAGGGACAAAGACTTAAGAAAACAGACGAAAACGGTATAAACGTACGATCTATGTAAAAGTGTAAGAAAACCTATGAAAACGGTTGAAAATTTCTTAAAACCATACGAAAATGGGTAAAAGCGGATGAAAACGAGGTAAATCAGGACAAAAACGGCAAAACTAGCTGGAATCGGCCAATGTGTGTAAAAAGTTATACAAACGGACTAAAAATGGATAAAAGCGGATGAAAACGAGGTAAACGGACGAAACATGAAAAACTAGCGTAAACGTAAACACGGACGAAAACCTGTAAAACAAAAAACGAAACGTATAAAACAGATTAAAGGGGACAAAGACGCATTGGAAAACGTAATAAAACAGACAAAACGCAGTAGTAATTTTGATTCACCAATAGGTCGGAGGTAAATTCTTGTTGAGTTGTTATCGTCATGGTCTTTGCGGTAGTAATTTTGATTACGCAATAGGTCGGAGGTAAATTCTTGTTGCGTAATGTTGTTGTAACCTTGTCGCGTAATGTTTACGTGGGTTTTGTTATGCAAATTTGCATGGTTCAGTAAATTAATAACCACCGAATTCATTGTTTTCCAAAGTTGTAGTGTCTATAAAGCAAGATTAGTCTTCTTCAGTTCTACTGTAGATGACTACATAGTAATGATGACTAACTTTGATTTTGGTCAATGTGCTACATTGTAAAGATGACTAACTTTGATTTTGTTCGATGTATTGCAGTTGACATAAATTTTAAGAAGTTGAGATAATAAACCTTTTAGACATGTTTAGTCATTAATTTAAATTTAAACTGTGTATATAGTAGGGTGTTCAAAAACCCGAAAACCGCGAACCGAGCCGATCCGGTCAATCCGAAACCGCTAAAAACCGAGCAATCAAGAAACTGAAACCGAGAAAACCCGAAACCGAAAAACCCGCTTATCACGGTTCGGTTTCGGTTTTTACTTTTAGTTATCCGTGGTTACCCGAACCGAACCGCGTATAATATACATGTAAGTTTTAACAAACCATTCATAAAAATGTACAAGTATTAACTATATTATTGCACTACTTTTGTCATATAATGCATTTTTACTTATCTAATTTGATCATTTACTAACGTCCATGGATTACATATGATTAATGTGATCGTAATCTATAAACGTCAAATAATTAGTATTAGTTATTTTGTTAGATATGGTAATTTGAATGTTGCCATTGCGACACAACAACATTACTATTATTCTAATATCTTTAATGTTATTTAATTTTACTAAAATGACATATTACGTTCTAATTTATGTTATTGTTCGCCCGATTCGATTCGATTAATTTTTTGAATGGTTAACCGTGACCCGAACTGCGGGTAACCGCTCATTTCGGAGACCCGCATGTCCGGTTACCCGCCTAGTACGGTTCGGGTTTGGATAGTAAAATGAACTACCCGCCCCGTGATGGATAGTTAAAATCTCTAACCGAACCGAGCCGAACCGCCCCGTGAACACCCCTAGTATATAGGGGCTGGTTTAGATCCAATGAAAAAATGAAGGGTTTAAATTGCAATATTAGATATCTTCCTAAATACTCTTGCATATCACTTTTTTTTTTTATTTTTTTATTTTTGTGAACTATTGCATATCACATTTATGCATGGAATAATATGAAAGGGCTACAGTAACACCCAAAAAAAAATTTCCGATGCCTCTTAAGTGTTTTTTATACTTACGTAACCATAAAATCAACACACAAGTATCAATCATTTTAACCCTAAACACACAATTATCAATCATTTTAACCCTAAACACACAAAATGTCTTCCACACCTAATATCGATGAAATGAAAGCCGCCACTGAATCCGGCAAGCTCAGCGATGCTTTCAGGTTGTTGATATTGCAAGACATAGCAGAGGAGAAAAAGTTGATCGATCGGATGGGAGAAGAGAGCAGCATTCTGAGGGAAACTGTTGCCAAAAAAGAACAGACAATCGATGAGGCTGGTAGATTGTTTACTCGTTTCAATGCTGTTGCAGCAACTGGTGAGTTTGCCCTTCGTGAGATACAGTTGAAGGATCGAAGGAAGATTGATTTGCTGGCTTAGCTTTTGGTGCTATGTCGTCGGAGTCTGTCGGAGAAGGAGGAGTTCTTGGAAGATTTGGATGAAGTTGATGAGTCTGAAGATGGAGAATAGGAAGCTTTGGAAGTTTTTTTGTGTTTTGATGATGTATAGTTGATGGTTGTATGGATGCTTGCTATTGACTGCTACTTTGTTTATATAATTATAACTGTAATTATATGTAAATGATCAATGATCAATGATCAGTACAATGGGTAATTTTAGGTTTTAATGCCTTATTAACTTGAAGAAATAAGTTAGTTTTATTTATTTATTTACTTTTATTAGAAAATGGTCAAGTAGTGTGTGTTTGACTTTCTGTATTTCACACATTTATCTCTCTTACACTCGGTCAAAACACATAGTTAGATTCTAATTAATAGCAGATTTAGGGTTTTCAATCAAACGCAAAATCAATCAAAATAAATGTTAGTTAATGAAATACTCTTGAGGGCTATTATAAAGGGCTTGATTCTCTTCTGATTGAGCCTAATATCTCAGGTATAAATGTTATAATTTACTTCTAGTTTGTTAGTTTAGGATGTTTATTGATTTATAGATCATATTGTGTTATGTTAGTTTAGGATGTTAGTCAGGGTATTAGTCATTTGCATAGAAAAAGTAGTTGTTTGATGATTTATGGATCATTAGTTGAGGTAATAACGATTATGTGTTATACATGCAGTATGGGTACGTGAAGAATGAGACGTGAAGAATGAGATTAGTAGACGCGAAGAATGAGATTATTCACAATGAGCAAAGCGGAGCAAATTTCGGTGGGAGGATAGACTTAAGCTTGACATGATGGAGCTTCGTTTGACCTAGGACATGATCTCAGATAGGAAGGGGTGGAGGGATAGAATTAGGATTTGCGGGTAGTAGTGCTAGGTTGGCTTTTAGGTGTCCCCTTTTGCCTCCTTGCGTGTTTTGTTTTGTGGCCTCTTTTTTGCTTTTCCGTAGTCTTAGGGCCCGTGCGTGGTTTGCGTGTTCTGTTTTGCTCCCTTAGGTTTTCCTGCTTTGTCTTGCTCTGCGTCATCTTTTGGTGCTTTCACATACAGTTTCTTTTTCCAGTAGGCCTGTTTGCTTGCTTTCTTTTTTACTATCTATTGCATTTTGTTTTTGTCGTATGCTTTCTCTATCCTCAAGACTAGCATACACATGCACTTGCCGGAGGTCAATACTCAATAAGGTATGCGTTTGTAAATATAAAAGCATAGTTAAATGTTAATGTATGGGACTCTAAGGGTTAACTATGCTTCTTTTTAGAAAACACTTTTTGTAAGATATCAAAGCTTCGACTGATAATCGCCTTTTGTTTTTCAACAATCTAGCAATTTTCCCTCGGGGCAATTGCACAAAGGGAGTTGAACGACAAAAGGACCGTGAGGGATCTCAAAGGGCTTTTGGTTTCTTTTTTGATGGTGTGTTGATTGCGATAATGATATAGTGTTTATTGTTCATGGCAGGCCACACTCCTTCATATCCCATTCACCACATACACTTCGAGAATCGATAATTATTTACACTTGGTACTTTGAGCCTCAAATACCATTCCTATGTCACATAGTTAACAAGGTTTATGCTTTCAAATATTTGCAGTATACATGGCAATGGGATTTCAGTGGAAGTTCAAAGTACTAGTCGCTCTCCATTGCTTTCTTATAACATATTGACATTTAACTTTTACAACCATCAAATTCCCTTCATCGTTCCTTTTCAACAATCTAGCTATTGCACCAGTGCGCAGCAATTGCACAAAGGGAGTTGAAACGACAAAGGACCAAGAGGGGACTTTAAAGGGTTGATTTGTGTTTTTTTTATGAAAAATATTTTATTTATTATTTTATACCACCCATCTATGGTAATGTGTCCATAAAGTGCTTGCTACATTGGACTTCACTTTGAAAAACCTCAATTATCAAGACACATCTTTCTAACGATCTAGATGGGTTCCGTTGCTTTGTTTGACAGAGTTCCCTAACTCATTTTTTGTTCATAAGTGTCTTACTTTGATAGGAGGTCGATGATATATCTAATAAATCAACTGATGATGTGATTTTCCGTGTCTTGGCTTCAAGCAATTCTATATTTTATACTCTCAGAAATCCATGGCGGTTATATCCCGATGTTTTGAAACTATGGATTTACATGCATCCGAGCCTCACTATTATGTGCAAAAATGAGTCCAAATTTGTTTTGAATGTATGGTAGATGGGTTCCTGTATACAAGATCTTATTCCTTAGTTTTTCCATTAAAATTTTAACCATTGACTAAAAAAGTCTTTTTCATCATTGTTAAATTTAACTTTTGTAGAATAGATAATTATTTATTAGATTACCACCTTTGGTACTTTGAGCTTCAAAAACCGAATCCTATGTCACCAACACATAGCAATAGGTTTGGTGCAAATCTTTGCAACCATTTCATAGACATGGCAAGGGATTTCGATGACGCCAAAGTACTAAGTCGTCTCCACTTGCTTGCTTATAACATAGGTGTCTTACTTTGATAGAGGCTATGATGATATCAATCAAATGATGTGATTTTCCGTTCTTGCTGGCAATTCTATATTTTGAAACTATTGATTTATACATGAGATCAACCTCACTATTATGTGCAAAAATGAGTCAAAATTTGTTTGATTTGCTCGATAGCCTGTATTTGTGACTAATGGATTATCACGGATGTTAAGCCACCATGACCATCAATGCTTTGATCAATTATGACGGGTAGTTTTAAACTTGAGATTGCCCACATCTTGACAAATTCAATTAATTTGTGAATGTGAATTCATAAAGTGTATAGACGATTATGTCAATGATGTTGTTCCGCTTTTATTTTATATGCATAATATTATCACAACCTTGTACTATAATGAAGTTGGTAAATTTCTTCAGGTCAATCATGTTTCATTGTATCGTGTCCGTTGGCGTCACGGTATTTATAGTTTTGTTAGAAGCTATATACAATCATTGGTCCCTATCATACACCCGTCCCAATGAATCATGATTGGCTCAAGATGTTAAGCACTGTGTATATAGTCGTAGTAAAATGGGCTGGAATTTGACATCGAATAATAATACTTTGATTGAAAGTGCACGTGTTGCTTTGAAAATTTAGATTTGTATATGGAAATGTTACTCATCCGCTTTATTTACATCAACAGTAAATGAATCCATAAACGGAGGCATCAAATCAGATTAATCTCAACTATTGATGAGGATGTTGTTTCAAACTGGATCATGGAATGCAAACACAGTAAAAGGTAAGCATCGTAAAATTAGTTAACACAAACATCGCTTTTATTTGATAATATATCTTACAACCACCTGCCAAAGGCTAAAACCAAATATTACAACAACATTCAAAATAAAATTCAAGACAAGTACATAATTGCAAATCCAAAGACCAACATAAACAAGACATCATGACCAACAAATGCCTTTCCCCAGCCTATGCAAACACACTTACCAATCCATTAAGCCCTTAAGTTTCTGAATGAACACATCATGATTACGAAAATTTAGCTCCAATCCAAATGCCAAAATGCTCATTTGCATGAGCTTTTTCTTCATCTCTCACTGAATTTCTCTTAGATATTCGCAGCTCAAGACAAATGTTCCCAACTGCTTCTAACTCTGAAAAAGTAAGCCTCTCACTAGTAACACTCACCAAGCTAGCGATAGACATTCATTTGTTGACATTGTGAATGTCTCGACCCTAACTTGGCAACAGCATAAATCACTCAGCATCTCGCACTGCCATTCAATCAATTTCTCGCTTCTAAGCCGATCACACTTAGGGTTTCTAGACATTGTGTTTTCTTCCTTCTTTATTACAAGTTATGAAAAGTAAGGCTATATGTTTTGCATAGTTGTAGACCTCTTAAATAGGAAAAGTAGGCTATATGTTTTGCATAGTGATAGGCACATGTATAACATATAATTACACATTGACTACCATTTACATGAAAACAAAATACACAGATCACTCATCAAGTTTCGCAGATTTCATATTAATTCCTAGAATATCTAACACAAATAGCATGCAAGTAAAAGCCAAATTTATTACTATTTGCATACGTGTAGCTGTTAATATTGGCAGATAAGTTAATACTCGGCAAGCTAAGTTAATACCGGTCATAACATACTGGCAGCTAAGTTAATACTTGCGCTAAGTTAATCTTGGTAGGCTAAGTTATTAAATAGTATGTTTCTTATTTAAAAAGTACCTACAATTATATATTTTATTACAACGTTTAACTTTTTTTGTTACTTGGATTCCACAGGGTTTTATCATCACAACGTGACATTCAAGGACGGGAAACATCGTACAAAAACATTGCAAACGCTGATGCACTGGCAGTGATTCAATAGCTACATTGTATATTCGATTAACCAATATTGTATTCGACATATGTATTTATTTGCTGTAGTTGTTGACATCGCAGTATGTAAATGTAATATTATTTATTTGTATGTTAAGGTACTTAATTTTAAGGTGATTCTACCAAATATTTTGTATGTATATAATCAAGGGTTTAGTTCATAAAATAGTTGCGTATTTTTCAAAAAATCGCTTTTGGTACGTAATTGTTCCACTAAAACTTACATATTTGCATATATACTCAAAACATGCTTAAGTTGCATTGTACATCATGAATTAAAAACTAGTATTATGGAGAAATATGCAACTTGAGAGTTTTAGTGGGTATATATGCAATACTCCCATAATACAAGCTAAAAAATAAAACAAAAAATCCTTCCCTTAATTAATACTAGTAGTAATCATTGCAGCTGAGAACCGTGATATATTATGGCTACACTTAATCACATAGTCAAAGCAAAATATTCAAGTCTATCTTCTTCAACACAACAATCAGATCAATGGTAATGTTACACATTGGTTTCTTTTGTTTTTTAACCATGAACTGCAAATGTAAAGTGATTGATATGCATGTTTCAGATATGTTGATGGATACAAATGCATGTTTGGTATTTTTTTTGCAATGTTTAACATATCCTAAAGAATATAGTATCCTTTGATCATAATAAAAAGCCGTTTTATTAGACTATATATGATTTGATTCTTTAGAATATTGTGTGACATAAAATATAGGATGATTGAATAAAAAATCATGGATATATGTGGATTGTGGAAAACGAGCATTTTATTTGTTAAATAGCTAATTAGACAACTTGTAAACATATGTTTAATCTAGGTTAGAATAGCTTTTATATGATTTGGTAAAGCACTACACCTTATGTAATTAATTATCTGAGCTTAGGTTTAAACATTGGATGAAGCAATGGTGTATGGTATGTTGGGTAGATTATGGATTTCTTACTAGATTTTAACAAATGTATGGGGTAAGATGATTAAACGAAAAACATGATTTTTACCTAAAAGGACTATATGATTATTGTTTTTTGAAACATAGTTAAATATGTAGTAGTACATCTTCAATCATTTTTTGTTTGACACCTTAATGATAAAGATGTATTGATCATCTAAGAATTGTATTAGTTGAATGTTATGCATATGTGATAACCTTATTTACCATTAAGAGGATTGTGGTTTTAAAATAGAATGAGCATCCAATTGTTGGTGGAGGCAAACCGCATAAACATTAAGACATTGCAGGTAAGTTGTACTTAAAATGCTTACTTAAGGTTATAAATTTATCAATGTAACCATCAAATTGATATACGTGATTACTTTTTAAATTTTAGATGCTTCCTTCTTTGTTGATCAAACACCCATCTGCCAAGCGCTGGATATACCTAATCCATAATAGGGAACCAAACATAAGGTTTACTCGAAATTGGTTCGTGGTCGCATTACTTTGGCAAGGAACTAGTGGCAAGCTTTTATTGATCAAAGCAATACATCAATGTGGCCACATTCCATTTCATTCGTCGGAAGAAGACTATTATGTAACAGTACAACGATGGGCCACAATGCCCTGGATACGATCCGGCTCTTCTAGGTTACGCAGACAACGTGGTGCCGGTTACGTTGGATGAATATCCTGCACAACCTCTAGTAAGAAAAAAATGTTAATCAATACATTGTATAAGTTTGTTGAAAATGGGGATTATTTTAATTGTTTGACCCGCAATGTTTTCTTTTAAACTAAACTGCTACGTAGGTCATTCCTTGCATTTCGGGACATCGACAATAACCAATTTGACGTTCTTGTTGCGGCGTGCCAGTAGCGGCTATCACCACCGTCAAATTGAAATACGGAGGAAACAGACATCGGCATGAGTTTGGTGGGACGGATGGAATGTATTGGTTCACGATGAAAACCCGTTTCGGCATAAGAGTTGTTTTCACAAATCTCCTAAACAATACTCTTTCCCTGATGCCATTTGCTGAAAATGGATTGATGATGCTCGAACTTGTGCAACGTATGGAGTCAATCTGACAAGACCGCTCATGATAAACCCGTAGATGAAGGTATGTTAATCAAAGTGTAGACATAATCTATGATTTTTATTTAAAATAAACCTTTCCATATAATAGCTTTTAAATTATTAATTACCATTTGTATTAAATTCCAACCGTAGATGAGCGGAGGAAACATATGTGCATGGAACGAATGTACAGAGCATGAAAGTGAAAGGGATTGTTTTAACGCGCCCATCCTTGCATATGCGCGTCACTGAGAGAGTCTTTGGTAAGTAATGATACAAATCGGACCATTTCATCATTATCGCTTTGAAAAAACTAATATATGCTTCAACACATGGACATACTTTTGATTAGCATACTACATTGTTTTTTTTTTAATGCAGAACATACCACAAGTTCGGGTTTAAATCACATGTGGAAGTACCATAACGCTTTGAGATACCGGAAGACATGGAGTTTTATGTGAACGTGAATCGGCAACACCACAGCGATAAGCCTAGAAGCAAGAACCACGTTACCATAAACGCCATATGGAGAGAGATTGTTGAGGAGTGTGAGTGGGAACGAAACAAAATGGTCAGATTCAATCTTGTTGACTTTGTCATCGATGACCAAGCTCGTGTCTTCCACTCCGCTATAATTCCAATTATTTAGCATGTGTTAAAACGTAATTCCGTGCTTTATCGGTTGTTATTGGTAGACATGTTTATAAACAGATTTTAGGATTGTGTAGGATTTGGTTGGCTTCATTTAGGTGTGTGTTCCCAAGTAGTTGAAGCCATTCATGAGATGGAATGTAAACTACTTGGTATATCCCCTATCTGGAAGTGTACGTCATAACCGGGCATTAAAGGTGTTCTTTGTGATGGTTTTGTGCCTGGTTGTCATCCGTCCATGGTTGTATGATATGGGCGCTTTTTGTTATCGACTTATAAGAACAGTTATATCAGATATTGAATATCAGCAGGTGTTGATTTTTCATTTTACAAAGTTTCCTTGATTAATACAAGTTCATCTTTGCACCCAAAAAATATATATATTGTGTGTGGTCTACTTATAAACATAAAACTTTAGTGTTAAAGCCGCCAGCATTCAAGTTAAGTCCGTAGGTTAGTTTTAGTGGTTAAGGCCAGACAAGGTTAAGTCCGCGCACATAAGCTAAGTCTGTTTAGTATTCGTTAGTTCTGTTTATGAAAACATAGTTTTTGTGACTATTGATAATCCAATGGCCACATCAAATTTATTTTTGTGTGGCCATTTCTAACATTTAGTCACACAAAGCATGTTTCTTTTGTGTATTTAGTCACATACAATTAATCATAAAGTGGCCAAAAGTGTTAATTAGTGTGACCATATGGTGTTTTAAGTGAAGAAATGTGTGTTTTGTGTGACTATTGATCATCCAATGGCCACTTGAATTTTATGTTTGTGGGGCCTTTTGTAACATTTAGTCACACAAAGCATGTTTGTTTTGGGTATTTAGTCACATAAATTAATCATAAAGTGGCTAAAAGTGTTAATAAGTGTGACCATATGGTGTTTCGTGAAGAAAGGTGTATTTTGTGTGACTATTGATCATCCATTGGCCACATGAATTTTATGTTTGTGTGGCCTTTTCTAACATTTAGTCACACAAAGCATGTTTTTGGGTATTTAGTCACATACAATTAACCATAAAGTGGCTAAAAGTGTTAATAAGTGTGACCATATAGTGTTTAAAGAAAAGAAATGTGTATTTTGAGTGACTATTGATCATCCAATTGCCACATATTAAGTTATGTGACCATATGTACTGGATTTTGGCTACACTTAAATAATATGTGGATAAACGTTTAGCGAACCATATATGGCATTTGGTCATGGTGTTAGTAGCAAATGTGACTTTATAGATTAGCTTTTGGCAATCTAACACAAACTAAACTTTAAACACACATATTAACTTACGTGAACATATGTAATGGATTTTGGCTACACTTAACGAATGTGTGACAAAACATTTAGTGTGACCATATATGGCTTTTGGTCATTGTTCAAGTGTGTGACATATATTTCACAATGTTTATATGTATATCGTGACTAATGCTTCCACTTTTCATTTTGTCACTTGTTCCAATTTCGTGATGTGCTAAAGAGTTGGCAAAACATCAGTACCCCTTAAATAATGTGTGACGAAACTTGACTCTATGATTTAGACACACACAAAATTACTTCATGTGACTAACGCATCAATGTTACTTGTATTTGTCACGCGTTCCAAATTCATATGTGGCTAAATGATCTGAAACAAAATCACCAGATACCTTTAGCCACACAATTCATTGTGTGGCGATATTAAGTAATGGTCACACAATAAAAATTTTCATGTGTGACTAATTAGTAAATGTTGTCAATTTTTGTACCTTCAGCCACACAAATATGCGAATGTGTGGCCGTTCCATTTCGACCATGCGTGACCAAATCCCGTTTTTGTACTAATGTATGAAGGTAAGTCGAGATCGTTCGCAGGGATTTGAGTGAATCTAAGAACAAGTTTGAATCAACAGAGTCTATCTAAAACATATAACAAAGTAAATAGATAAAATGAAATTCATATTATTAAAAACTACACTTGCTTCAACTAGTTTCATATCCTAGATTAATGTGATTGTGTTAACCTTTTAACATGTTGGTTGAGATAATTAGTTGGTGTACTAATCTATTATTCTTACAAGTTAAACCTTCGTCAAGATTTTAGTTCATAAAAACAAGCATTACGTTTAACCAATCAATTCAAGATCAATTCAAGTTTCATAAGTTCACTTTCATAAACTTAAACACAAAAACATCCACTTGGTTCACCAAATCAAGGCTAAGAAATGGTCACAAAAGGTAACCGATTATAGACAAAAGCTACAATTGATTCTCAATAACTAACCCACGAATTTTAGATGTGTTTCCAATCAATCCAATTTCATAATCAAAAGCGTTTTTATACAACCACACCTTAGATCCTTTGTATAATCAAGAATAATGGGTAAAAACAATCATCCATAGACAAAATGATTATAACTAGTTGAATAACAATAAGTTCTTTTCGACTTCTTATTATATATCAACTAGTCAAACTTGATTAACAAATCTCACTATGAAACTTTAGCACAATTGGATCTTAGAATCAACTTGAAATTGAATTAAAACATGTTAACACAACCACTAACTAATCATATGATAATCAACATCATTTAAGCAAGTGTATAAAGAAGCTAGCCACTCATAGCAAACATGAACATAAACTCAGAACTTTGAACATTAGAAAACATGATTAAAAGTTTTACAATGCTTGGAATAAGATTACAAATGGTGAAGTAATGATTCCCAAAGTATTGGGTAGACTTCTTGGTGATTTGGCCTCCAAATGTGGAACTTCTAGAACTCCAAACATTCCTGGACTTCTAAGGATGAATTTGAGAGCTTAAGAGCTTTTGATGAGTGTAGAGATTTGTATTGAAGTGTGTGTCTCATATGCTCACAAAAGGCCTCCATACTAGTTCCAAAGCCTAGGGTATTAATTGCTGAACTTGGCCTCCAAGGAGTTAGGAAGGACTAGAATACAAGAGAAGGACCTAGAATCGTTTGGATGCAAAGCGGGAAACTTAGTGATGAAGATTTGGCAGAGGTCTGGTCCTCCAACGGATCGGTTACATGACCAACCAATCCGTTGGTCTTCTACGGGACCAATTGTTTCGGTTGCGGGCGAGATCAACGGTTGGGATGGCGTCTGGCACTTTTTGGTCATTTTCCAACCGATCGGGTTGGATTCTCTGAGTTACGTAAAATTGATATTTCTTTTGTCTTGTAGAACTTGGTTCTTCAATCACTATGGTCCTCAAAGGTACTTGAGATACTGATGTTGACATGCTTCCTTTGAAATGGGAATCTTCTATATGTTGAACATTACTTTACTTTTCCTTCTGTTTCCTTGCACTTGGTTATAAACACTAGACAAACATCTTTTGATGCTATTAAGCACTAAATCATCATGCTAAATATAACCAAATAACATATACAAAAGCACACATAACGCTACAAGAAACATGTACAATCTGAGCGTTATCAAATTCCCCCACACTTAAACTTTGCTTGCCCTCAAGCAAATCTAGGAAAAATATTCATTGGCATAAGATCATGATTATGAAAGATGTGATGCAAATCAACCAAGTACAAGTACGAGAGAAGATTCATCAATTATGCTTTATAAAAGTGAAACTTTCAAGATGTTTGAGCATATCAATGATTTTTCATGTACATTAACATTTCTCAACACGAAAAAGGAACAAAATATAATTCACTCAATCACTCAATTTTAGTGGAGTAACAAGATAAATCACACTCATAGCTCATTTCAAGGATGATTAGATTATTACCATAAGCTTTTAAGAAACAAAACTCCACCCGATGTGGCGCTGAGCACCAAGCAAAAACATCTAAAGGAGGACTTTTATTGGGTTAAAATATTTTTATATTTCGTTAAAGGTATGGATAAGGTACGGGAATGTTTTTATGGAATTGGTGTTAAAATAAAATCAAGTCTAATACCCGTGTTGCTAGCTACCAAACAATCCTCCAACGAATAATAAATGATTAAGCTTCATTTCTTCTCTTCGACTTCCACAAACTTTTGCTTTGCTTTGCCATGGTATGTTTTTCAACATAGCACATTGGCTAATACTTATAATTTCAACATTTTTTATAACGTAGAACTTTCATGATATGGGTCAACAATCTCTACAGAATATGGTACTCATAATCATTTGAACAATCTTCACTTTCCATGTGACTAGCAACCAACCGTTTAGACATTGATAAAGGTTAGGCTAAGGTTTAAAGTGTAAAATCTTTTTGTATTTTCTAGATGAAGCAAAAATGAAAAGGATGGCTCAGATGGTGTAACTAAGGGTATCTAGTGCTAAAAATGAGCACTAAAAATGGGTCCATGTAGGTGGTTAACTAACTGTGCTAGCTAATATAGCATGATATGAAAAAATGGAAGGCCATTTGGTTTTATTCCTGCCTTTTTATCTACACAATTCACTTATATCGCATTCGAATGCGATCCCATCATGGCTCTGGCAATGATTTACAAGGTAAGTTCTAGAATAAATAAAATCACCCGGACACTCATAAGCAAAAGATCCAAGCATAAAAGATGTATGCTTTTAACAGGCTCAAATCCTCACAATTTTGGTGGTAAGGGCTATAATTTGTGCTAGCAAATGTTTATCGATCGAGAATGGATTGCAATAATAATCGGAACACATCTCGAAGTTTCAAATATTACACTAGTTGTACTTGGTTTGATTTATTCTAATATATAACTCTAAAAGTGTGAAAAATAACTAGAGCACAAGGGCAAACAAAATTTTGATTGTAAGCATAAAAACTCTAATTTTTCCTATTCACCCCCCTGACACACACACAATTACTTGGGTTAGACATTGTCCTCAATGTGAAAAACGAACTTCAAAGTAGAAATAGGGTAGAGATGAAACCAGATATTCCAATGAGTTTATCACTTAAATTCTCTTTATTCCGCCCAATGGAGAAATCATTACCGCACAAAATCTTATAAACAAACAAAAGAGTTTTTAGAGGTGGCACCCCCCACACTTAAGTTCAACCAAAGGTTAAACTTCGTGACCACAGACAATCAAATCTGGAAACATACTCCCAAGCGCTTGTTTTATTACCATCAGAGTCACTCGAATCTTTCCAGAATTCATAATAGATGAAATATTGAAAGTTGAGATATACATGAATTCTTCACGGTAGCTTCAATATCTTCGTCCCGGATTTCCTAGCAGATGGTTTCAAGGAACAATTTGTGGGATTCTTCCGGAAAAGTGCTACAAAGGTGATGGTTTTTAATTCATTTTATGGGGAAACGTCTTGCAATGAAACTTCATTCATTTGCTCTTATCGTAATTATAACTTGATCGGTGCCCATTAACAAGTAGAAACTTCGCCTGTTTGTCATAAAATTCGACATAACCGGATGGATATCCATGTTTAACGATATATGGTCCAAACCATCTTGGTTGTAATTTAGGAACTTTGAATTTGAATTTCATGTTAAAAAACAGAACTTTATCTCCGGCTTTGAATTCTTTTCGAACTCTTAGATTGATAAGCTTTTGTTCTAGCTTTATATTTTGGAATTTTCATAAGCTTCCGAGTTCTTAATTCATCGAGTTCGCAACCAAAGAATCTCTTTCTTTTCTTGAAATGCTATTTTTATTCGCAGTTGTTCGCTGTTCAACCCTCAACGGCAAATGATAGTCTTTCCATGCAGGAATCAAAGTTGTACCTATTGAGTTTTATAAGTCATACGAAACGCCGTGAGCATCGTCAAGTTTTCCACCCACTAAGGATTTTACCTCACTTTTTTCGTATTCTTTTGAGAGCTTTTGGTGTGTTTTCAACGCCCACTGGTTTGTGGATGATAGGGCTTCTTAATCGATGAGGAACTCCATCTTTTCATGGTTTCTCCATATGTTGGTTGCGGAAATAGGTTCTCTGACGCTTATCAAGGCCTTGGAATTCCAGTTTAAAAGCTTTTTGAAGAAATTAACGGCGACACGAGCATAGTCCGTTGGTAAAAGCTCAACTTCGCCCTTTGGACATATCAGCAATGCAGGAATGTTACGTATTTGTGGGATTTAAAGGTCCATGAAATCTATTCCCAAATATATATTTCACACACTAGGATGTTTGTTAATGGCATTTCATCTCTTCGTTGAAAGATTGGTGGCTTTGGCAAGCGTCACAATTTCTGTTCAAGCGTATGTGTCTCTTTGAATATTGTTCCAATAGAATCCAAAGAAAAACTTTTAGAATGGTGGAAGGACTATCAAAATTTTGCTTTTGGGCCATGATGACATTCATCGAGAATCTTACTTGTTTGAAACGAACACCTCTTGAATCATTCCAGGACACATTTTGAAAAGATATGGCTCTTCCAAAAATAAGTATTTGAGTTCGAAAGAATTTGCTCATTTGAGCATGAGTTAAACCTTTTCCTACGAGAATTCCTCCACGAGATATTGAAAAGAAACCAAGGATCGTCAGTTCACGATGGTCATGAGAGTTTCTTCGGGTAATCATCGATTTTTCTTCCTTTAACTCCTCAAGATCGGGGTTTTCAAGACGGGATAAATGATCGGCTGACTAGATTCTCTCTCCTTTCTTATCTTTGATTTCTATGTCAAATTATTGGAGTAGCGAGAATCCATCGAATAAAACGCGGTTTAGCATCTTGCTTGGTGAAAGTGATATTTGAGTCCGAGTGATGGTGAAAACGAATTGTTTTGTAGCACGGTAGATCGAATTTGTCGAATGCGAAAACTACGCTAGTAATTCTTGACGGTATATTTTAATCGAACACGGTCGTTGTTCTTGCTAGCAAAATATATGGGCCGAAAGTTTTTCCTTCCGTTGGCCTAAGGACGGCTCCACAAAGCAAAATCACTTGCATCGCACATAAGCTCGAAAGGTAGTGACCAATTAGGTGAAACCATGATCGGAGCACTAGTTAGTTGAGATTTCAACGTTTCAAGAAAATAGATAAAATGAAATCATGAAAGGTAAGTCGAGATCGTTTGCAGGGATTTGAGTGAATCTAAGAACAAGTTTGAATCAACAGGGTCTATCCAAAACATATAACAAAGAAAATAGATAAAATGAAATCAGATGATTAAAAACTACACTTGCTTAAACTAGTTTCATATCCTAGATTAATGTGATTGTGTTAACCTTTTAACATGTTGGTTGAGATAATTAGTTGGTGTACTAATCTATTATTCTTACAAGTTAAACCTTCGTCAAGATTTTAGTTCATAAAAACAAGCATTACATTTAACCAATCAATTCAAGATCAATTCAATTTTCATAAGTTCACTTTCATTAACTTAAACACAAAAACATCCACTTGGGTCATCAAATTGCTTAAGAAATGGTCAATACAAAAGGTAACCGATTATAGACAAAAGGCTACAATTAATTCTCAACAACTAATCTTACGACCTTTTAGATGTTTCCAATTAATCCAATTTGATAATCAAAAAGCGTTTTTATTACAACCACACCTTAGTTCCTTTGTATAATCAAAATAATGGGCAAAAACAATCATCCATAGACAAAATGATTATAACTAGTTGAATAACAATAAGTTCTTTCGACCTCTTCGATTACTATCAACTAGTCAAACTTGATTAACAAATGTCACTATGAAACTTTAGCACAATTGGATCTTAGAATCAACTTGAAATTGAATTAAAACATGTTAACACAATCACTAACTAATCATATGATAATCAACATCATTTAAGCAAGTGTATAAAGAAACTAGCCACTCATAGCAAACATGAACATAAACTCTGAACTTTGAACATTAGAAAACATGATTAAAAGTCTTACAATGCTTGGAATAAGATCACAAATGGTGCAAGTAATGATTCGAAAGTATTAGGGTAGACTTCTTGGTGATTTGGCTCCAACTACCCAAACTTTCCTCGGACTTCTAAGAACGAATTTGAGAGCTTAAGAGCTTTGTTTGATGAGTGGAGATTAGTATTGAAGTGTGTGTCTCATATGCTCACAAAAGGCCTCTATTTATACTAGTTCCAAAGCCTGTGGTAATTGGTCAACTTGGCCTCCAAGGAGTTGAAGGGACTAGAATACACCAAGAGAGGGACCTAGAATCGTTTGGATGCAAAGGGGAAACTTAGTGATGAAGATTTGGCGATACGTGTCCTCCAACCAGATCGAAAGACATGACCAACCGATCCGGTTGGTCTTTCATAGGGACCAACCGCTTTCCTCGTCAGCGGGCATCGCAACAGCTGGTGATGGCGTTCTGGCACTTTTGGTCATTTTCCAACCGATCCATGGATTCTCCGAAGTTATAGAAAATTGATCTTTTACTTCTTTGTTCTAGAACTTGGTTCTTCAATCACTATGGCATTCAAAAGGTACTTGAGATATCGATTTGTGCTTGACATGCTTTAGTGAAATGGGAATCTTCTATATGTTGAACATTACTTTACTTTTCCTTCTGTTTCCCTGCACTTGGTTATAAACACTAGACAAACATCTTTTGATGCGATTAAGCACTGAAATCACGCAAATATAACCAAATAACATATACAAAAGCACACATAAAGCTACAAAAAACATGTACAATCTGAGCGTTATCACTAGGGTTTGGGGAGATCAACCACAAAAGAAGAATTATGGCATAGGAGCATGAAGAACGAAGTTCTCGTCTACGATTTCCTTTGTATTCGAGTTTGAATTCTTTTATGCTTTTCTAGAAATCATACTATAGATTCATGTTATTAACTCAAGTTTATATTTATGTTATTTATCCTCTTTATCTTTCTTTATAGACATCTACTTAGTCTTATCATAGAACGCTAGTTTCAGTAATATTATAAGCTTGCTATTATCTAGACGGTTGGGAGAATCACCAACCCGACTCAACTCACTAGGTTGCGAAGTATGGAAGGAATTGGCCATAGTACAACCATTCTTCGTTTGCGAATTGACCAAATGATCACCTATCAATTGGAGGTATTTAAGAAGCTATGTTAGGAATTAGAAATTCCATAGTGAAGAGTTGGTCACCCCAAATATAATCTAGCATAAGTTAGCTCGTAGACATATCGTTATTTACGTGTTTATTAGCTTAGTTATTAGCTTTGTGTAGTTTAGAGTAACACTGTGGAGGAAGGACGGGTGATTTGCTCGTTTTCGTACAGATATTTTCCGAAGAAATACAAAGGAATGTATTTCCCGGGTCGTTTTCCCAACGAGGGATGAATGGAGTTTAACAACTCACGTCGCGTGATTCGGTATTCGAATGGGGAAAAAGGATTTTGGGTGATTTCTAAACTAAGGTGCAAGAAATAATAAAGGAAAGCAAATAAAACTACAGAATCTATGATGAAAATAAGTAAATACGACTAAGTATGCATGTTTAAACTAAAAAAGCGTAAAACGTAATTATTAAGACGTGAATTAAATGCAAACTACACTATTTTAATCCATAAAAGTGAACTTTTATTTTTCTACATCTAAGAATGATATTTAAAATTTAAAACTAATTTTTGTGATTTTTCTTGATTTATTTTTTATTAAAAACTAATTTTAAACATTTAAAATAGAGCTAAATTACTAAAAATTAGGAAAACATGCAAGAAAATTACAAAACTATTTTTCAAAAATCAAAATTAACTAAAAAGAATTTTCAAAACTGGAATCACATTTTTCTGATTTTTTTCTCTAATTATTATGAATTTAAAACTATTAAAAACTAATTAAATTGCTAAAAAAATACTATTTAAGCTATGAAAATTCTGGAAAAATACTTTTTATGACTTATTTAATTTTTTAAAACTAATAAAATTGAAATTTTATTTTTCAGGCCTTTTTCTGAGTTATTTGAATTAAATGCTAATTAAAAAGCCTTAAAAATGAGATTAAATGCAGAAAAATAGCAAAAGACCATGGAAAAATATGAAAACTTCCAGAAAACTCTAAAATAATACTGATAATCAATTAAAAATTACATAAACAACTTTTGAGATCAGGAACTATGATTTGGGCATGAATTGCTTATGAGGAGCTTAAAGGAAATAAGCTAAAAGGCCACTAAAAGCTACACTAAGCTTCCACAAGCTAAAACTAACCTAAAGTATCCAGAATAAGTTATCAAACCGATATGGATCCTATGAGCACAAGCTAAAAGCATTAAAGCACTATAATGTGTTTTAACAAGCTTATGCCAAACATCCCTTATGCATCTACTTCTAGCACTAATCTAGCTAGCTTAGAAAAATCACAAAAATAAAATAAAAATACCCTGTTAACAGCAACCTACCAAAGTGCTTATTTCCATAAATTCAGCTAAGAAGGACCTAGAATGAAGGAATTAAAATTCAAAAACAACAGCCTATTGGGACACTAGCCTACTGATGTAGTAACAGGAAGCAGATCTAACAGGCTATTCCAAAAGCTCCTATAAAAAACTATAAATCAAATGAACCTAGATGTATAGTGAGCTAATAGCACTACCTAACACTAACCTACAACACATAGGGTAAAAGTTGCAAAGTACTGATATGAGCAGAACAAGGAAATCAGCAAAACAAGAGGCAATCAGGCAATTTAGAGATCAAAACTAAGCAATCTAAGCAACTCTATATGGCAAATAAGCTACAAAAAATAGACTAGGATCTACTAAGAACAAGAAAAAGCAATATAAACTAACCTGGAACCTGCTAATGGATATGAAATAAGCTAATGGATAACTGACTTTGGGACAAAAAAAGAGTGGTGCAGGGGGGGAAAGGCCAAGATCACCAACTTAAGAGCATGAGCAGACAACCTAAACCATTTTTAATTTTTTTTTCTTTTGTTAAAACTTAAACCAACTATCTAACTTATGATTTTTAATTTGTAAGAATTTTAATAACAACTATAATTAACATAAAATGCTATTGACCAAGGCTGTTTTGACAAAAACAAATGAATTGAAAACAGTTTTAGTAAAACTTGGAAAACACAAATCCGACTTGATAAGCTTAAAACTATAGTTGAAAAATCATCAAAACAGGTTTATGGAATGACTTACATCAGATTCCATTGAAATATTAAACCAAAACTCAGAAACTTAACATCATCCAAACACCCCTTTAGAATGACCAAATTCATTAAAACCTTGAAAACTTGATGAATTATTACCAAAACTGAATCAATATACTCAGATAAACATGAAGCTAAACATTATCACAACTAAAAACAGAAATTAAACTAAAAATTGAATTGACCTTGAAGTTTGACTTTTATTGACCTTTTGCAAAACTGTTTTGAAAAGGAAGCAAGTTGACAATTAACAACTCATATAAGCTAATTTGAGCTTATAAAAGCTTAAAAGAATGTAGTGAGATCTTGAAACGGATTGTAAACAATGGAAACTATGACGCTTATTTAATAAGTAAAATGAAATTTTCATTAAGTAAACTGAAAAATACAATTAAAATATGAGGTTACAAACTACTTAACTACTGAAAAGATTTAAATTGACACGAAATTAAATGGCCTAAATTCCTCTAAAGCAGGAGAAATTGGACAAGATGCTTGTGACTGAAATGGGGCTATTTATAGCCTGATGCTTGTGGGTTTCAGGTGCTTCCAGGAGCTTCTCAGTCTTCAATCACAACCATTGATCACCCTTTGTGTCATCCCAATCAATGTAAGCCCTTGGATCAATAGTGTGATGTGTTTCGTCCAATGGTATTCCTCCAAACTGCCACGCTGGCTATCCTGATATCACACCCTCTGACATGTGTCAGGAACTTCTAGAACATCACTTAAGGTACGGGTTAATCAGGGTAATTAGGGGATTGGGATGGTAATAGTAACTGGGTAATTATCCTGGTTTAGGCCATTTGGTACCGCGGTTTTTTTATGATAGTTTGACTTGGTGTGTGGATGGTTTGACCGTGGGGTTGAGAAGGGTTAAAGTAGACCGTGGGTTATTTTTTTGGGTAGAGAATAGGCCTTAAGGTTACATGAGATATGAGCTTGGGTTTGGTATAAGGATAAATGGTTGGGCTTTGTTTTTTTGGATTTGGTTTTATAAATTGAACTTGGATTTTGTTTTGAAACTAATCATGAATATATGGACCATTTATGTAATATTTTTAACCATAGGGACCAATGATGTAAATTCTGAAAGTATAAGGGTGAAAATGGGATTTTGGGACAATGAGGGATACAAGGGTAAAAAGTGTAATTATGTGATAATGAGGGGTATTTTGTATCAAAAGTGGAAAGTTAAGGGGTGAAATATGTAAATTGGCCAAAGCAAACGGTTTGATGTGAAATTTCCCAATCACGATCCATAACTTTATTTTGCACTTTTGATCATCAAAATCCCATAAAACCCAAGATCCCTAAGATCTATTTTGCACCTTCTTTCTCTCGCGTTTCGGCTTTTCTTCTGCTTCTGTCGTTGTCATATCCGCATCGCACATGCATAAACTCAAGAAACCATCAAATATTAGACATAAACAGCTCTTTCTAGGTTATTTTGGGTCTATTTTGGTAAAGAAAAGGTATGTGTTTTAACACATATCAACGGGTCTTTACCCACTGTATGCTTGATCCATAGCCCGACAGGAGGGCGTTTAGTTTGTAACATTAAATACCCCTTCCATCCTGAGAAGGTGGTGCTTCTTTGATAATCTAACCTTTTCTCTTTTGTTTATATCTCTAGAATCACCCTCTCCTCTCTTCATCTCTCTAAACATGGCATTCATATACTATCACCATCCTAGACCACCCGAATCATCAAACAACATAAAATATACGATCCTACAATTGGCATCAGAGCCTAGATTTTGTTGTTTGTGTTGATTCGAATGGTTCTTTTAATGCGGTTTGTTCGGTGTCTTGTATGCGGTTTGTATGGGTCTTTGATGCGGTTTGATATGGTTGTATGATGTTTAAAGCTTTTTGATGTTGATTAAATGTTAAAATATGTTTGAAGCTGGTTATGATGTTCATATGTGATTGAACAAACATGCTTCTGGTTTTTAAGCGTGTTGGCAAAACTGTTTTTTTTAAATGGTTACTAGTCAAATGTTTTAAACTCTGTAACCGGTCTCTGTTAAATGTTGTTTAAATTGTTTGTTAACAAGTTTGCTAGCTGTGTATATGTGTCGACCCATCTGTGGTGTTATGATGTTCATGTGAGCGCTGTTGTCGCCTCTCAACGCTTGTGTGAATCGGTGATTTTTCTCAGATGCGGTTTGTGTGAATAAGTCAAGAAGCGATTTGTCTAAAATGCTTTTTTGAAAGCATTTTGATGATAAAATAAGTGCGGTTTGTCATCCGAGTTTTGACTCGGATGCGGTTTGTTAAGATAAGGTCAAAAAGTCAACTGCTATTTTTGAGTTTGCGGTTTGTTAAATGGTACAGGGTGCGGTTTGTCTAAGCTTTTATGTGGTTTGACTCACCTTGATGCGGTTTGAAGGTTGTTGGTTTAAAGCGGTTTGTCACTGACAGGGTTCGTTATGTTGACCAACTAATGACTACTAAACCATAACCAAATCACATTTTAAACAACAGATTCATTTTTCAAACAACAGATTCATTGACTCATACAACTTATTCATTCATACTACTGATTCATTCTACATTTATCCAACATCATCAAACTATCTTACATCATAATCAACATACAATCACACATGATTGATAGATCAATAAATCACAAGTATCAACAACAACTACATATCAATCATCATTTCGAATCCTAACTCTTTCGTTTTCTCAAAACAACAACATTAGACTCGACAAGATCAAACATCATCGTTTAAGACTCTATACTACAAAATACAATTAACTGATCTCAGAATCATTCCTCGTGTTCTTCTCATTGAAACATCAAGACTCGAAGGCCTTTCCACACGAGAAGGAAAACATCATTGATCTAAAAGCTTTTGACAATATCCGAAAACAATGAAGAGTTTTTAACAATTGTGTTAAAACTAATCATTTATTCGACAAACAAGAATCGATATCTAATGAAAGATCTCAGATTCTTTGTGGGCAAAAGATGAATTAAAGACCATTTTCAGATCCCTACATCCCCAAAGCAATCATCACTGATCTATACTAATTGACAATCTCATAATAATAAAAATATGATGTTAACAATGTATGTTAAATCATATTTTTGATTTGTTCTTAACAAACATATGATAAAGCGCATGAAATTAAACCTACCAGCCTTTGACTCAGCACGTCTCATAAGAATCCTCACTACCATCCTCGTGGCTTATTCAATCTAACGATCTCAAAAGAATCATCTTGATTGGATTATGCATTACTAATAGTGGTTGCGCGATCTTATGATTTTGATTGAAATGGTTTATAAGGCGTCGTTTAAGTTAGGATTGATGATGTGAAAGCAGAGATGCAGAGGCGATATATTTTTGTGAGAAAGATTAGGTATAATGCAGAGATGGGGGCGTAATATTATGAGTGGGATTAGGGGGATTATGCGAGATGGTAAGATTATATACCCTTATTATAGGTAACTGTGGTTTCGTGATTCGTGGGCTTGTGAACTTGGACCATGGGCTTGTGGACTTGGACCGTGGGCTCACTACTTGGGTATTTGGAATTGTATTTTGAGTGAACTGTTATGGGACCAAAGTTATATGTTAATGTTATTGACTTAGATGCTAACATGAAAATGTTTACGCTAACCCTGAAAATGTTAAGTGACATTAACTTGTTATCCCAATGTATTTTGAGTATGGATGAGGTGGACCCGGACTCATGATTGTGTATGAGATTTGGGTAACTATATTTGGCATTTGCAACTGGTTGTGTATCAGTTATTTTATTGACCGAATGGGATTAATGATTTCTATGAACCTTGTGATGAATGGTACTAATTTTTGTACGGGTTTAATTTTTGTGTACCAGGCATGGGCTTTGAATGATGAAATGATAGGCTCCTCATGATTGAGATTTGATATTATGAGATTTTATGAGATTTGAATTCTGTTAGATTTGGACAAAATGTGATTTGATGAAGTGATTTGGTATGATGCTAAGATTCGTCATGTTATGAGGTGTGGTACTTTGGTGTATACACTTTCACGAAAGGCATTGTGACACGGCCTGAATTGTTAATAAACAAGGTTGAATACGGGGTTGTGTGTGTTCGGTATTTCTTATTTGGACTTGAAGAGGTTTTCCCAAAGGAGTTTACTTATTTCGTCTTCCTTCTTTCTACCCTTCCGTGAAGATGACTTGTTTGGGCATTTATAGAGTGTGATAAAGACTTGGCTATTTAGTTACGTCTGTGATTCTTTCTCGCTTAACCCACAACTTAACTATCACTTCGGTGTCTCACGCAATTGAGGATACGTCAAGAGGTTTTGTACATCGGGTACACCGTTTCTTTTTCACAAGTATTAGTGCAAGCTTATGTAACAAATCTGGGAAATTTTACGTCGTGTTCAAGTTTGGCATATCGGGTCTATTTCTCCAAGTGGTCATTACTATAGCCATCAGAATACGTGAATGGTGTGTTTACCAAAGTGTTTAATGGTTGAGATGTGATCAGCAATTCTCATGAGATATTCGACGCCACAGAATGTCAATGATACTTCACAGTCTAAGAAAAATCTTTCAAGAATCTTTAACGTCAGTCATGATCTTTCAAGAAGTTTGCTTATGACATGAAATTCTCGTGCAAATGGTCGTACACGTTATGATGCTTCCGAATGTTCGAAACCATCATGGGGGAGAAACGTGTACTTTGATGTTTTACGGTCAACCTCATAGGAAGTAGAGTGTATGCTACCACTCAGATGGTTTGTAGTTGTTTCATATATGGGTAAAGAATTGTTGATGATAGTGTTGAAGATGGAGAATGAACCACGATGAACCGCCGATGTTCCCCTAAAATTATTCACCATAACCAAAGTTGTCATAACACATCAAGCTCTACATTGTTTACGGTATAGTCTTGATTTTGTAAAATCCCGCGAAAGAATCTATTTCTCGGTTTAAATCATAGATTTGTAAAACTCGTGACAATGGAATCATCCCGGTGTAAGTAAAGTGCATTTTCGGCTCTATCTCTTGGTTTATTCTTGGTTTTGTAAAATCCCGCGAAAGAAACTATTTATCGGTTTAAACTATAGAATTGTAAAATCCCGATTGATGGAACCATCCTAGAAAGAGAAAGTGTAATTCGGATCTTATCCGAGGTCGGTGCTATGGTTTCGTCAAGAAGGGATAAAAGGGTGTACTTCATGAATTGGGTGTTTGTTTGATTGTCCTCATGACAGCTTTGGTAATTACTTGGTTTTACGGGTAATATGTATTTAACCATGATCGGGATGAAACCATTATCATAGTTCACTTAAAACGTAAAAGAATGCTAGATTTAAGCTTTTAACCACAAGATGTGACAACGGGTGTTAATTCAAGATATCTATTTAAAGTTGAAGTGAAATATCACGCAGTGTACTTAGTATCCGGCGGTATCGAGGATGGTTGGATGAAGATTCTTCGAGATCCTTGTTCGAACTTTTAATATTTTCAAAAACAAAGACTTGGAAATCTAGTTATTTTTGGTGACTTTTCCTTTCTTTTACCATTTAGGGAATTGGCTCTACCACCATAAAATAACTATCACTTTAAGGATTTACGCTAGTGCTCAGCTGTCACATTCAATTGTGGATTTTAAGAGGTGATGTAACGCCTTATACTGATGGTTGGTTGGATGAAGAGTATAGAGTACTTAAGGATTCAATGGGGATGAAATCTCGCAACCATCTTTGTTACATATGTGCAAGTTTAAGTCACTTAATTTGGGTTAGTTTACTCTGTGGTCAAATTCATCATATTGGGTTTCTCCATCGTTGTCGCACGACAAAGAGCCTAACAATGATAATGGGTTGATTACAAGTTTTACCAAGAGAGGTAGAAAAGAGAGAGATTATGACGTTTGAACACAACAAGCCTCGCTTCTAAAGAAAAGAAAAGTAACGCTTGGCGCTTTATCTTCTGATGAAGAGAAATCTTCTCTATTATGACCATTCTCATCAACATGCTTCATGCTTTTCCATGCTTTCACCATCAAGGAACCAACTATTGTTGATTGTTCTCTTATTCCACTTGCTCAATTATAATGACGATGGCGACATCATATGCTACCTTGAGGGGAGAAGTGAATAGAATACCGGATGATTTTCACTTATTTAATCAAGAATGGCAACTTCGTATGCAATTCTTGAGGGGGAGAAGAAGTGTGAATTTACTGCATGATTGATTGATATCTCAGAATAAATGGTCAAACGGCTCCAAACTCATATAAGAACCGAGCTTCTTCTTATCGGGTCATCTTCACATGGAGTTTTCTTCTAAGAGCCGTTGGTTAACATCTTCACACGGGCTGATTTGATTAATGTCAAAGTGCTTCCCAGTAGGGGCCGATTTCCTTAATGAACATCTTTCTGCTCTGTTTGATGGGAGGATTTGAATTAAGGGGATTTGCTATTTACAAGTTAACAGGAATGCATTTGGTGTGAAGAAGATGTTAACTGCCTATTTCCCCATTCGACAATCTTGAAGAAGGTCAGCTCACAACCGTTTCTACATTTTCACATGTTAGAACACTAAATACTAATCGCATTTAACGATCTAAAGACTTCTTCTTATTTCGGCACTCATCATAAAGAAACGATTCATCTCTTTAGACCGAAGAAACTAATTCATTTTTGTCTGTAGAGATGCTCTCAAATACTGGCACATAATCCCCATCAACAATAATATTCCAAAGATCAATATCTTTAGATTTTACATATGTTTCGAATTTGTTTTTCCAATATATAAAGCCATAGTCTTTAAAGAGTGGTGGTCTTCGCATAGACTTTTTTGTAGTACTTAATAACTTTTAGAAAACGTGCTCTTGATAATTGTAAAAACTAGAATGGGAGGTTGAATAGTTTTTACCGACTTAAATTTAGTTTATAAAACTTTAGTTTGATAGTATGTGAAACCTTTGGATGTTGAGATATAGATAATGCAAGTTAGTACGAAAAGAATAAATACTGGAATAGTAAATAAAGAAAAGGATAGAAATGTGACACAATGATTTATAGTGGTTCGGCTACAAGGACACCTTCCTTGCGCTACTCCACTTCCCGAGTATCCAGCTCGAGAGTTCTTAAGCACTATGTCAATAAGATCCTTCAACCGATGGAGAAACCTCACAACGTCGCTTACACTTTTTCTGATACAAAGCTAAATATCGAGTTCTTAACACAAATGGAAGAACCAATCTGATCACACCTATCATAATTAACTTTATGAATACAAGAAGATGTATCAACAACAAGAAATAACTCAGTGGTCTTGAGGTGATAAAGAAGTTGAGCAAACTTTTCTCTTGAAGAATGGATGACTTGTATGCAAGAAATGTGATCTCGTCTTGAAAGAAGAACCTTGAGAAACGCAAGAGAAATAAAGATACAAGAACCATCCATGGATCGAGGTTATGAGAGATATAATAATGAGAAGAAGTATATTGGAATGGGTTAGAAATAGGAAGAAACGACTCACTATTTATAGTCTAACCGACTACTATTTACCTCGATCTCATGGATCCCTTGAAAAAGGATTCGCCAGTGTTAACCTGTGGTTCTCGCAAAAAACAAAGACTTGCAAATCTAGTTATTTTTGGGTGACTTTTCCTTTTCTTTTACCACTTGGGGAATTGGGCTCTTACCACCACAAAATAACTATCACTTTAAGGATTTACGTGTAGTGCTCTGTCACATTCAATTGTGGAATTTCAAGAGGTGATGTACGTCTTATACTTGATGGTTGGTTGGATGAAGAGTATAGAGTACTTAAGGATTCAATGGGGATGAAATCTCGCACCATCTTTGTTACATATGTGCAAGTTTAAGTCACGAATTGGGTTAGTTTACTTCGTGGTCAAATTCATCATATTGGTTTTCTCCATCATGTCACCACAAAGAGCCTATCAATGATAATGGGGTTGATTACAAGTTTTGCCAAGAGAGGTAGAAAAGAGAGAGATTATGACGCTTGAACAAGAAGCCTCGCTCTTCAAAGAAAAGAAAAGTGTACGCCAAGGCGCTTTATCTTCTGAAGAAGAGAAATCTTCTTATTATGACCATTCTCATCAACATGCTTCATGTTTTTTCCATGCTTTCATCCATCGTGAACCCAACTATTGTTGATTGTTTTCTTATTCCACTTGCTCAATTATAATGACGATGGCGACATCATATGCTACCTTTGGAGGGGAGAAGTGAATAGAATACATTCTGATGATTTTCACTTATTCAATCAAGAATGGCAACTTCGATGCAATTTTGAGGGGGAGAAAAGTGTGATTTATCGCATGATTTATTGATATCTCTCATAAATGGTCAAACGGCTCTAAACTCATATAAGAACCGAGCTTCTTCTTATCGGGTCATCTTCACATGGAGTTTTCTTCTAAGAGCCGCTGGTTAACATCTTCACACGGCTGATTTGATTAATGTCAAAGCTTCCAGCTATGGGTCGATTTCTTAATGAACATCTTTTCGTTTTGTTTGATTGGGAGGGATTTGAATTAAGGGATTTGCTATTTACAAGTTAATCGGAATTCATTTGTGTGAAGAAGATGTTGACTGTCTATTTCCCCATTCGGACAATCTTGAAGAAGGTCGAGTCTACAGTCTGTTCTACATTTTCTGATACATGTTAGAACACTAAATACGAATTGCATTTAACGATCTAAAGACTTCTTCTTATTTCGGGCACTCATCATAAAGAAACGAATTCATCTTTTAGACTGGAAGAAATGAATTCATTTTTGTCGGTAGAGATGCTCTCAAATACCGGCACATAATCCCCATCAACAATAATGTTCCAAAGATCAATATCTTTAGATTTTACATATGTTTCAAATCGCTTTTTCCAATATATAAAGCCATTAGCTTCAAAGAGGTGGTCTTTGCATTAACGCTCTTTCTTTGTAGTACTTAATAACTTTTAGAAAACGTTTTATGCTAATTGTAAAAAACTAGAATGGGAGGTTGAATAGTTTTTACCGATTTAAATTTAGTTTATAAAACTTTAGTTTGATAAGTAAACCTTTGGATGTTGAGATATAGATAATGCAAGTTAGTACTAAAAGAATAAATATCGAATAGTAAATAAAGAAAAGGATAGAAATGTGACACAATGATTTATAGTGGTTCGGCTACAAGGACACCTTCCTTGCGCTACTCCACTTCCTAGTATCCAACTCGAGAGTTCTTAAGCACTATGTCAATAAGATCCTTCAACCGATGGAGAAACCTCACAACGCCGCTTACACTTTTCTCTCGCCGATAAAGCTAAATATCGGTTCTTAACACAAATGGAAGAACTAACTGATCACACCTATCATAATTAACTTTATGAATACAAGAAGATGTATCAACAACAAGAAATAACTCAGTGGTCTTGAGGTGATAAAGAAGTTGAGCAAACTTTTCTCTTGAAGAATGGATGACTTGTATGCAAGAAATGTGATCTCGTCTTGAAAGAAGAACCTTGAGAAACGCAAGAGAAATAAAGATACAAGAACGATCCATGGATCAGAGGTTATAGAGAGATATAATAATGAGAGAAGAAGTATATTGGAATGGGTTAGAAATAAGGAAGAAACGACTCACTATTTATAGTCTAACTGACTACTATTTACCCGGATCTGGCGGATCCCTTGAAAAAGGATTCGCCGGTGTTAACCTGTGGTTCTCGCAAAACAAAGACTTGAAATCTAGTTATTTTTGGGTGACTTTTTCCTTTCTTTACCACTGGGGAATTGGGCTCTTACCACCACAAAATAACTATCACTTTAAGGATTTACGGTGTAGCTCAAGGTCACATTCAATTGTGGATTTTAAGAGGTGATGCAATGCTTATACTTGATGGTTGTTGATGAAGAGTATAGAGTACTTAAGGATTCAATGGGGATGAAATCTCGCACCGATCTTTTCATATGTGCAAGTTTAAGTCACTTAATTTGGGTTAGTTTTACTTCGTGGTCAAATTCATCATATTGGGTTTTCCATCGCTTGTCACTTACAAAGAGCCTAACAATGATAATGGGTTGATTACAAGTTTTGCCAGAGAGGTAGAAAAGAGAGATTATGACGCTGAACACAACAAGCCTCGTTCTCTAAAGAAAAGAAAAGTGTACGCTTTCAAAGGCGCTTTATCTTCTGATGAAGAGAAATCTTCTCTATTATGACCATTCTCATCAACATGCTTCATGCTTTTCCATGCCACCATCAAGTGAACCAACTATTGTTGATTGTTTTCTTTATTCCACTTGCTCAATTATAATGACGATGTAATACATCATATGCTACCTTCGGGGAAGAAGTGTGAATAGAATACATTCGGATGATTTTCACTTATTCAATCAAGAATGGAAACTTCGTATGCAATTTTCGGTGGGGAGAAGAAGTGTGAATTTACTGCATGATTGATTGATATCTCAGAATAAATGGTCAAACGGCTCCAAACTCATATAAGAACCGAGCTTCTTCTTATCGGGTCATCTTCACATGGAGTTTTCTTCTAAGAGCCGCTGGTTAACATCTTCACACGCCGATTTGATTAATGTCAAAGCTTCCAGCTAAGTGGGCTGATTTCCATGAACATCTTTCTCGCTCTTGTTTGATTGGGAGGGATTTTAATTAAGGGGATTTGCTATTTACAAGTTAACGGGAATGCATTTGGTGTGTAGAAGATGTTAACTGCCTATTTCCCATTCGACAATCTTGAAGAAGGTCGAGTCTACAGTCTGTTCTACATTTTCTGCTACATGTTAGAACACTAAATACGAATTGCATTTAACGATCTAAAGACTTCTTCTTATTTCGGGCACTCATCATAAAGAAACGAATTCATCTTTTAGACTGGAAGAAACAAATTCATTTTTGTCGGTAGAGATGCTCTCAAATACCGGCACATAATCCCCATCAACAATAATATTCCAAAGATCAATATCTTTAGATTTTACATATGTTTCAAATCTGTTTTTCCAATATATAAAGCCATTAGCTTCAAAGAGTGGTGGTCTTTGCATAGACTGCTCTTCTTTGTAGTACTTAATAACTTTTTAGAAAACGTGCTCTTGATGCTAATTGTAAAAAACTAGAATGGAGGTTGAATAGTTTTATTTAATTTAAATTTAGTTTATAAAACTTTAGTTTGATAGTATGTAAACCTTTCGATGTTGAGATATAGATAATGCAAGTTAGTTTAAAAAGAATAAATTACCGAATAGTAAATAAAGAAAAGGATAGAAATGTGACACAATGATTTATAGTGGTTCGGCTACAAGGACACCTTCCTTGCGCTACTCCACTTCCCGAGTATCCAACTCGAGAGTTCTTAAGCACTATGTCAATAAGATCCTTCAACCGATGGAGAAACCTCACAACGTCGCTTACACTTTTTCTGATACAAAGCTAAATATCGGGTTCTTAACACAAATGGAAGAACCAATCTGATCACACCTATCATAATTAACTTTATGAATACAAGAAGATGTATCAACAACAAGAAATAACTCAGTGGTCTTGAGGTGATAAAGAAGTTGAGCAAACTTTTCTCTTGAAGAATGGATGACTTGTATGCAAGAAATGTGATCTCGTCTTAAAAGAAGAACCTTGAGAAACGCAAGAGAAATAAAGATACAAGAACGATCCATGGATCAGAGGTTATAGAGAGATATAATAATGAGAGAATTAAGTATATTGAATGGGTTAGAAATAAGGAAGAAACGACTCACTATTTATAGTCTAACTGACTACTATTTACCCGGATCTGGCGGATCCCTTGAAAAAAGGATTCGGCCAGTGTTAACCCAGGGTTCTGGCAAAAACAAATACTTGGAAATCTAGTTATTTTTGGGTGACTTTTCCTTTTCTTTTACCACTTGGGGGAATTGGGCTCTTACCACCACAAAATAACTATCACTTTAAGGATTTAATGTAGTGCTTTGTCACATTCAATTGTGAATTTTTAAGAGGTGATGTACGTCTTATACTTGATGGTTGGTTGGATGAAGAGTATAGAGTACTTAAGGATTCAATGGGGGATGAAATCTCGGCACCGATCTTTGTTACATATGTGCAAGTTTAAGTCACGAATTTGGGTTAGTTTACTCAGGTCAAATTCATCATATGGGTTTTCTCCATCAGCTGTCACGACAAAGAGCTTCATGAATGATAATGGGGTTGATTACAAGTTTTGCCAAGAGAGGTAGAAAAAGAGAGATTATGACGCTTGAAACAACAACAAGCCTCGTCTCTAAAGAAAAGAAAAGTGTATCGCTTCAAAGGCGCTTTATCTTCTGATGAAGAGAAATCTTCTCTATTATGACCATTCTCATCAACATGCTTCATGCTTTTCCATGCCACCATCAAGGAACCTAACTATTGTTGATTGTTTTCTTATTCCACTTGCTCAATTATAATGACGATGGCTTACATCATATGCTACCTTGAGGGGAGAAGTGTGAATAGAATACATTCGATGATTTTCACTTATTCAATCAAGAATGGCAACTTCAGATGCAATTCTTGAGGGGAGAAGAAGTGTGAATTTATCGCATGATTGATTGATATCTCGTAATAAATGGTCAAACGGCTTCAAACTCATATAAGAACCGGTTTTCTTATCGGGTCATTTTCACATGGAGTTTTCTTCTAAGAGCCGTTGGTTAACATCTTCACACGGCCGATTTGATTAATGTCAAAGTGCTTCCAGCAAGGGGTGATTTCCTTAATGAACATCTTCTCGTTCTTGTTTGATTGGGAGGGATTTGAATTAAGGGATTGCTATTTACAAGTTAACAGGAATGCATTTGGTGTGAAGAAGATGTTAACTGTCTATTTCCCCATTCAGACAATCTTGAAGAAGGTCGAGTCTATACCGTTTCTACATTTTCGCTATGTTAGAACACTAAATAAGAATTGCATTTAACGATCTAAAGACTTCTTCTTATTTCGGGCACTCATCATAAAGAAACGAATTCATCTTTTAGACCGAAGAAACGATTCATTTTGTCTGTAGAGATGCTCTCAAATACCTAGCACATAATCCCCATCAACAATAATATTCCAAAGATCAATATCTTTAGATTTTACATATGTTTCAAATCTGTTTTTCCAATATATAAAGCCATTAGCTTCAAAGAGTGGTGGTCTTTGCATAGACTGCTCTTCTTTGTAGTACTTAATAACTTTTTAGAAAACGTGTTTCTTGATGCTAATTGTAAAAAACTAGAATGGGAGGTTGAATAGTTTTACCACTTAAATTTAGTTTATAAAACTTTAGTTTGATAGTATGTGAAACTTTTGGATGTTGAGATATAGATAATGCAAGTTAGTACGAAAAGAATAACACCGGAATAGTAAATAAAGAAAAGGATAGAAATGTGACACAATGATTTATAGTGGTTCGCCAGGACACCTTCCTTGCGCCACTCCACTTCCCGAGTATCCAACTCGAGAGTTCTTAAGCACTATGTCAATAAGATCCTTCAACCGATGGAGAAACCTCACAACGTCGCTTACACTTTTTCTGATACAAAGCTAAATATCGGGTTCTTAACACAAATGGAAGAACCAATCTGATCACACCTATCATAATTAACTTTATGAATACAAGAAGATGTATCAACAACAAGAAATAACTCAGTGGTCTTGAGGTGATAAAGAAGTTGAGCAAACTTTTCTCTTGAAGAATGGATGACTTGTATGCAAGAAATGTGATCTCGTCTTGAAAGAAGAACCTTGAGAAACGCAAGAGAAATAAAGATACAAGAACGATCCATGGATCAGAGGTTATAGAGAGATATAATAATGAGAGAAGAAGTATATTGGAATGGGTTAGAAATAAGGAAGAAACGACTCACTATTTATAGTCTAACTGACTACTATTTACCCGGATCTGGCGGATCCCTTGAAAAAAGGATTCGGCCAGTGTTAACCCAGGGTTCTGGCAAAAACAAAGACTTGGAAATCTAGTTATTTTTGGGTGACTTTTCCTTTTCTTTTACCACTTGGGGGAATTGGGCTCTTACCACCACAAAATAACTATCACTTTAAGGATTTACGTTGTAGTGCCTGCACATTCAATTGTGATTTTAAGGTGATGTAACGCCTTATACTTGATGGTTGGTTGATGAAGAGTATAGAGTACTTAAGGATTCAATGGGGATGAAATCTCACCCATCTTTCTTACATATGTGCAAGTTTAAGTCACGAATTTGTTAGTTTACTGTGGTCAAATTCATCATATTGGGTTTTCCATCACAGTCATTTTACAAAGAGCCTATCAATGATAATGGGGTTGATTACAAGTTTTGCCAAGAGAGGTAGAAAAAGAGAGATTATGACGCTTGAACACAACAAGCCTCGTTTCTAAAGAAAAGAAAAGTGTATCGCTTTCGGCGCTTTTATCTTCAAGAAGAGAAATCTTCTTATTTATGACCATTCTCGCCAACATGCTTCATGCTTTTTCCATGCGCACCATCAAGGAACCGAACTATTGTTGATTGTTTTCTTATTCCACTTGCTCAATTATAATGACGATGGCGACATCATATGCTACCTTTGAGGGGGAGAAGTGTGAATAGAATACATTCGGATGATTTTCACTTATTCAATCAAGAATGGAAACTTCGTATGCAATTTCGAGGGGAGAAGAAGTGAATTTATCGCATGATTGATTGATATCTCGTATAAATGGTCAAACGGCTCCAAACTCATGTAAGAACCGAGCTTCTTCTTATCGGGTCATCTCAACATGGAGTTTTCTTCTAAGAGCCGTGGTTAACATCTTCACACTCCGATTTGATTAATGTCAAAGTGCTTCCAAATACGGGTCGATTTCCTTAATGAACATCTTTCTCGTTCTTGTTTGATTGGGAGGGATTTGAATTAAGGGATTTTATATTACAAGTTAACGGAATGCATTTGGTGTGAAGAAGATGTTAACTGCCTATTTCCCCATTCTGACAATCTTCAAGAAGGTCGAGTCTACCGTTTCTACATTTTTGCTACATGTTAGAACACTACATAATGCAGATTTAACGATCTAAAGACTTATTCTTATTTCGGCACTCATCATAAAGATTGCTCATTAGGGAGAGCACTAATTGGGGAGATTGAAAAGTCAAGATTCAACTAATTAGATTTGCTCACGTTCTTTCTCGTAAAGTTGATTCTCACGATACATCCGAGCTTATGATGTTCTTCTCAATAGATTTTGAGTATATGGGCTTACAATGTGTTGCCGACTCAAGTATCAAAACCAAAGAAAGGAAGGAGACACGATCTAAACGCGAGTAACCTTGACTGAACTTAATACTCTATGTGATTGAAGATATCCCGGATTGACAAATGTCATTACCGCAGAGAAACTCAAGGTTTGACTCACATGGCTTAGTGTTCTTATTCCACTATGGGGAAGAGATGGAAGAGCTGGTTTTAAAGATTAAAGAAGTACATCAAATGTGATGATTTCGATGTTATCGCAATCATCGTGGAGAGAGATTGTGGTATTATCGGGAAGCTCAGCTTGTTTCACTCGAGAGCTTAATCGCTGATTCGTAGATATAATCACTTACCCGAGTTGACCGCAGATAATCAAAGTGATTTGGCCCGCTACTTCAATGTTATCGATTATTCTCTTTGGGCATTCGGACTTCGGGTTCTTGAGCTTCATACACGCTCTTCAAGGGATAGAAAAGTATATATCGTTATTCTTTGGATATCGACTTAACTGATACTTCGATGTTATAAGTTTCTCCTCCTTTGAAGTTCATCCATATATGTATTCGGGTTCATGAGCTTCATTCAAAGAGACCGACCGATCAATTCATCTACTTGGGGAAGTGGTCTCTTGACAACCTTTTGGTATGGATCGCCTGACGCGAGTAGAAAAAGAAATTGAGAAGATTGTTTTATGTGTGGGATGATACGCTTCGTTTCTATTGGATGATATAACCCGCAACAAAGAATCACAAAGATCATTCTTAAAAGGATTAGCAAGATCGATGATAATGGTGTGCTTCTTTGTACACCGATAAGGAAGCTTGAATGAAAGCTTTAATCTGCCAAATAAAGGATTTTCCTGGGGGGAAGTCGCCAAAGTCTCACTTTCAGATGGTTCAACTTCTTACTTCAATACAAGGGACCTCGAAAGCTTTGGTGGTGAATGTTTAAGAGATGATGACTTCTATCTTCTCAAGAACGGGCTGCTCGATATCCTTATCTCTACTTGATCATCATTCTTCTTAGACTATATCATCTACTCTATCTTTGTAAATATCTATCAAAAACCAAAATACAAAAATATAAAACCCGCAAAAGAAAAGGAAAAATATAAACCAACAAAACCCATATAAAATCGAAATTTAAAAATACTAAAAATATTGTTTCTCAAGACATGTCTTCTGGTATCGATAACATCTACGGTCTTAGAAATGTCATTCAATAATGGCACGGACCATAGATGAAGTTCGAGCAGGAGGTGTAAATATTCTTTTTCAAAACATGTCTAAATATATGGCTTCAAGCATTGCATTTGTAACCGTATTAAACTAAGGTTTGCTATTATTTGCATAAAGAACCCGTTCTTCAAGAAAGGAAAGTGCTGCGCTAAACCAATTTTCAAATATTCCGTGCACTTATCCTAAAACAAAATGAGAAAAGTATGTTGAAGGACTGCTGTTCATACTCAAATATTTTTCCTTCTAAATTTCTTCAGAAAAATATTTGTTTTAACAAAATGGTGGTAAATGAGTTGCTTGAAAATCAATTAGAATCAAGTTTTCAATTTGCAAAAACAATCAATGACTTCAGCTTATTTAAAACTGTTTATGAAATGAGTCATTGATTGAGGGGGAGAATGTTTTCAAATTTATATCATCTAACGGGCTTATATAATCATCCTATGTTGAAGGACTAGGAATCTAGGATGTGATGGTTAGGATTAGATGATTATAGTTTGATGAACACATTATTCCCATGCCTTATTTGATCTGATTGACATGTTGGAATGACTTTTTTAGTCGATTGCCGTTGCGTTGTCGCACCACCATATATGTTTGTGTTGACTAACGTGATGCAGATAAGATGGTTTATGAGATTGTTTCGATCCGATCCCACAAAATGAAGATGATGGATGCCGAAGGAAAGGGTAACTATATCTTGGTCTGACAAAAGAAGAAACGAGCTTAATTGATCTCTATGGATAAGTTGGCACGATAGATGCAACTTAAGAGGTCTCAATCGCATCGAGATGGTTTTTTCCAACCTCCAAAGAACAACAAGAAATGCAAATTTTAACCACCTAACGATCTTTGTGCAGTAGATAAATAGTGATGATACCATTTTTTTTAACAATTTAAAATATTGTTTTGAAAATGAGAAAATATTGTTTTGAAAATAAATCGACTTAATTTTTTGAAAATCAACCGGACTTCATTTTGTCAAAATATAAGTCACTCAATCAACCACTACTACGATCGAGGGGAGAGTGATTTCAATCTTAAATATTTTCAAACGATATTTCATCAAAAAGTCCGTTTGTACGTCATAAAGTGGTGTGCTAAAGATTTAATGTTATGTCATGGTATGATTTTCTTTAAGACTCAAAGATCTCTCAAAATGAAATTTTTTCTGTTCTTGTTTGATTGGGATATTGTTTTATTTTTCTTAAAGATCTCTTAAAACTATCATACCTGACACTAACAATCTTTAATGTCTTATATTGGTCCATATCGGCCATTTTCACAATTAAATCTTGCCACGTCTTTCCCAAATTTTTCTAAATGATTTAAATCAATTGGGATCACAAATCTCAATTGGTTTGAAATTTTATCTAAGAGAGATCGTGGATTTAAATCTCAAATCGGTTTTAAAGGCGACTGTTTAAAAGCAATTCTTCCTTCATGTGCCAGACGATTTTGAAATACATAATGCACATGATTGTGGAGGAGCATTTAACCAAAACCGTAAGAGTATTTAAAACAAGGCCACATTTTCTTCCATGTTTCTAAACCTTATTAAATCACTTGGGATCCAAAATCTCAAAGGGTTTGATATTTTGATTGGGGAGAATTTGTGATTTAATTATGAAACTGATAAAGATGATCTTTTGACTCAGTGTGCCGCCTCCCATATGTGCTAAATGTCAATATCGGCACATATTAAGGGGGAGCATTTCAAAAAAATAAACTATCAAGGTACAAATGCTTTTTATGTTTTAAACATAAGTACCTTGATTGATTTTCATATGCACATTTTATTGATTTAATGGCTTGTGTGATCGTGGATGTACTTCAAAAGATCTCTTTCCTATATGTGCTAAATGAATTTTAAACAACCAACGCACATTTTGTGGGGGAGAATTTACCAAGAAAATCAAACGGCTTTTTCCACGGAAATTATGATCAAGAAATTATTTCAAAGAACTCTTGCCTCCATTTGCTAAACAATTTCAAAATCATATGCACAAGTTGAGGGGGAGCATTTCTAAATGATCAAAACAATTAAGGTACAAAATGCTTTGATAGTATATCACAAGTACCTTGATTGATTTTCCAAATGATTTTTCAATTGGTTTCAAGAAGAGAAAGAACAATACCAAAAGACCAACCAATTTACTTTATGCATGGTGTTATAAGGATGGTTAGGTTAGGTATTCGTTCCCACGATCCCATCAGAGTCGGAGGATCTACCCAGGACAATCCACTAGATAGTGTAGAGTCCTTAGGTGATGAAATGCATCGAGACGTAGAAGTACCGAATAAACCCAACAAGGTTCTAGTTATAAGTCTCTGCATAAAGGGGGTGAAGAATGAAAAATAATTGAATGAAAAGGGTGAAAAGAGCCCTCCATTAATTCAACCTTAGGGCGAACCGTTCAATACATATGCTACGGTGTCTACTAAGGTAACACCGTATTGAAGACAAGATGTCATGGACCCAATGACGCACTGCACCTAACTTCCCAAGCTTCTCAAGTTCCTCTTAAAGGGAACCTACATAATCTATCGACTTTCTCTTAGAGATTGTTGATATTGAATAAGGAGACCCTCTCCCTAGTCTCCGGCATAGGAAATCAAACGTTCAAAATTGAGTCTAGAGCTAAGAGATCATTCACAAAATCTCATTATGACACAAAAATAATGAAGACATGCTGTTTCACACAATGTGGGAAGTAAGTATTTATTAAGAGTCCTATGCATTATCCTTGTGGTATTGCCAGAACATCCGAGTGATATGTAAAAGTATTCACGATGAAGATGGAAATCCTAGAGCCATGATTCGTTTGTTTGTGAGTGGTGAAAAACACAATATCAATATATCAAATTAATCATGAAATTCGACAAATCAACCTTTTAGGAAAAGGGTTAACGTGCCAAAGCTCACGAATGTGATAAAAGTGATACCGGGAAAGTGATTTACCCGGGTCGTGTCCCAACGAGGTGTGAAATTGACGGTTTCGTTGAGTTTCGTGATTAGGACTTGAATTGGTTAAACGAATTTGGATTTTTGATTACGTTATTCTACAAAATAAAGCACGGGAATGAAATTTAAGCACGTAAAACTAAATAAACACTAATTGAACTACTATTAAGCCTAAGAAATAATAAAACGAAGCTACATTACAACCTAGGGTGCTAAATTACAAAAAAGCAAAAAACCGGGAACGCACCGAGCCCCGAAAGTGAAAAATATGCAATTTAAGTCTTACGAGTGCAAAACTAATTTTCCTACATTCTACATGACTAAAAATAATTTTAGAAAAAAGCGGAATATTTGTTTGACCTTTTATTTATTTATTATTAATTAAAAACTAAAAATTAGAAATGTAATTATTAAAAATAGTAAAACTAAATGGAAAAATACCAAAAATTCATGAAAAGTACATTTTGATAAGCTAAATAGGAGAAAAATAAGAACAATGCATAAAATTAATCCAATAAGCTGTTAAAAGCTAAAGTTAAGCTGAAAGGGAAATAGCTAAGATGCCTTAAATGAATTAAAGTTTCCACAAATGACACAAAACACTACTTGGATCAGTTGGCCAGGGGGTTGTGGATCTTGGATGTGTGGGAGGTGCAGGAGGTCACAGGTTCGATTCCTGGCCTCCTACCTTTTTGGCTTCTTATTATTTTTGGATTTCTCTTGTTTTGCAAAACAAAATAAAAATAACTAAAGCTCAATTTTAAACTTTGGTCAATCTTAAACAAGCTGTGACAGCTTATTAACAGCAGAATGAAGAAAAACAAAATCAATGAAAGGGCTGTTTGGTACAAGGCAAAAAGGCAACAAAAAGCTACTAATCAAGCACTAAATCCTAACCAAAGCATAAAATCATGAACACTATATGTCTAACTACTGATTGCATCAAAATCTAAGCCTAACTCTATCCTAAAGTCACCTAAATCTAAGCAAAAAGAAGGGATTAGGCTGCCAAGGGAAAGAAAAAGCTACAAAACAACTTATTAAAAACTGAAATATGATGAAACTACTTTACTAAACTAAAATAGACAAGGGTAGTGAGGAAATAAGCTGTGAGACAGCTTTCCCAAGCAAAATGGATCTACGGCCTGTTTGAGATAGTGGGCTGCTAAGGTCCTAAGATGCTTTCAAAGAAGCTTGTAAAAGCTTCTATAAGCTACCTAACTAAGCTCCTAATCTACATATCCTAAATAGCACTAAGAGGGGGGGGGGGGGTACGGAAATAAGCACAAGTAGACATCAATAAGCTAAGGAAAACATGCATGCCGCTACAATCGCCGGGTCAAGGGGGGACCCGTTGGTCCGATGCATGGTAGAAAAATTATACCCATTGGCGAGTGACGGGTGGGTGACGGGTGAGAAAAAAACTACGTGGGCGGGTGACGGGTTCGAGGTACCCGTGCCCATTACCCACGGGTGCCATCCCTAGATATGTGCAGCAAATGGGGACAATGACAGATTACTAAAGCAAGTAAAAAAAAACTACTCTAAAGCTAATAACTAACTTACAACAACTTGGAATAACTTGTTAAATGAACTAACAATAACTTAGCTAAGAACCAAAATGGGTCAAAATGGGTTTTTGACCTAAAACAAGGCTGTTCCAAAAACCCTTTAATGGGAAGAAAAGTTATTTTTGAAACTGTGATGATTTGGAAATTTTGAAAACTTGTTTACATCAATAACAAAACAAAAATGAATTTAAACACTTTGTAAAACACTTTCTAATAAGATTTTAGGCGAGACAGAATATAGAGAAACAAAAAAATTGAAAACTGCATTGACTTGCAAATAATTAAAAGACTGAGAATTGCATTACTTGAAAATTAAAGATTACATGAAATTAAAATGACAATGAAAATTAAAACTGAGCTAGAAAACAGATTCTAGACTACTTTTTCCTTTAGAGCAAGGGGTATGGCTCGCCACTTTTCATTTGCCTAGGCGGCACACACTCAATTCGTTTCGCCGCGGGATAACACCACAAAGCCTCGCCTATGGTTTCGGCTGCTCAAACGACATGCAAAAGACAAAGTTCATTTGAAATATTAACGCTAATCCAACCGTTTTTAATTCAAAACGGTTACCTCTTTTGTTTTTTTGTTTTTTTCTTATATCAAAACCCAAATAATACCCCCTTTTCTCTATAAATAATACTCACTTTTTACCAAAACATTCACACTTCTCATTCACAACCATAAATATATTATCATCCTCATCTTAATCCACAACCAAAAATGTCTCAAGATCCCAACGAGATGTCGTTTATGAATCTCCTCAACTCGCCTTCGACAAACCCGCCCACCCCATCGTCTTCAAACCTAAGCACTTCTTCGCAAGTCGGATTTCAAGCTTTTTAATATCCAAGACAATCACCACCGCAATTTTATCCCTCACAACCATCACAACCGCAATTTTATCCCTCACAACCATCACCACCGCAATTTTATAATGCCACAACCATCACAAACGCAATTTTATCCGCCACAAGCACCACCAACGCAATTCTACCCTTCATTAACAACATTACTTTGAATCAAGATTCAAAGTGCCTCAATCACCACCAACCCAAACACGCGGAAGAACGCCGTCAAGGTAAAACCGCCAAAGGGACAAAGAAAAAAGAAGGCCGCTTGTAAACTTGGACGCCGAATGACGAGGAGGAGGATGTTGATGAAGAGGGTCGCACGATAATTCGCTGGTCAAACAATGAAGAAAATATTTTAGCCGAGTGTTGGGTCGAGGTATCCCAAAACGCCGCTATCGGTAATGACCGACTAAACGACGCGCTGGACTTAGATTGGGAGGACTTCGTCGTAGTCCGAGCCTTATCGTACAAAAAATATGTGCACGTGGAAAATGGACTCGGATAAACGGTGATTGTCAAAGTTTCATGGTTTTTACAAGCATTTGCACGTAGATCCGGAAAATGATGTTGATCATATTGAGAATGCAAGACTTGCTTACAAAAATGGGACGGGGAAAAACTTTAATATGGTTTCGCATGTAGGTTTTGAAAGAATATCCCAAATGGACGCGCCGGATGGCATCAATGCGATAATATCGAATTATTCGCCCTGATCCTAGAGCTCGCCCGGCAAGCCTCGTCCGCAAAAATCTAGATAAGTGGAGTCGTCAACGAGCACCGAGGGAGTCAATCGATGCGCGCGGAATCTTTGCTCAAGAGTATAAACGTAAAGTTGACTGAAAGCACGAAGGTGACGAGGCGAGGATTGCTAAAGAAAAGTCGGCTCAAGAGTGCCAGAATTGCGTTCTCATGCTTGATGTGGAGGGTTACCGAGCCAAAAAATCACTCATAAAAAAGAAACAAGACCAAATAATAGCAAAATACAACATATAAAAGGCGAAAAATGTTGTATTTTTTAAGTTTCTTATGGTTTTTATTTTCCGTATGTTTTTTTATTTTTCGTATGTTTTTATTTATTTATCGTATGTTGTCACACCCCCAAATTACCTGTTTTGCAGCGGAATGGAATTCCTGGGGATTGACTGTCATAGCATCACAATCACAGTTATATTGAACGACCTAAAGTGTCGTTTTAGAAACACATCGTTTGATATTTATTTAAAACATTCAGAGTTACAAGATAGGTCCCGAAAGTTGATAAAGTTTGCGGAAAATATGTTCATTACAAGCCAAACGATGTTTTGAAAATGCCATAATATACAATGAGACGCCGATGCCGCGAATCTATGAGGGTTCCTTATTCGTACATGATGCTAATGTCTTAGTTACCCCGAAAATACATTGCTAAAACGGTCAACAATAATGTTGGTGAGAAATCATAGGTTTATAAAAATGTTTTATACTTACTACACAAGTATAGATCATGTATGACAATCATGCCACATAAAAATGTTACAATTGCTATAAGTCCATGACACCGAAACTAAACTGATCATGATGTTCGCCCCAACAGAGTGTTTGCCAAACAACTCAAATAATGATATTAAATGAAATGCATCCATTTAACCAGTTGGAATCCACCAACCGTGATGGAGGAGTCACCCTCGATAGATCTATCCACTCACCCGCTTCTATGAAATTAACGGTTCATGTTATATAATGGGGACATTCAATTGGCATGAGGTAACTTAAGCAATGTAATGAATTTGATATACTTGGCATCGTAATAAAAAATGATGTGCAATGTATTCTCCCGTAGGTTTGAAAATACATAAACATGTACAACGGCTATGAAAACTCACTTGATGAATTGATGCGAAGACAAAGCGAGTACAATCAAATGTAGCGAATCTCTAACCTTGACCTATTATGAATGATATGATACGTAATAGTTGCGATGTAATGTTATGCATGCAATTCGGATGATATATATACCACTTATGAATTTTTGAAAATAATACTTTTCGGCCGAAAATATCTTTTAACGCCTTGACCATTTTAAATTACTTCACATGTATTTTCGCTGAAATGATATCCCACGATAATCATTTAGTGATTTATTATGAAATTATAATTTTCGTCAGAAAATAATGTCGTTGAAATTTTGTTGACTAAACGGCCTCAAAAGCTAGTCGTAAAATGGTGCACGCCGAAATGCTAGTAAACTAACTCAACGGTTTTGGGAAGCTTGTATCATTATCTCAAAGTTTTAGTATTTAATATTTCATCCTAGAGGTCTCGAACATAAAGAAAAATATAGGTTAAGTATGGTACTTGTGTCCAACATATAGTTTAAGGGTGGTTTTCGGCCAAGTTTGAGTAACCAGATATATTCATTACAACTCCGCTTGACAAAGGGTCGGACATTTTGGAAAATATGCTTGGCGAACTTACTTTTACTAGAAGACATCACTTTATAAAAAGTTCTACATAAATGTTAAAAACGACCTTCAACTTGGTCACTTGTTGCCGTATTACTTGTCTAATAGAAATATAATAGTTTTTCTTATATAATAAAGTTACGACAACTTTGTGTAAACGTGTATAATTTAATCGTTACAAGTCCGTTTTCTATGTTTTATATGTCCTTAGCTTCAGATCAAAAGTATACTATATATTTTTGATAAGTCGACACAATTTATAACGCTAAGCCTCATTTTTACTCTGCACAAAATGGACTTAACATGCTGAATTTTCAGGATTTTATAGTTTTCGCCGCCTAACATGAAAAATTCATAACTTCTTCAAGTAGCTCCGTTTTTAACTGCCTGCCGCCACGCTGCTTTTAAAGTGTATTTTCTAAATATCTAGGCCAAAAATTTTTACCTACTGCCTAATTTTCCAGATTTCGAAAATAAGGACAGACCCTTTAGAAAACTTGTCGAAATGTGTTTTTCTCAGCCAAACCTATTCTAACCCATTCAAAACAATCCGAAGCTATTCTAATCCTACCATACACCTTCTTAGGGTGTCATGGTTCCTAGACATCACCAAGAGTGATATATTACAAGGAGTAATTATAGGATGACATAAATATATATAACTCTTAAAAACAATAAAAAAGTGGTATAAACATCAATAAGACTTGCATGTTTTACTCAAATATGATGAAATGACATAAAATAAATATGAAGGATGAAAATAGATATGAGATGCTTACTAGTTAACTTGATGAGGTTTATTGAACAGTTGTTTTATCCTAATCACCAAAGGTTTTTATTTCACAACCTTAATCAAGAGTGTAACTAGAGTGTATTAAACTTGACTATAAAAGTTTTTGATGATCCCTTCTTTGTCCTTGTGGTTGGCCGATTATGTGAAGAAGAAGAGAAGAGAGAAACTTGATGTTTTACACCTTTGTATTATTGTTGTATGTGTTAGTTTAGGAGTATAATACAATATAAGTTAAGATATTTAGCCAATCTTAAGTGACTTCATTCCCCTTGTGTCGACAAGGGGTATTTGCATTAGCTTGATACTTTTTTTTTTTTTTTTTTATAATGTATTTAAATGTACAAGTGTAAGTAAATGTGAAGTTAAGTAAAAATAGTTAGTAACTTGTATACACATTTGAACATTTAGGGTAACGTTAACTAAAAATAAATTTTAACGGGTCAAAATAAAATATATTGAGGTCATAAAAGTTATAAAAATACATTTCTTGCAAAATTTGAGTGAAATAATAATTATCGTGTAGTATTTAAGAAAAACCGTCGCAATTATATAAATATAACAATTTATATACAAAATAAATTTAAAACACCGGGTAAACTCATAATATTATTTTATAATCTTAATATAAGTATAAAAATATATCGGATAATTTTTGAAGTACGGGTCAATTGTTCAAAATAATTATTTACGCGACAACATTTATTTAATATGAATTTATACGTTTAATGTAATATGCAAAACCATGCATGAACTAATATGATGATAATGATGTAGCATGATATGTAGATCAAAACCTAGTCTATATGGAATGTCCTGATGATTGTTCATGAATTCAGCTCTAAATCATTAAGGTTACGCCGATTGATACTGAACCTAGTTTACGATAAACGCATAAATGGTGAAGCATGAGTAATGTTTTGAAAATGACCCGAAAGTACGAAAGGTCATATTCGCCCATTCAAAAAGGAACAAATTCAATTCGCCCTGTTGGGTCCTACTGTTGTCGGTGAAAAGATGAGGATATTTGAAGACTGGGTCTTCCGCTCAAGTAAACTCGTGACCTCTTCGAGAATCTCCAGAACCTTCATGATAGGAATACAACTTTGTTTCAACCGCTGACTCGGCGGTCCATGATTTCTCGCAGTTCCTCCACGGAATTGAGTTTATCGCCGAAGTTAAATTTCTTCCAATGGAATAACGAGTGATTCGTCCGAAAGACATTTCTTCAGTTTGAAACGTGAAACGGTTGTGTATGTGACCGTTCTGACGAAGCTCAAGTCGATAAGCCAGGTAGGGCTCGTCAAAAATTTTGAATGGCCCAATGTACCTCGGGTTCAACTTTCCGCTTTTCCAATTCGCACCACACTTTCCAAGCGATACTTTCAACATGACTTTGTCGCCAACTTGAAATTCTAGTGGTTTGCGCCAACATCGCTGCGAACTTTTATGTCGGCTTCCGCGCTTCCGAAGTCTATCTCGGATTTGGACTATCTTTTCTGTTGTTTCCGTAACATTTCGACCGCTGAGTTGTGCGCCTCCAACCTCGGCCCAACAAACAGTGATCGCACTCGACCATAGAGTGCCTCAATGGTGCCGCTTTTATACAGTGTGATAACTATTGTAACGAATTCGATCAATGGCAATGGTTAGCCCAACCATTTCCAAAATCAATCACACATGCTCTCTCAAAGATATCTT
>OU343220.1:180219934-180365782 GCA_910596185.1 Chrysanthemum makinoi
GTTGTGTGTAGTTAATGCTTGATTAATCTTTGTGAACCTTAGCTTATAGTACCTAGAGTCATTGTAGGCTAAAACATCCAGAAGAGTACCTTAAGTTAAAGTTTATAAATCCTAGAATTTTTGTAGTCATTAACCTTTGGTAGTTTCAAAGAGTTAAGGATAAACGCATACCCTACAACCTTAGACTCTGGCGATTAAGAATAAGGACAAGACAATTCAACCATCAATAGGAGATAATTAAGGAGTAATAAAACCTAAGTAAACACATCTTTAAATCATCATCTGAGCTCACAATAATTAGACATAGACTACATACACCTTAGTTTAGATAATTAGATAAGTAGAAGTAATCGGTAGAAATACCAACCCCCAATCCAAACCCGAGATTGATACCTTTCCATTTCCTAAAAAGCATAAAAGATAAAAAATAATATTCCCCAACCCCAACCTTAGTGTAGTAATTTCTCACTAGCATTCCTATTCCTAAGAGCGATATCAATTCTCGAGACTAACCCTAATACTACACTACAACGATTAGGTTCACTGCCTAGGGTGTTGAAAAACTTGCTTTCGGCGAAATGGAAGTTCCTTTGACCCACGAGCGACACCGTGTAGCGTTATTCTTTGAGCACTATTCATGTCTTGCTAGCAAAATATATGGTGAAAGTGTTTTCCTTCCGTTGGCCTAAAGGCGGCTCCAACGGTAAAATCACTTGCATAGCATAAGCTCGAAAGGTAGTGGCCAATTAGGTGAAACCATGATCGAACAGTTAGTTGAGATTTCAATGTTTTGAAGGCTTTTATGCAATCGGCATTGAGAGTCAAAGATAGATTCTTTCTCAAGAAGTTTTGTCATCGAGCGAGATTTTTGAAAAATCTTTGATAAATGGTAAAACCGGCATGTCTAGAAACTTCTACTTGACTTTGGCGTTAGTTGGTGGTGGAAGTTTTAGAGATAATGTCAATTTTTTCTTTGTACACTTCCATTCACCTTTGGAGATCTTGTAGTCGACACAATTCCTTGGTCACCATGAAGTGACATTTTTTCTGATTAAGGACAAGATGTGCGACTTTGCATCTTTCGAGCATTTTATCAAGATTAGAAAGGCCGACTTCAAATGAGTCTCGAAGGCGAAAAAGTCATCCATGAAAGCTTCCATGGAGGTTTCAAGCATGTCTTGGAATATGGCTATCATACACCTTTGAAAATTCGCAGGTGCATTGCAAAGACCAAAAGGCATGCATGTATCATTAGGTTCCAAAGGACAAGAAAGTGGTTTTCTTGATCGTTAGGATCGATTGGAATTTGGAAATATCACGAAATCTATTGAGGAAACAAAGAATTTATTTCTGATAGTCTTTCAAGCATTTGATCCATGAAGCGGGAATGGAAAATGATCTTTTGGTGGCTTTGTTTAATTTTAGATAGTCAATACAAAGCTAGCCCGGCCATTGGCGATTCTAGTTGGAACTTCAGTTCATTCGTTCATTAGTGACTACCGTCATTCCTCCTTTCTTGGGAACCGCGGTGAGCGGGGCTTACCCAGGGCTATCCTCAATTGGGTAAATGATACCCGGCTTGTCGAAGTTTTATGATTTCCTTTTTAATAACTTCTTTCATGTTGGGTTGAGTCGGCGTTGACGTTCAACAGGTTTTGATTCCTAGCCGAAAATGATTTTGTGTTTGCGAAATTGGGACTAATTCTGGGATATCGGATGTTTTAAGCGAAGCTTGTTTGTGATTTTAGGGCGAAACTAAACTTTCTTTCCCATGTCCTTGAAATGAAGATATGACTCTTGTAAGAAATGAGTTTTCCTCCAAGTAAGCATATTCAAGATGATTAGGAAGAGGTTTGAGTTAGAGATCATTGGGTGGTTCTTCGATAGGATTTAATTCACATCTAGTCATTGAAAGTTATTTCTTCAAAGTTTTCTTCCTCCATTTCTTCTTCTTCAGAGTTATCTCATGAACTCTACTTTCATGAAATCATCAAACTCTTTGTCAAAGTCTGTTTCATTGATTTTTCAGAAGTAGTCATGAATGGATCGGATTAGGTAAGTAATGCGACCAATTCTTCGCCGGTGACTTCATTGATAACATCGATGTTGAAACAAGTGTCATCAACTGGAATGTGGATAGTATATCGCTTTATGTCGATTAGAAAGGTGATTCGATCTTCTTCAACTCCAAGGTTGAGTTCTTTTCCTTTCACTTTGATGATTGCATCGGTATTTGGAAAGGTCTTCCTAAGATGAGTGGGAATTTACTATCTTCTTCCATTTCTAAGATTACAAAGTCCACGGGAAAAATGAATTTACCGACTTGAACAAGCATATTCGGCAATACCAACAAGATATTGATAAGAATGATTTGCTGTCGAATGCTCATTTTTGTTGGGTTTTAGAACATTTGTTGCATAACTTGGAATACAGCGAATAAGGCATCAAATTGATACTTGTACCAAGATCGGCTAAAGCATCGCATTTAATATTATTCAGAAAGTACATGTAAGAAAGCTCAGGCTCAGGAGCTTTTGTGGGATCTTGTTTTGGACAATGGTGAGCATTCTTCGTTAAGGAAAGTAAATGATATTTGTTCTAGCTTGCTTTTGTTATTTAGAAGTTCTTTCAAAAGAATTTCCGTAATTGGGCATTCGGCTAAGACATCATGAGAGGAACATTGAGTCTAACCTTTTGATTATTTCAATGAACTTCTTATTCACGCTCTTCCATTTTTCTTTCTTAAGGCATGAGGATAAGGAATTTTTGGTGTATACTTGTGATGGGGTGGTTTTCTTTTGGTGGTTTGAGTTGTGTTTTGTTTCCTCGGCTTCATCCTCACTATCTTGGGTGATAGGAGTATTTTCATTGAGTTCGGTGGTGGATGTCACGAGACCACTTCTTGTGAACAACATTGATATGCTTTCGTTTCTTGTTTGTGGTGGATGAATGCACGTCTTATCATTTGATGGTTTTGGGTTGGATTAGGTGTTACTTGGAAGCTTGAAGGATGTTCGAGAGGAATGTTGGTCGAGAAGTCGCCAAACTTGTTTTCAATATCTTGGATGGATGCTTGATGATTTTTCTGTCCTTGCTCAACTTTGGCTTTGAGATTGAAAAATTGATTTTTGATAAAAATCATTTCAGTTCTGATAAGCACGAATTCTCATGGTTTTCTCCAATTTGGTTTCTTCCATCTTTTTGTGAGGTTTTGTGGTGGTGGATCGTCGGTTCGTGGTTGAGAATCCGCGGTTTTCATCCCTTAATTGGCTGATCTTGCCAATTTCCGAATTTCGACCGTAATAGTTACTAAGATATCCTCCTCGATATCCTCCTTGGGCATATTAAACTTCTCCTTCTTTAGGTCCACCCATAGGCTTATCGTCGCACTTTCGGACGATGGATGATTCCTCCACATTGTTGCATCCGTCTCCGCATTTCCTTCATTTCATCATTGATATCTTTGTATTGCGAAGTCGATTTTTTGAGGTTAAGGCTTCCATTTCTCCATGAGTTTGAGAATTGTCGGTGTTTTCGACAAAAAGCAATGGTTTGAGAGAGGTTTGGTTTTGGAATCTTTGGACCAATCGAGTTTGAGAATTTTCGATCTTGATAATTGGTGTGCATCGTTAGGAGTCTTATAGAGAAAAATTCCCCCGGCATCAAGGATGCCTTGAAAGATTTCATCTAGTCCATGGTAAAAGATTTGGATAATGGTTCCTTTGGATAATCCATGCCCATGACAACTTCTAAAGAAACTCTTTCATCGAAGCCAAGCTACGACAAGTGATTCGTTTGGATTTTGTGTGAAAGCATGAATTTCTCTTATTAATCGATCAAACATGGCCAGTGGAAAGGCTCGGAAACACAAGGCTTGCCTCATCTCCTCCCAAGTGTTGATAATTCCCGGGGTTAATTCATTGTACCATACTTTAGCATCTCCGTGATGATGATGGAAAAACCTTGAGTTTGATGGCATTGACATCGGTGTCGCCATAACGGAACATGCCACAAATTCGATGAATTGACAATATATGCTTATGCGGTCGGCCAGCGCGCCATCCAATTGGCGGTCTTTGATCATAGAAAGATGATGACCCTTCACGGTGAAGTTTTCACCAAGGTTGGCGGCAATAATAGCACTCGGGGGTTGGTGCTACGGCTCGATTGGTTCCCCACATGGGTTGATCGTCCACCATGGGAAAAGGTAAATTGGTGAAAGGTTGTAAACAACTTTGGCTTCTACGAGGTTATCAAATGGTGGGTTTGGTACTCTTGGTACCGCGATTTTCCAAAGGTATGAAAAGTGTTCTTCTTCTTCTTCTTGAATCAAGCGTTCGGGGGTTGGTGAGAGGTGTAATTGGTTCTATTCCCCTTTGCCGAGTGTTCATACAATTTCATAGAACTCCGGGCAATATCTAAACACACGGACAAACACGACAATAGTTTTCTGGGACAAAGGGTAACCGATGGTTGCGAGTCTGCGACCGATCGTTAATCAAGTTGGTATGGTTAAAAGGCTTAACCAGCTCGGTTGTAAGGCAACCGGATCTGTTGAAGCTTTTGAGAAAAAAAATTGGAGTGAATCGACTGATGGGGATTCAAAACCTGCTGAAACACAATCAAATCCCCGGCAGCAGCGCCATAAACTTGATGTGCTACGTGTGTACAAGTTTTAAATTTATAAAAGGTGAATTACCAAAGTTACCAATAACACATACAAGCAAGTGTACTCGTCCCTTATAACAAGATTATGAAGGTAAATTAGAGATCGATTCGCAGGGATTTAAGTGAATCTAAGAACAAGTTTGAATCAACAGAGTCAATCCAAAACATATAACAAAGTAAATAGATAAAATAAAATTCAGATGATTAAAAACTACACTTGCTTAAACTAGTTTCATATCCTAGATTAATGTGATTGTGTTAACCTTTTAACATGTTGGTTGAGATAATTAGTTGGTGTACTAATCTATTTTTCTTACAATTAAACCTCGTCACGATTTTTAGTTCATAAAAACAAGCGTTACGTTTAACCAATAAATTCAAGATCAATTCAAGTTTCATAAGTTCACTTTCAAAAACTTAAACACAAAAACATCCACTTGGTTCATCAAATTGCTTAAGAAATGGTCAATACAAAAAGGTAACCGATTATAGACAAAAGGCTACAATTGATTCTCAACAACTAATCTTACAACCTTTTAGATGTTTCCAATCAATCCAATTCGATAATCAAAAAGCATTTTTATTACAACCACACCTTAGTTCCTTTGTATAATCAAGAATAATGGGTAAAAACAATCATCCATAGACAAAATGATTATAACTAGTTGAATAACAATAAGTTCTTTCGACCTCTACGATTACTATCAACTAGTCGAACTTGATTAACAAATGTCACTATGAAACTTTAGCATAATTGGATCTTAGAATCAACTTGAAATTGAATTAAAACATGTTTACACAATCACTAACTAATCATATGATAATCAACATCATTTAAGCAAGTGTATAAAGAAACTAGCCACTCATAGCAAACATGGACATAAACTCAGAACTTTGAACATTAGAAAACATGATTAAAAGTCTTACAATGCTTGGAATAGGATTACAAATGGTGAAGTAATGATTCCCAAAGTATTGGGGTAGACTTCTTGGTTATTTGACCTCCAAATGTGGAACTTCTGGAACTCCAAACTTTCCTGGACTTCTAAGGACGAATTTGAGAGCTTAAGAGCTTTGTTTGATGATAAAGAGAGATTTGTATTGAAGTGTGTGTCTAATATGCTCACAAAAGGCCTCTATTTATACTAGTTCCAAAGCCTAGGGTATTAATTGCTGAACTTGGCCTCTAAGGACTTAGAAAGGGACTAAAATACACCAAGAGAAGGACCTAGAATCGTTTGGATGCAAAGGGGAAACTTAGTGATGAATATTTGGCGGATGAGGTCCTCCAACCGATGCGTTTACATGACCAACCGATCCGGTTGGTATTCACAGGGACCAACCGTTTCTCGGTTGCGGCGTCGAGAACGGTTGGGATGGCGCTTCTTGGCACTTTTTGGTCATTTTCCAACCGATTCGGTTGGAGTCTCTGAGTTACATAAAATTGATCTTTTACTTCTTTTGTCTTGTAGAACTTAGTTCTTCAATCACTATGGCCTTCAAAGGTACTTGAGATATTGATTTGTGCTTGACATGCTTCACTGAAATGGGAATCTTCTATATGTTGAACATTACTTTACTTTTCCTTCTGTTTCCCTCCACTTGGTTATAAACACTAGACAAACATCTTTTGATGCGATTAAGCACTGAAATCACGCAAATATAACCAAATAACATATACAAAATCACACATAATGCTACAAGAAACATGTACAATCTGAGCGTTATCACTAGGGTTTGGGGAGATCAACCACAAAAGAAGAATTATGGCTTAGGAGCATGAAGAACGAAGTTCTCATCTACGATTTCCTTTGTATTCGAGTTTGAATTCTTTTATGCTTTTCTAGAAATCATACTATAGATTCATGTTATTAACTCAAGTTTACATTTATGTTATTTATCCTCTTTATCTTTCTTTATAGACATCTACTTAGTCTTATCATAGAACGCTAGTTTCAGTAATATTATAAGCTTGTTAGTATCTAGACGGTTGGGAGAATTGACCAACTGACCCTCACTCACAGTTGGGTATGGAAGGAATTGGCCATAGTACAACCATTCTTCGTGTGCGAATTGACCAAATGATCACCTATAAATTGGAGGTATTTAAGAAGCTATGTTAGGAATTAGAAATTCCATAGTGAAGAGTCGGTCACCCCAAATATAATCTAGCATAAGTTAGCTCATAGACAAATCGTTGTTTCGTGTGTTTATTAGCTTAGTTATTAGCTTAGTGTAGTTTAGAGTAACACCGTGGAGGAAGGACGGGTCTTTACCTACTATATGCACGATCCACGCCCGACAGAGGGGCGTTTAGTTTGTAACTATAAATACCCCTTCCATCCTTGGAAGGGGTGGTGCTTCTTTGATAATCTAACCTTTTCTCTTTTGTTTATCTCTCTAGAATCACCCTCTCCTCTCTTCATCTCTCTAAACATGGCATTCATATACTATCACCATCCTAGACCACCAGAATCATCAAACAACATAAAATATACGATCCTACAATTGGCATCAGAGCCTAGGTTTTGTTGTTTGTGTTGATTCGAATGGTTCTTTTAATGCAGTTTGTTCGGTGTCTTGTATGCGGTTTGTATGGGTCTTTGATGCGGTTTGATATGGATGTATGATTTTTAAAGCTTTTTGATGTTGATTGAATGTTAAAATATGCTTGAAGCTGGTTATGATGTTCATATGTGATTGAACAAACATGCTTTTGGTTTTTAAGCGTGTTGGCAAAACTGTTTTTTTTAAATGGTTACTAGTCAAATGTTTAAAACTGGTACCTGGTCTGTTAAATGTTGTTTAAATTGTTTGTTAACAAGTTTCTAAGCATGTGTATATGTGTCGAATCTACTGTTGGTGTTATGATGTTCATGTGAGCAGTTTGTGGTCTGTTCCTCAATGCGTTTTGTGTGTAACTGGTGATGTTTCTCAGATGCGGTTTGTGTGAATAAGTCAAGAAGCGATTTGTCTAAAATGCTTTTTTGAAAGCATTTTGATGATAAAATAAGTGCGGTTTGTCATCCGAGTTTTGACTCGGATGCGGTTGGTTAAGATAAGGTCAAAAAGTCAACTACTATTTTTGAGTGTGCGGTTTGTTAAATGGTACAGGGTGCGGTTTGTCTAAGCTTTTATGCGGTTTGACTCATCTTGATGCGGTTTGAAGGTTGTTGGTTTAAATCGGTTTGTCACTGACAGGGTTTGTTATGTTGACCAACTAATGACTACTAAACCAGAACCAAATCACATTTTAAACAACAGATTCATTTTTCAAACAACAGATTCATTGACTCATACAACTGATTCATTCATACTACTGATTCATTCTACATTTATCCAACATCATCAAACTATCTTACATCGTAATCAACATACAATCACACCTGATTGATAGATCAATAAATCACAAGTATCAACAACAACTACATATCAATCATCATTTCGAATCCTAACTCTTTCGTTTTCTCAAAACAACAACATTAGACTCGATGCTACAAAATACAATAACTGATCTCAGAATCATTCCTTGTGTTCTTCTCATTGAAACATCAAGACTCGAAGGCCTTTCGACACGAGAAGGAAAACATCATTGATCTAAAAGCATTTGACAATATCCGAAATTAATGAAGAGTTTTTAACAATTGTGTTAAAACTAATCATTTATTCGACAAACAAGAATCGATATCTAATGAAAGATCTCAGATTCTTTGTGGGCAAAAGATGAATCAAAGACCATTTTCAGATCCCTACATCCCCAAAGCAATCATCACTGATCTATACTAATTGATAATCTCATAATAATAAAAATATGATGTTAACAATGTATGTTAAATCATATTTTTGATTCGTTCTTAACAAACATATGATAAAGCACATGAAATTAAACCTACCAGCTAGGACCTGTTACCGTCTCATAAGAATCCTCAATACCATCCCTGTGGCTTATTCAATCTAACACGATCTAAAAAGAATCATCTTGATTGGATTGTGATTATGCACGAATAGGGTTGCGATGATCTTATGATTTTGATTGAAATGTTTTAGAAGGCGTCGCTTAAGTTAGGATTGATGATGTGAAAGCAGAGATGCAGAGGCGATATATTTTTGTGAGAAAGATTAGGTATAATGCAGAGATGGGGGCGTAATATTATGAGTGGGATTAGGGTGATTATGTGAGATGTGAGAAGATTATATACCCGGATTATTAAGGTAACTATGGTTTCTGTATTCGTGTGGGCTTGTGAACTTGGACCATGGGCTTGTGGACTTGGACCGTGGGCTCACTACTTGGGTATTTGGAATTGGATTTTGAGTGAACTGTTATGGGACCAAAGTTATGTGTTAATGTTATTGACTTAGATGCTAACATGAAAATGTTTACGCTAACCCTTGAAATGTTAAGTGACATTAACTTGTTATCCCAATGTATTTTGAGTATGGATGAGGTGGACCCGGACTCATGATCGTGTATGAGATTTGGGTAACTATATTTGGCATTTGCAACTGGTTGTGTATCAGTTATTTTATTGCCCGAATGGGATTAATGATTTCTATGAACCTTGTGATGAATGGTACTAATTTTGGTACGGGTTTAATTTCTGTGTACCGGACATGGGCTTTGAATGATGAAATGATGGGCTCCTCATGATTGAGATTTGATATTATGAGATTTGAATTCTGCGAGATTTGGACAAAACGTGATTTGATGAAGTGATTTGGTATGATGCTGAGATTCGTCATGTTATGAGGTGTGGTACTTTGGTGTATACACTTTCACGAAAGGCATTTTGACACGGCCTGAATTGTTAATAAACAAGGTTGACTACAGGGTTGTGTGTGTTCGGTATTTCTTATTTGGACTTGAAGTGAGGTTTTCCGGGCGAGTTTACTTATTTCATCTTCCTTCTTTCTACCCTTCCGCGAAGATGACTTGTTTGGGCATTTATAGAGTGTGATAAAGACTTGGCTATTTAGTTACATCTGTGATTCTTTCTCGCTTAACCCACAACGTTACTATCACTTCGGTGTCTCACGCAGTTGAGGATACGTCAAGAGGTTTTTGTACATTGGGTACACCGTTTCTTTTCACAAGGATCGTGCAAGCTTAAGTAACAAATTCATGGAAATTTTACGTCGTGTTCAAGTTTGGCATATCGGGTCTATTTCTCCAAGTGGTCATTACTATAGCCATCAGAATACGTGAATGGTGTGTTTACCAAAGTGTTTAATGGTTGAGATGTGATCAGCAATTCTCATGAGATATTGTTGGGAATTATGTGAAGTAGGACTCTGCTGTTATTACTGCCGAAGGTTTCTGCTGAAGTAGAAGCAGTTCTGGCGAAGAGTGATTCTCTTGAGAGTACAAGCGTTGCCATATTACTTCGCTGAAGAGTGAAAGTGACTAGGATGAGCATGAGCCTTATGAATTAAATGCTAAACTCATTATTATCTTTTAACTGCCCAAGGTCAGCATGGGTATTATTTTACTACTCTATAGTTGTTTTAATGTATTAGACATTAAATGCATGCAAAGATGTTTAGTCGTTTGGGTAGTAAGAGATTAGGGTTCCTTGTAAATAAAAGGAACCATATAGTTTGAAATAGGCATCAGAACCATAGAGTTTCGTGAATAAAAGGATCCATAGAGGATCTAAGTGTTCTTAGTGATACACTTGTGTTTACATTCCGCTTTAGAACACGAGTTGTAGATATTTTCTATTAGTTTGCTTATGATTACATAGGCAACAACCTATCGTTGCATACTATTCTCATCACATCAGGTGTGTTAACATCGAGAGAGGTGAATCATTGAAAATAATGGATTTGATGTCTCTTACCCAGTAGCCATTACTACTGGAGTAGCAGATGTTTAAAGTTAAGTAAACTATGGTACATTGATAACCATCTGATTTATGAGCAAATCAGCAACTATATAAGCGGATTTGAGGTGTCTTTGCTGTAGCCGTTTGCTCAGGACTAGTCAATTCTTAGAAATGGTGAATTGATAACCAAATATGGAGATAGTTGCCTTTACCACAATCCATATACGTGTGGGCTAGCCAATTCTTGGATTCCAAAAGGAATAGACCATGGTGAATTGAGGACCATACAACTCTCAGCAATTAAGCATGGGTGGTTGCAGACCATATGATTTTGAGCAAACCATTACGACTACCAACAGATTTGACATGTCTTTACCAAAGCTATACCCTTTGGACTAGCCAACTCTTTGATACACACAAGGCATATCTGGTGAGTTAATAACCCTCAAAGACAAACCGCAAAAGAATTTTTTTTTTAACTAAGAAACTAACAAACAAACCAAAACAAAGTAAACGAAGGACATTGAAGAATACCGCATTCATGATGAGGATGCAGCTTGAGCTTGCAGAAGTTGAGTCTTGATTAATCCAATCGGTCGTTCAGCATCGATCTTTCATTTCCCATTGGATCTGGAGGAATTTCCAACTTCTGACACAGCATCCTTTCCATAAGCCTCTCGGATAATGGATAAAGTCTTTCCGACAAACATTCAGATTTGTGATTCCACTCTTAGTCTCAACTACATGCACACGAGGTAGGGGATAATATCTCCAGGACGCAACCTGCCATAGATGTGAGTTCTTCCAAATGAAATGCCCTTTACCAATGGGAGATTGAGAGTCAGCGAGAACATGAAGATCGCCCAATAAGCACATCCCAGAACCTTTTGGTGCAGAATTGCAGTAATGTTTGGTGCAAGTGGTTGTACGTGTGTATATATGCCTGTCTACTAAATGGAGTATTTCCTTCAAGAAGGTGAACTCCATTGAAGTGTTATCCTTTCGATGAATGACATTCATCTCATCATCTATCGAGACCACTTTGGACCAACACATTTGGATATCCATCAAGAAAATCGGAGGAAGACCCTTCTTTAACAAAGGTTGACTCATCGACCTCAAGATCGAGGGAAGTGATTTTGGCCATCCTCTTCTTCCTTCTTCGGTCCTATAGATTCTAAAGATGGTGCATCTTCACGAATGGCATTCATCCTTACTAGCAAGTTTCTAGCCTTCCTCGTTTTTATACTTGCTATATCAGCTTCGAGCAAAGATGCCACAGAGGGAGTGGAGCGGTACATTAGGTGCTTCAGAAGACTTGGTAGTTGGTTCGGCGAGATGAAGATTTGTTAGGTGAGCTAGCAATCTATGTAGGAGGTTTAGCAGAAACCATAGATGTTCACAGATTGATCTGCTTTAGATGAGTGTGTAGGCTCTATGGTAGTTCCAGCAGAGACTTTGGAAGAACATGACTTATCATCAAAAATTTTCACAAACTCAGTTGTCTTTGTCCTCTTAGTCTTAGGAGCATCTGAATTACTAGCAATCCTTTTCAAGCTTGAAGAGTGTGACGAAGAAAACTTCATGATTTGATTATATTTGCGAATCAAAACATGATCGGGGAATGCCTTTACTTGCTTCATTGACAACCCAGTTATCAGAGATGAGCTACGTTTTCACCACAATCCTCATTTCAGCTTTAGTAGGAGGTCTATCTTTATTCCTTTGAGTTGTGATGGCTCTCCTCTTTTCAGTACTTCTTGTTCATTTTCTTCCACGAGCCATCATCAAATACACAAAACTTCCACAGTTGAAGCGCACCTAAGATACTCACGAGCGGTGAAGGGTTTGATATGATTTGGCGAGTGTAGGCATCCCAATGAGAGTCAGGGGCTGAGGACGCATTTCATCGATTTCCCTTTGTCTTCGGGAGGCCAGACAGAAAGGTAGAGCTGCAATTTGTTTAGCCATTTCTTCATCTTTCTTTCTCTCATTACACTCCTAGCATTACGTCTTGTTCTTGCCTTTCCTCTTCATTTACCAAGTCTGAACCAAGCTCATCTTCTACCAGGAAACCTTTTCCTTTATCAGTGAGAATCCTTAGCATAACCATCATTAGCAATATTGATACAGGAATCTTAGTAGAAACATCCAGTCTTTTTCAAAGAAACATGTTGTGAGGGAGCTTAGCAGGAGGGACAAGGTTTTTGTATGATGAAGATGGACCAAGTTAGTAGCAACATCCTCTAATGGGGTATCGCAGATGCAGCTTTGACAACTCTGGTTCCTTGGATACTTCATTAGTTGCTTTATTCAAGTACTTCTCTTTCTCCTTTTGAAAGAACAGGTTCCTTCTCCTTTGAAGATTTAGCACCCAGAGAAAGAGACAACTATCTCTTGGCCAGCATCGGCTAAGATATTAAGAGACCCATACTGAGGTTCATCTTCTTCCTCCTCAGAAGAAACCACAAACTTCCTTTTGGTTTCCTTTTCAAGTCTGTTCTCTAGGTCCTTAACTTTTACTCTTGTAGATCTTCAATCTTCTGCCAAGAGTAGACTTGGTCTCTGCAAGTTCCTTTTTCAACTGGACACCTCATGCATACACGATTCACAAGATCATACACAGTTGTGAGAGTAATGGGGTCCTCGGCTCCACCGCAGATTTTGCTCTGTGGTAATGGGAGCTTCATTGGACCTTTCAGTGGAAACATGGTCATTCTCAACATGAGGAGGTACCTCACCAACATGTACCCTTGGAGGACTAGGTGTAGCCCATCTGTTGATCAGACTCCAAATCATCAAGAGGATCATGTGCTGGTGGTGGACTAAGACAATGTGCTAGAGTTGGTGTTGGTGGAGGCTGCTCTGGAGCAACATGAAAGCTTCGGACAGAAAGGAGGGGCCCTCATCAAAATTACCTGATGGATTGCCATCAGTAGCAACATGTGATGAGGGTGGGATGCTAGCAACATTCTCCTCTTCAGCAGCCACATTGCCTTGAGAAACATAGCTTACGTCAAGGTAATGTGCCCCCTCAAAGTTAGTTCTCATAGAGGCAAAAGGTTTAGCTGAAAGGGCACCTATGGGATGAAAGGCTTCGACTTGGGTAGAGGTGTCTATGATAATTTGTAAGAATCTAGGGTACATTAAAACTTATTCTTTTTCCTTTGAATATTCTCAACCATGTTTTCAAAAATAAACTTAGACCAATTATAAGTTACCCCTTGGGAAAGACACACAATACCACATCCCAGTTGGGAAGAGAGCTGATCCCATCCTCCAGACTTGTTGCTTATGCCTTTGAAGCAGCGTGTGAGCCAAGAACCTCCACACGGGCAAAGATGCTTCTTCACCAAATGTCGGTCCTCGAACCTCGATAACCAATCGCTCTCAGTCCAGTAAGCACCTCCACCTGATTAGAGTGATATACTCCATCGGCATCTTCCAAGCGAAGCTTCCTCCTTATTAGCTCTTCCATAACCACATGCTCTGTTTCGTCAATCGTAGCCACAATCTCTTTCACCTTCGATTAAGCAGATGCCCAAAGCTGAGTGACTAGCGATTCATATATTGCATTCGGAGAATGTGTTAGAGCATAGCAAAGCTTGGACCTTTTCAAGAATTCCACCATCGGTTCATACAGCTCATCATCTTTAGCTTTTCCCAGAAAAGCAACTTTGTTGTGATCCTTCTTAAATTCAAGTGCCATGTGATGAATTGAGATTTTAGGGTTATGTTTCTCGTAATGAAGTGTTTTGGATGAAGGAGAGGGAATCGTTTTGTTTTGAAGTGGAATAATGTGAGTGGTGTGAGTGGTGTTGCCCAATTATAGTCAAAAGAATTAGAACGTTTGGTTACCGGAGCTTACGTGTATTTCAACGTGACCCAAGAAAGTGTAGCGCTTTCACAGAAATAGATGGTCAATCTGCTGAAGTTATACACTTCAACAGCAAACATCAAAGATAAAAATATCTTCGGTAATATTCTAGAGAGTTACTGTGCCAACCACTCGTATTAATTCCCATTTAACCTCGAACCGTCTATAAAATGATCCCAATGCACACATAACTCTACATCAAAGATCCCCAAATATCATTATAAACCACGGTTTCTTCAAGCTCCAAAATTACTCACAATTAACCATGAGAAGTTCAACCCAATCACTCTTTCATCGATGACAATGCACCTCTATAGCAGTCTTGAGAGGTGGAAAAAAAGTTATTTGTCAAGCAATCCAGGTGGTGGAGAAGACAACTCATCCATAAGTTCTTATGTATCACCTTATGAAGACTCAGATGAGGAAGCCACTTCAAAGAGATGAAAGAGCCTCCCTGCTGATGTGAATGAGCCTTCCCTTCCCGTTGAAGATTCTTATGACTCCTGTAAGGAGAGAACATCATACTCCCAATCTCGGCACCACGGCCTCCACGAAGGCCACGACCAGCAATCCGCCACTCCCTAAGGATAAAGAGGTGGTCCAAGGTCTTTCTGCACCAGGTTTTGGTGCATCAACACACATCGTATAAAGGAAGGGCTTAAGGAGGGTGGATGGATTGCATTTTGGTGGAAATGAATAGATGAATCACAAAGGACATATTATTTTTCTCCATCATCATGTGTGGTCATCGTCATCATCAACGTTTTCATCAATACATCCTCTCCATTTTGATCCTTAGCATCTTCGTCGTATTGGTCATGCATATCCAGCCATCTAGATAGATGGAATGGGTGGTTATGCAAGACCTACAACGCATATCCACATCTAGGTGAAAGTTGTGGCGATCATGCATATCCAACATTCACGTAGATGTTTGAATAGATGATATGTACTAGATTAGGATTAGCGTAAGTGTATAGCTCGTATCTTGTAGATGCATTTGAAGATGATATGTAAGTTGTAATCTTAAAACTGTTTCTTGAATGAATGAAAGAACAATGTGACTTCAAACTCTTCTCTTTAGAATTTTGGCTTCAGTGGAATCAAATTGTTTGCTTCAGAACTTTAAATTTGGAGAAACAAGCAATAAAGCTTTTAGCTAACTTGACCAAATATTAATGAACCACACTAGATGAATGTTAGAAACAGGGGCATTCTGCAAAGCAAACTCGAGACAAACAGAGACATACCAAACAAAAACTACAAACAGGAGTTAGCAAACAACATAAACACAAAGTTTACTATAAAATCCTCCCGGAGGCATATGCCTCCCCTAAGGCATATGCCTCCCCTTAAACTTTGCAGTTAAGGGAAGAGAAAGATCCACCATTATTCTTGGGTTTCCAGTAAAATTTTGTTCGGTTATTCTTCCAAGAACAACCTGCTGAAGTTTTGACAGTTTGACAGGAGTGCTGACATTGTTTCCTTTTATTCATAGAGTCCACATATGCGCCCAATGACCATGTTTAAAGTATGGGCTAGTGGGTCGCACATAAGGTCAATTAGGAGATTTCCTCTAAGAAGGGTCAGTTCTAGCTTGTGGGACATATGGTGGAATAATTTTAACATTGGTCCACACTGGTCTTGGTTTCTGCTGAAGAGCACATGCACTTGATCGTTGCTCATGAAAATCACAATCCTTAATTAAATGAAATTTACTTCATAAACAAAACAAGTCTTCCTTTTGGAAGATGGATTCAACAAGGAAGATGTTCGATTACATGTAGAAGGACTTAAACCAGAAACAGTAAATGGATTGTTTTTAATAGACATATTATTCAAAGATTTAAAGACAAGTCTTTCATGGAACAGGCTTGCAAAGTGGATTCCTCAGCAGCTATCCTAGAAGGCTTGTAGATAGACTTGGGTGCAGGCTTGGGTGTAGGGTCAGGTGAGGGCTTGACAAGATCTGACTTATCACTTGAATCACAGCTGTAAGTAGATCCTTGATCCGATGAATTGTCACTGTCGGAGAAAGAGACAAAGTCATAAGATGAAGCATCGTTGTCAGGCAAGTCTTTTGACTTTTTGCCATACAGATGGTGTGATCCATCAAAGTCAATATTAATAGATAGGTCAGTGGGCATGAATTCTCCTCTAATAGGACCAGGGACAGCATGTAAATCACCTTCTTTTCTAAAGTGTTCTAGGCTTGCAGGTGTAGATTTACGCCCATCTTGCCTAGCTTCCAATCCTACATACTTCTGAAAGCCTAATCCTATTCCTGAGTTCATGCTGACTACTATAGAGAGCTTGAGCTAGATTGTCTCCTGATATTAACCATTGTTTATGTCTAGCTATCTCCTCTGCAAGTTTCTCTTTAAGCTCTAGATTCTCAGCAATAGTATCAGCTTTTTCTTTTTCATTGCGTTTAAAGTTAATATTAGCAATTTCTAGATCAAACTGAAGCACCTTAATCTTTTCTTCATAAGCTATCTGATTATTTTGAAACCAAACCTTTTGTCTTTCTAATGTTTTTAACGAAAGTTTATAAGCTTCATTATCAACATAGCATGCATTGTACTTAGGTTTCATAGTATCATAGGCTTCTTTCAGTTCGGTATATCTTTCACTACAACCAAATATACAGTTGTGTACCTGAGAAAGACCCATGAAGGCAAACTGATCATGCCTATCTTCTGAAGTGCACCTTGCCAGCAGACCAACCTTCTCGTATCAGCGGCTTCCTCATTCCATGGTCATGAGCAACCCAGTTGACTGTTCATCCAAGGTGACTAGAGTTGCTGCAGTGCTAGCTCCTTTCTGATTCTGCTGATAGGTATTGTAGCTGGTACTCTCTCCACTTCTTCCTTCCTTTGCATTCCTTGAGAAATGACCCATCGGTGGCAAGAGAAACACTTGACTTTTCTCTCTGTCAACGAGTGGATCCTTTCCTTGAATCCAAACTTCCTTCTGCCTTCTCTCAAACCAAACCTCTTGATATCCACTGAAAGCATGGCCACTTGCCATTTCATCTTCATCTCCTCCATCTCAAGTGGGTCCACTTGGTCAAAGTCTTCATATACCAGATACTGCTGAGTGTCATAATCAGCAACAAAGGAGTGAAGGACATCCTCCAATATACTTCCAATCTTAGCTTGAGGATGTGAAGGAGTGGGACGATAGGATGATGATGGTAAATAAGATGGACTTGAAGCATGCATCATCATATTCGAGTGGGATGTCCCAACAAAGTGAATGACCGAGGAGGTTGCAACGGTAGGGAGATCGACATCGAGTTCAAGAGATGAGTTTGTTGTATAGCTCGTCAAAATGAGCATGTCCACCCCACCTTTAGCTTTCAGGGCTATACTCACATGCAACCAAGATGGAGGCAAAGATCGAAGGAACTTAGAGTTTCTATCATCATTGTCAGGCTTTACATTCAGCTGGTTTAGCTGACTCAGAATCTTGTGAAACCTGTCGTATCCCTTGTGGATACCCTCTTCTTCAAAAATATTGAACTCTTGGAAGTGTTGTCTAAGCATGGACTTCCTCATTCTTCTGAACTCTTCATTACCACCAAACCTAGCTTTAAGAGCCATCCAGATGTCCTTTGCATCAACCATGTGGTGAAAATCACCTAAGTGATCTTCAGAATTGATTGAAGGAGGATGGTTCTTACCTTGTGCTCTTTTTGCACAGCCAAACCCTCTTGGCAGTTTGGGGAGGAGCAATGGTGAACTTACCATCAAGATCTGGATGGTCTCTTAGGCATGTGCCATTTTTACTATCTCCCGTAGATTCCAATCAATATTGGAGATCCAGTTCTGCATCTTCATTGTCCACCGATCATATTCTTCCTTCTTCAAATAAGGAAACTTGCCATTACTATTGGAGAGACTAAGTTGTTGCATAGAGGTGGTGTTTTTGATGATGTTGTTGTTGTTGTTGTTTGTGACATCTGATTCATCATCAGTTCCAGCATTGTGATAAGTTTTGGTTTTATGTAGGTGAGAAAAATAAGGTTCTCAGTATCGTAGAGACTCCCCGAGACTCTGATACCACTTGTTGAGCTTTACGCACGTTGTACACACTCGGACCTTGAAAGATCTAGCACTCGTGGATCGTTAGTGTTGCCTATGTAATCATAAGCAAACTAATAGAAAATCTCTACAACTTGTGTTCTAAAGCGGAATGTAACACAAGTGTTATTATCACTAAGAACACTTAGATCCTCTATGGATCCTTTTATTCACTGAAACTCTATGTTTCTGATGCCTATTACAAACTATATGGTTCATTTTATATACAAGGAACCCTAATCTCTTACTACCCAAACGACTAAACATCTTTGCGTGCATTTAATGTCTAATACATTAAAACAACTATAGAGTAGTACAATAATACCCATGCTGACCTTGGGCGTTAAAGATAATAATGAGTTTAGCATTTAATTCATAAGGCCATGCTGATCCTAGTCGCTTTCACTCTGGCAGTAACATGGCAACGCTTGTACTCTTCATTAGAATCACTTCTTCATCAGAAACTGCTTCTACTTCAGCAGAAACCTTCGGCAGTAATGACAGCAGAGTCCTACTTCACATAATTCCCAACATATATTCGACGCCACAGAATGTCAATGATACTTCACAGTCTAAGCAAAATATTTCAAGAATCTTTAATGTCAGTCATGATCTTTCAAGAAGTTTGCTTATGACATGAACTTCTCGTGCAAATGGTCGTACATGTTATGATGCTTCCGAATGTTCGAAACCATCATGGGGGAGAAACGTGTACTTTGATGTTTTACGGTCAACCTCAGAAGGAAGTAGTGTATGCTACTCGACTCAGTATGGTTTGTGAAGTTGTCTACATATGGGTAAAGAATTGTTGATGATAGTGTTGAAGATGGAGAATGAATGTCGATGAACCGCTGCATGTTCCCCTAAAATTGTTATTCACTATAACCAAAGTTGTCATAACACATTCAAGCTGACATTGTTTACGGTTTTGTCTTGATTTTGTAAAATCCCACGAAAGAATCTATTTCTTGGTTTAAATCATAGATTTGTAAAATCAGGACAATGGAATCATCCAGGTGTAAGTAAAGTGCATTTCCGGCTCTATCTCTCGGTTTATTCTTGGTTTTGTAAAATCCGTGAAAGAAAATATTTCTCGGTTTAAACTATAGAATTGTAAAATCCCGTGATGATGGAACCATCCTAGAGAAAGGGAAAGTGTAATTCTGGATCTTATCTGATGCTGGTGCTACGGTTTCTGCTTCGAAGAAGGGATAAAAAGGGTGTACTTCATGAATTGGGTGTTTGTTTGGATTGTCCTCATGACAGTTTGGTAATTACTTGGTTTTAATGGGTAATATGTATTTAACCATGATCGGGATGAAACCATTATCATAGTTCACTTAAAAGGTAAAATAAGGCTAGATTTAAGCTTTTAACCACAAGATGTGACAACGGCGCTAATTCAATATTATCTATTTAAAGTTGAAGTGAAATATCAAGGGTGAGTGTACTTAGTATCTGAAGGTATCGGGGATGGTTGGATGAAGATTCTTCAAAATCCTTGTTCGAACTTTTAATATTTTCAAAAACAAAGACTTGGAAATCTAGTTATTTTTGGGTGACTTTTCCTTTTCTTTTACCACTTGGGGGAATTGGGCTCTTACCACCACAAAATAACTATCACTTTAAGGAGTTACGGTGTAGTGCTCAGTGTCACATTCAATTGTGGATTTTTAAGAGGTGATGTACGTCTTATACTTGATGGTTGGTTGGATGAAGAGTATAGAGTACTTAAGGATTCAATGGGGGATGAAATCTCGGCACCGCTCTTTGTTACATATGTGCAAGTTTAAGTCACGAATTCGGGTTAGTTTACTTCAGGGTCAAATTCATCATATTGGATTTTCTCCATCAGTTGTCACGACAAAGAGCCTACTGAATGATAATGGGGTTGATTACAAGTTTTTCCAAGAGAGGTAGAAAATAGAGAGATTATGATGTTTAAACACAACAGTTCAAGCCTCGTTCTCTAAAGAAAAGAAAAGTGTACGTTTCAGTGCGCTTTATCTTCTGAAGAAGAGAAATCTTCTTATTATGACCATTCTCATCAACATGCTTCATGCTTTTTCCATTCGCTTTCAGTCATCAAGTGAACCGAACTATTGTTGATTGTTTTCTTATTCCACTTGCTCAATTATAATGACAATGGCGACATCATATGCTACCTTTGAAGGGGAGAAGTGTGAATAGAATACATTCGGATGATTTTCACTTATTCAATCAAGAATGGCAACTTCGTATGCAATTCTTGAGGGGGAGAAGAAGTGTGAATTTACTGCATGATTGATTGATATCTGAGAATAAATTGTCAAACGGCTCCAAACTCATGTAAGAACCGAGCTTCTTCTTATCGGGTCATCTTCACATGGAGTTTTCTTCTAAGAGCCGTTGGTTAACATCTTCACATGGGCTGATTTGATTAATGTCAAAGTGCTTCCAGTTGCGGGGCTGATTTCCTTAATGAACATCTTTCTGTTCTTGTTTGATTGGGAGGGATTTGAATTAAGGGGATTTGCTATTTACAAGTTAACGGGAATTCATTTGGTGTGAAGAAGATGTTAACTGTCCATTTCCCCATTCGCACAATCTTGAAGAAGGTCGAGTCTACAGTCTGTTCTACATTTTCTGCTACATGTTAGAACACTAAAGACAAATTGCATTTAACGATCTAAAGACTTCTTCTTATTTCGGGCACTCATCATAAAGATTGTCGGTTTAGGGGAGAGCACTAATTGGGAGAGAGTGAAAAGTCAGGATTTAATCCCTAATTAGATTTGCTCACGTAATTCTTCAGCAAGTTGATTCTCACAGATACATCTGAGCTTATGATATTCTTTTCAATAGATTTCGAGTATATGGGCTTACAATGTGTTGCTGATTCTGAAGTATCAAAACCAGCAAGGGGGAAGGAGACACGCATCTAAATGCGAGTAACCTTGATGAACTTAATACTTCTAAGTGATTGAAGATATCCCGGGAAGACAAATATCATTACCATAGAGAAACTCAAGGTTTGACTCATGGCGTTTAGTGTTCTTATTCCAACTATGTGGGGGAAGAGATGGAAGAGCTAGTTTCTAAAGATTAAAGAAGTACACAAGTGTGTGATGATTTCGATGTTATCGCAATCATCAGGGGAGAGATATTGTGTACATTGGGGACGCTCAGCTGTTTCACTTGAGAGCTTAATCAGTGATTCAGAGATATAATCACTTATTCCGGAGTTGACATCCGCAGAGATAATCAGTGATTTGACTTGCTACTTCAATGTTATCGGTTATTCTCTCTTTGGGCATTCGGGTACTTCGGGTTCTTGAGCTTCATACACGTTCTTCAGGGGAGAGAAAAGTATATATCGGGGTTATTCTTTGGATATTGGACTTAATCTGATACTTCGATGTTATAAGTTTCTCCGCCTTTGAAGTTCATCCATATGTGTATTCGGGTTCATGAGCTTCATTCAAAGAGACTGACTGCATCAATTCATCTACTTGGGGGAAGTGGTCTCTTGACAACCTTTTGGTATGGATCGCTTCAGACGTGAGTAGAAAAGAAATATGAGAAGATTGTTTTATGTGTGGGATGATACGTTGCTGTTCTATTGGATGATATAACCTCGAACAAAGAATCACAAAGATCATTCTTAAAAGGAGCAGCAAGATCGATGATAATGGTGTGCTTCTTCGTACACCTGGCTAAGGGAAGCTTGAATGAAAGCTTTGAATCTGCTCAGCTAAAGGATTTTCGGTTTGGGGGGAAGCTGCCAAAGTCTCACTTTCAGATGGTTCAACTTCTTTCTTCAATACAAGGGACCTCGAAAGCTTTGGTGGTGAATGTTTAAAAGATGATGACTTCTATCTTCTGCAACGGGGCTGCTCGATATCCTTATCTCGGTACTCGTATCATCATTCTTCTTAGACTATATCATTTACTCTATCTTTGTAAATATCTATCAAAAACCAAAATATAAAAATATAAAACCTGCAAAAAGAAAATAGAAAAATATAAAACCAACAAAAACCCATAAAAATCAGAAAATTTAAAAAATACCAAAAATATTGTTTTCTCAAGACATGTCTTCTGGTATCGATAACATCTACGGTCTTAGAAATGTCATTCAATAATGGCACGGGACCATAGACGAAGTTCGAGCAGGAGGGGTAAATATTCTTTTTCAAAACATGTCTAAATATATGGCTTGCAGTTACTTCAGACTGTAACCCGTGCTTAAACTAAGGTTTGCTATTAATTCAGACAGCAACCCATTCTTCAAGAAAGGAAAGTGCTGCGCTAAACCAATTTTCAAATATTCCGTGCACTTATCCTAATACAAAATGAGAAAAGTATGTCGAAGGACTGCTGTTCATACTCAAATATTTTTCCTTCTAAATTTCTTCAGAAAAATATTTGTTTTAACAAAATGGTGGTAAATGAGTTGCTTGAAAATCAATCAGAATCAAGTTTTCAAATTTGCAAAAAACAATCAATGACTTCAGCTTATTTAAAACTGTTTATGAAATGATTCATTGATTGAGGGGGAGAATGTTTTCAAATTTATATCATCTAACGGGGGTATATAATCATCCTATGTGCTTAAAAAGATAATTTCCTATGTTGAAGGACTAGGAATCTAGGATGTGATTGTTAGAATTAGATGATTATAGTTTGATGAACACATTATTCCCATGCCTTATTTGATCTGATTGACATGTTGGATTGACTTTTATTAGTCGATTGCTGTTTGGGTGTTGTTGACCACCATATATCTGTTTGTGTTGACTAACGTATGCAGATAAGATGGTTTATGAGATTGTTCCCGATCCGGATCCCACAAATGAAGATGATTGGATGCCGAAAGGAAAGGGTAACTATATCTTGGGTCGACAAAAGAAGAAACGGAGCTTAATTGGATCGCTCTATGGATAAGTTGGCACGATAGATGCAACTTAAGAGGTCTCACTGCATCAGCAGATGGTTTTCTTCCAACCTCCAGCAACAACAACAAAAGCAGCTTAACCACCTAACGTATCTTTGTGCAGGATAAATAGTGATGATACCACTTTTTTTAACAATTTAAAATATTGTTTTGAAAATGAGAAAATATTGTTTTGAAAATAAATCGGACTTAATTTTTGAAAATCAACCGGACTTCATTTTGTCAAAATATAAGTCACTCAATCAACGACTACGGTCATCAATTGAGGGGGAGAGTGATTTCAATCTTAAATATTTTCAAATGATATTTCATCAAAAAGTCCGTTTATACGTCATAAAGTGGTGTGCTAAAGATTTAATGTTTTGTCATGGTATGATTTTCTTTAAGACTCAAAGATCTCTCAAAATGAAATTTTTTCTGTTCTTGTTTGATTGGGAAATTGTTTTATTTTTCTTAAAGATCTCTTAAAACTATCATACCTGACACTGACAATCTTTAATGTCTTATATTGGTCCATATCAGTCATTTTTCACAATTAAATCTTGCCACGTCTTTCCCCAAATTTTTCTAAATGATTTAAATCAATTGAGATCACAAATCTCAATTGGTTTGAAATTTTGATCGGGCGAGAGATCGTGATTTAAATCTCAAATCGGTTTTAAAGGGTGACTGTTTCAAAAGCACTCCTTCCTTCATGTGCCAAAAGATTTCAAATACATAATGCACATGAATGTGGAGGAGCATTTAACCAAAAAACCAGAAGAGTTTTAAAACAAGGCCACGTTTTCTCCCATGTTTTCTAAACCTTATTAAATCAATTGGGATCCAAAATCTCAAAGGGTTTGATATTTTTTATTGGGGGAGAATTTGTGATTTAATTATGAAATCTGATAAAAGATGATCTTTTGACTCAAAGTGCAGGCTGCTGTCCCATATGTGCTAAACGCTTTTGAATATCGAAGCACATATTAAGGGGGAGCATTTCAAAAGAAAATAAACTATCAAGGTACAAATGCCTTTATGTTTTAACATAAGTACCTTGATTGATTTTCTAATGGTTTCCTTAATGGCTTGTGTGATCGTGGATGTACTTCAAAAGATCTCTTTCCTATATGTGCTAAATGAATTTTAAACAACCAACGCACATTTTGAGGGGGAGAATTTACCAAGAAAATCAAATGGCTTTTTCCACGGAAATTGTGATCAAGAAATTATTTCAAAGAACTCTTGCCTCCATTTGCTAAACAATTTCAAAATCATATGCACATGTTGAGGGGGAGCATTTCTAAATGATCAAAACAATTTAGGTACAAAATTCTTTGATATTATATCACAAGTACCTTGATTGATTTTCCAAATGATTTTTCAATTGGTTTCAAGAAGAGAAAGAAAAATACCAAAAGACCGACCAATTTACTTTATGCATGGTGTTATAAGGATGGTTAGGTTAGGTATTCGTTCCCACGATCCCATCAGAGCCAGAGGGATATACCCAGAGACAATCCACTAGATAGTGTAGAGTCCTTAGGTATGATGAAATGCGGACTGAGACAGAGCTAGTACTGGAATAAACCCAACAAGGTTCTAGTTATGAAGTCTCGGTAAGCACTAAAGGGGTTGAAGAATGAAAAAGAATTGAATGTGAAAAGGGTGAAAAGAAATAGCCCTCCATAAATTCAACCTTAGGGCAGAAACCGGGTTCAATACATATGCTACTGGTGTCTACTAAGGTAACACTGGTATTGAAGACAAGACGTCATGGACCCAATGACGCACTGCACCTAACTTCCCAAGCTACTCAAGTTCCTCTTAAAAGGGCTTGTTTCATTCTCACGGGGAACCTACATAATCTATCGACTTTCTCTTAGAGATTGTTGATATTGAATAAGGAGACCCTCTCCCTAGTCTCCGGCATAGGAAACCAAATGTGCACAATTGAGTCTAGAGCCAAGAGATCATTCACAAAATCTCATTATGACACAAAATTAATGAAGACTTGCTGTTTCACACAATGTGGAAAGTAAGTATTTATTAAGAGTCCTACGCATTATCCTTGTGGTATTGCCAAAACATCCGAGTGATATGAAAAAGTATTCACGATGAAGATGGAAATCCTTCTAGAGCCAACATCAAACAAGCTCTTGGTGGGTGACATGTGAGATCTTTTCTAAAGATCAAGCTTGTGACAACTGGATTGAAACAATGGGGCGATTTATTCTTGAATCAACCTTGGTCCAGGAAATGAATTGACGAATACTTTTGGAAAAACCGTTCGATGTGCAAATCTTCTTTTCTCTAGCACATCGAATGTGTATTCATGTTTTCAAACACAAAAAGTATCTCTGATTGAAAAAAATACTTTTGGAAAAAACCGTTCGATATGCAAATCTCTTCTTTTCTCTAGCACTTCGAATGTGTATTCATTTTCAAAATCAAAAAGTATTTCTGATTGAAAATTGATCTTTCTTATAAAACCTTCGTCGTATTGCAAAACTCTTTCTTCTAAGCAATACGCGATTGTTTTTCAAATCAATTTTTCATCAATCAGTGAATCTCAATTCTTTGGTTCACTCACTCCGTGTTTTCTACTTTGGGACGCTCCGGTTTGAGAACGACTAGATCAAGCTGCGAAACCTTGTCAAGGAGATTCTTCGGAATTCTACTTGATCACAGGCAGTATTTATACTGATCAACGGGGAACCGTAGTTCTTGCAACTATATTCAGCGAAAGTTAACAAAGACACTTTCGTGAGTTTTAGTGCTAACTGTTGTTTGCAGGAACATTGGGCGGTTGCAGGGTGAGCGATATTGAGAAGTCAATTCACAGCCACATGCTCACAGCATACACGCTTAAGTGAAGAACATCATGACAAGTGCATATCTACATAACCTGGCTCTGATAGCTGCAAATATCATGAACCAGTAAAGCTTCCGCTACTCTGATGAAAAGATGTCATGATCCAGAAAGTGTAAGCATGTCGGTCCAAAAGTCACAACATCACATGAAGGCAACACAATAAAGGGTGATCCAGAGATTTACTGTAGCTGATGATCTCAATGAAAGCTCGAATATCATCAAGATGTGGATCAGTTCAAAGACCTCCACTTAAAGTACAAAATAATCGGACTTTGAAGAATTACTACTAAAGCACAAAGATTGCAGAAGTGAAGAATTGAAGTCTACGAGCTCAAAACTGAAGATAAAATAGAATGTTAGGATTCAAAATGTAAAACATGGGGTGACCTCCCTTAGGGGGAGATTGTTAGGAATTAGAAATTCCATAGTGAAGAGTCGGTCACCCCAAATATAATCTAGCATAAGTTAGCTCGTAGACATATCGTTATTTACGTGTTTATTAGCTTAGTTATTAGCTTAGTGTAGTTTAGAGTAACATCGTGGAGGAAGGACGGGTCTTTACCCACTAGCCTGATCCACAGCCCGACAGGAGGGCGTTTAGTTTGTAACTATAAATACGCCTTCCATCTAGGAAGGGGTGGTGCTTCTTCGATAATCTAACCTTTTCTCTTTTGTTTATCTCTCTAGAATCACCCTCTCCTATCTTCATCTATCTAAACATGGCATTCATATACTATCACCATCCTAGACCACCCGAATCATCAAACAACATAAAATGTATGATCCTACAAGCTAGGTGAAATCTAAGTTCCTAACGGACGGGTTTCCATAGACTAGGTCGAGTAGATTTGGTTCTTAATAACTGCTATTAGCGTCACAAAAAGCTCTGAATAGCACTTCGTTATCAAACTCCCAACCATGATCCATACGGATCGACACTATTAGAGAACCTTGTTGTTTTTTATTTTTCTTACTTAAGATTTCAAAGTGATCAAAAGCTTCAGTTTTGTTTTTACCTTGAGTAGTCATCAACTATTACCAAAGTATAGAAGTTTCCTCTGTAACTTTGAATAGTCGATGGACCAAATAAATCTATGTATAAAAGTTCTAGGCACTTAGTATTTGAAACCATATTTTTAGCTTTATGACTAGCACGGACTTTTTTTCCTATGTTACAAGCATCGCAAAAATGTTGCTCATATTTTAATTTTGATAAGTTTCTAACAAGCTCTTTGGATGATAGCGATTGAATAAGTCACATATTAGCGTGACCTAATCTTCGATGCCATAGGTTCGAAGTATCATCTATTGAAGTTATACAAAGATTATCTTTGGGAGAGTTACCGAATTTTATTATAAAAAGACCATTTCTCCTAACCCCTTTTCCTATGTTAATCCCGTCTTTAAGTATTTTATCTCCGGTTTCACTAAATAGGACTTCACACTTTTTATCTACTATTTTACTAATACTTAGTAGGTTAAATCAAAGATTATCTACGTGACAAACATTGTTAATGGTTAAAGAGTTATGTGAGATCGTACATTTGCCAATGATCTTGATTTTGCCATTACCAAATGTAACGATACCTCCGTCATAAGCCTTGTAGGAAGAAAATAGGATTTTATTTTCTATTTAGTGAGTCATCATCTAGAGAATAACTACTATAGTAAGGGAAATCGGAAACGTACCCTTGTAAGTGTCTTTGGCCATGAGACAAATCTCATCTTTCTCCTCTTCACTAGGACATCATGAGCCATTAACAAATGCCTTTTGCCCATTACTTGATTATTTGGGACAATCATTAATGAAGTAACTTGGATCACCGCATTTGAAACACTTTCGGTCATCTTTTCCTCTCTTGTCTTCCTTGAACTTTCTGAAGCTTTTCTTGTCATCGTAAGGTTGTTTTACGAACCTTCCTCTTCTTCTAAAGAATTTCTTGAAATCCCTTATGGCCATGGCATATTCTTCATCATCGATATCCGACGATGAAGTGTCATCATCACTTGACTCCTTTTTAGCCTTTAGGGCTAGTGACTTGTATTTCTCTTTCTTTTGTTTTGAAGCCTCGGATTCTTTTGCCAAAACAACTTCATAGACCTTGAGGTTTCCAATGAGCTCGTCCAGAGAGACGATTGTCAAATCCTTTGATTCTTCTATCGCTGTTACCTTTGGTCTTCATTTTTCCGGAAGTGCTCTCAAGATTCTCCTGATATGATTACGCTTGGAAAACGTTTTATCAAGTGCTTGTAATGAAGTAATAATAGTATTAAATTTAGAAAATGCATTATCAATACTTTCATCATTCGATATTGAGTATTGCTCATATTGTTGAACAAATAAATAAATTTTGTTGTTTTGCACTTGTTTGTTTCTTTGATGAGTAATCACTAAGAATTCCAAATATCTTTAGGAGTTTTATGCATAAAAATTCTTTCATATTCGTTTTTAGGTAAAGCATTGTATAAAACCACTTTTGCCTCATTATTTTTAGAAAGCATTTAGTTTTGTTCATCTTTTAGACTCGAAGAAACGAATTCATTTTTGTCGGTAAAGATGCTCTCAAATACCGGCACATAATCCCCATCAACAATAATATTCCAAAGATCAATATCTTTAGATTTTACATATGTTTCAAATTTGTTTTTCCAATATATAAAGCCATTAGCTTCAAAGAGTGGTGGTCTTTGCATAGACTGCTCTTCTTTGTAGTACTTAATAACTTTTTAGAAAACGTGCTCTTGATGCTAATTGTAAAAAACTAGAATGGGAGGTTGAATAGTTTTTACCGATTTAAATTTAGTTTATAAAACTTTAGTTTGATAGTATGTGAAACCTTTGGATGTTGAGATATAGATAATGCAAGTTAGTACGAAAAGAATAAATACTGGAATAGTAAAGAAAGAAAAGGATAGAAATGTGACACAATGATTTATAGTGGTTTGGCTACAAGGACACCTTCCTTGCGCTACTCCACTTCCTGAGTATCCAACTCGAGAGTTCTTAAACACTATGTCAATAAGATCCTTCAACCGATGGAGAAACCTCACAACGTCGCTTACACTTTTTATGATACAAAGCTAAATATCGGGTTCTTAACACAAATGGAAGAACCAATCTAATCACACCTATCACAATTAACTTTATGAATACAAGAAGATGTATCAACAACAAGAAATAACTCAGTGGTCTTGAGGTGATGAAGAAGTTGAGCAAACTTTTCTCTTGAAGAATGGATGACTCGTATGCAAAAAATGTGATCTCGTCTTGAAAGAAGAACCTTGAGAAACGCAAGAGAAATAAAGATACAAGAACAATCCTTGGATCAGAGGTTATAGAGAGATATAATAATGAGAGAATAAGTATATTGGAATGGGTTAGAAATAAGGAAGAAATGACTCACTATTTATAGTCTAACTGACTACTATTTACCCGGATCTGGCGGATCCCTTGAAAAAAGGATTCGGCCAGTGTTAACCCAGGGTTCCGGCAAACTGGGTAAACCAGTCTGGATTTTGGGTTATATGTAAGATATTGGTTACCATAAACACACAAATACACTAGCCTATGGATCGAATATGTAAGAAAGTTTAGAGAGAGACGTGAGTTGGGAGTTTCTATAGAGAGAAAGTAAAAGAGAAATATGTTGTAAGATTAGAAGCTCCACCCCTTCCCATGGTGGGAAGGGGTTTATATAGTTTTTACAATAAACGCCCCCTATGGGCTGTGTCGGGCGTACAGTGTGTTAATACAAATAAGCCGTAAAAACGTTTATTTATATTTTACGATCTTCTAATGTTTTGTCGATAACAAACGTAAAATCATTTTAACGAAACAAATAAAATACGTAAACTGTTTGAACCAATAGTTTTCTAACACACTTACGTTTTCACATAAAACACTAAAACAAGTATAAGTGATTTTATGATTTAGTAATACATATGTACAACAACTAGTGTTTACATATATGGGTAAATATATACTTAAACTAAGTATATACTAAAATGGGTAAAAACTAACAAATGGTATTGACCCATAACCCATGGTTTTATCCAAACCATTTGACTAGGAACATTGAACTCATGAGATACATTGTATCTAATAAGAAACCCATGGATCAACCCATAACCCATGACCCATGACCCATAACCAAAATACCCATGGGTAATGAGGAGCGTCCCACGAATTCCTAGCTTTACGCTAGCCGGATCCCTTGTGGGAGGGATCCGTGGGATCCGGAACAAAGTTTTCTCCTCTATAAATAGTGAGCCATTTCTTCCTTTTGGCTCACAACTTTCACACATACTTTCTCCAAGTATTGTACCTCTCTAACCACTGATCCTAAAGGATCTTTCTATATAGTTTGTCTTTTGTTTTTGTGTGATTCTCTAGGTTCCTCTTAAAGGCCAGATCACCACTTCTTGAAGTCGAGCAAGCTCAAGTCCATGAGTTGCCATGCTTAGTCATCATCAAGACAACTGAGGTTCTCTTGTTGATAGTTCTTTCTTCCTCCGTAGAGATGTTGTGTTGAAGGCATTAGTGAAGGATGCCGAACGAGTCAAGACGAAAGCACTAGTGAAGGGTGCTTAACATCTATGTCAAAAGCATTAGTGAAGAATGCTAAAGGTGTCAAGTCAAAGGCATTAGTGAAGGATGCCTAGGAATCAAAACAAGTGGCATTAGGGAAGAATGCCTAAGTCGTATAATCTATGAGGTGCATCATTATACATATAAGTATTAGTTTATTTCCAAGGATGGTGATATCCTTGATGGTGTTGTAACAAGAAGTGGATCTCTTTGAGATTAGGTGTTGTGTTGTGTTGGGTAGTAGTTCCTCCATAGTAATGGAACTAGGTGCTTAGCCTAGTACCTAATAAAGGGTAGGCGACGTTGCGATAGGTGTGACAACCCGTACTTTCAGGTCATTTCTCGAATCAATTCATGTCTCATTATTTCATCATTTATAGTAAACTTGGTTTACTTGTTTCAAATTCGCGTAACCTTAAAGGTTTAGCGGCGAATTCATGATCATAACATCACGAACATTTCATATGGACTAAGATTAGTCTACATTTCATTGACATCATTTGCATCATGATAATTCATTCATGACATTTCATCTCACTTTTAACGCGTAATTTTTATATTAAATAAACGTTATCGCGTGAGTTATTATTTTGGATATTTAATCCGCTACTTTCAAAAATGATCCCGATATATTTTTATACTTACATTTAGTTTATAAAAATAATATTTTGAGTTTACCTAGTGTTCTAAATTTATTTTGTACATAAATCGTAAAATTTATATTATTACGACGTTTTTCTTAAAAACTACTCGATAATTATTTTATCACTCAAATTTCACAAGGAATGTATTTTTACAATTTTTATTATCTCATTACATCCTATTTTGATCTATTAAAAATATCTTTTACCTAATGTACACATTACCTTTACAAGTTACATTTTCCTACACAATTTCACTTACACCTTTTTCTTACAAATATATATACTTATGCATTTAAAAAAAAAAAAAACATAATGTGGAACACAATCCCCCATATCCGGCCCTATGGGGGTTGGCATTAATGAAATGGCAAAAATTTCTTCTTTGAATGTATAAGATTACACTTCATTCATTCATTTATTTCATTCTCATTCTTTCAATTGTTAGTATAGTTGCTCTTCTCTCTTTCTTTTTCATCTCAAGACCGGTTCTACAAGGTTTCTACAAGGGATCAATCAAAAATTTCTCAAGCAAGTATTTACAATCTAGAATCACACTCTTTATTAGGTTTTGAAATAAAAACCAAGAGTGTTTAGGCTAAACCTTGTTCCTTGCACCTCATCATTTTCATTAGTAAGCATATTTCTTTCATTTTCATGTTTCCTTATCATTTCATATGTTTCTTTTCATTTTTGGAGCAAGTATGCATGATATGTGATTTATACCATTTTATTTCATGATTTTAGAGTTATCTATATACTATGGTCATCCTATAAATATTCCCTTGGTATTCTTTGGGCTTGATGGTGATTAGGAACCCATGACACCCTAAGAAGGTGTATGGTAGGATTAGATTAGCTTTGGAGTTGATTTGAAGGGATTAGAATAGGTTTTGTCCGAGAAAAACTATTTTCGATAACTATAAATTATGTTCTGTTTTTGTTTCGATTTTCTGGAAAAACCTACAGTTGGTACGACATTTTGACCTTGATAATTAGAAAATATACTTTAAAACGAATCCGTGGCCGCTTGAACGGATAAAAACGGAGTTATAACGAAGTCGTGGTGAATTTTTAAAGTTGACGACGAAATATATTTGTTTTCAGAAAATTCAGCAACATGTTTTTACTCTATTCGGGTCAAAAACGAGCCTTAAGCTTCACAAATTATTTCGACTTATCAAAAATATATTAGTATACTTTGATCTGAAGCTAAGGGCGTATATACGTGAGAAAGCGGATTTGAAACGACTAAGATATACACGTTTTCATAAAAATTGCCGTAACTATTATTTTAGAAAAACTATATTATTTTTACGAGATAAGTGTTACGGTAACTAAAACCACCATCTTTAACCCTTATTATCTTTATGTTCGAGACCTTTTGGACGAAAACTCCTGAACTGAAACTTTTAGATATCGATACAAACTTTCCAAAACCGTCGAGTTCGTTCTCTAACGATCGACGTACACCGTTTTACGACTAGTTTTTCGAAGCCATTTTGTTAATTTCATGAAAATTCCGGCGACATTGTTTTTTGCGACGAAAAGTGATAATTTCACTATAATTCATTATAAAACCATTGTAGGATGACATTTTGACGTAAATACTTGTAAAGTTATTTTTGAAGGGTCAAGACGTCAAACGAGTATTTTTCGACGACAAGTAATATTTTTCAAAACTCGTAAATGGTATAAATAACATACGAAATGCATGCATAACATTACATTGCAACTCATTACATGTCATATCATTCATCATAGGTCAAGATTTGCGTATCACATTACATCTCGGTGTACTCACTTTTGTCTTCGCATCATTCCACCAAGTGAGTTTCATGGCCCCTACTTTTACTTGCTTTCATAACATGTTTTGGGGGAGATACATGCTCAAACTATTTTCATTTACTTTCGCAAGTACTTTAAACTTTGACATACTACTGTGAGTTTCGTAGCCCCTGCTTTTACTTGTTTTCATAACTGTTTTGGGGGAGATACATGCTCAATTATTTTTCACAAGTACTTTAGATTTTTAAAGGTTAAAATCTATCATGATTACCATTGTTTCTAAATCAAAGGTTATACTATATAAATTGTTTTGTTTTGCGTGCTACGGATTTCACTACGATAGCGTTCAAATCGATTGACTCTGATAAATTGAGTTGAGTGCTATTGATTATGTGCTATTGTTCTACGTCGAGTTAAGTACTATTGATTATGTGCTATTGTTCTATGTCGAGTTAGGTACTATTGTGAATTCATTTGACATCATGCACTTGATCATAAACTATATACATTTTGGCAATGGGTTGTGAACACACAGGTTGCAAGTTTTGTATGGGCGGGACTTGGAACTGAGTGGATTTACAATGCCTTTGCTGCATAAACGATTTCAATACATTGAGCCATGCACTATTTTGTGAATTCATTCGACGATTTCTGTTTAAACAGAAACTCTACATATTCTGGCAGTGGGTTGTGAACACACAGGTTGCAAGTTTTGTATGGGCGGGACTTGGAACTGAGTGGATTTATAATGCCTTTGCTACATAAACGATTTTGAAAGTCTTTACATTTCAACGATTTACAATGCCTTTCTTTGCATAAACGATTTATAAAGGCTTTACATTTCAACTCAAACTCTATGAACTCACTCAACCTTTGTGTTGACACTTTTTAGCATGTTTTATCTCAGGTATCTAAGGCATTCACTTCATGGCATGCATTTGGACACATCATGGAGTCGTGGTGACGACGCGTCTCACTTGGGTTTTACATACTTTAAAACATCGTTTGGCTTGTAACAAACTTATTTTTCCGCACAAGTTGATTTTCATTTGGGACCTACTTTGTAAACTCTGATTGTTTTATTAAATCAAACGATGTATTTTCCAAACGACACTTTAGGTCGTTCAATATAACTTTGATTGTGATGCTATGACAATCAATCCCGGAATTCCATTCATTTGCAAAACAGGTAAATTAGGGGTGTGACAGATTGGCATCAGAGCTTCGGTTATAGAGAACTAGGTTGCATCATTGACCCTAGACTATAACTACATTATCATAGCATCTCATCATTTCATCATAAGTGCATGTTCACTCTACATGCGGTTTATACGTACATTTTTCGAGTTATTTACTTTCATTTCATATCGACTGTCACATGGATGCCCTTAAATACCCATCCCATCATACTCACATCACTTTGACGTGGAGAATGCCCTGTCATTCCCTATCACAATTTTAACATCAGTTGACTCAACACCAAACAACATATGAGTCGATTAGTCCAAGCATTGCATAGTTACTCCTAAATTATACATAGCCTGATCACCTATGTCTAATTCAGGAAGAATCATGCAATGAAGGGAGTAAGTAGGCTTATATGTTTAAGCAATTCCGTAATCGAGCCAAATTTTCAAAAGATTTTCTTCAAACCACTTGTTTCCAGTTTGATCTGCGTGGCAGTTCTTGTTTGATGAGTTGCAAAGATCGAGCTAGAAACAAGTTGTTACCTAAACCGATTTAGCCTAATCGTTATGGCAGTTCTTGTTTGATGAGTTGTGGGATTAAGCAAAAATCGGTTACCAAAAGTCTTTTGAGGATTTTGCTCGGGAATGGAAAAGTTTGCCACATCAAACCCTAAACCCAGAGACCAACGATACTGAATTCAGGGACTGAATTCCTTTTTGATGGGGCGAATGTGACAACCCGTACTTTCAGGTCATTTCTCGAATCAATTCATGTCTCATTATTTCATCATTTATAGTAAACTTGGTTTACTTGTTTCAAATTCGCGTAACCTTAAAGGTTTAGCGGCGAATTCATGATCATAACATCACGAACATTTCATATGGACTAAGATTAGTCTACATTTCATTGACATCATTTGCATCATGATAATTCATTCATGACATTTCATCTCACTTTTAACGCGTAATTTTTATATTAAATAAACGTTATCGCGTGAGTTATTATTTTGGATATTTAATCCGCTACTTTCAAAAATGATCCCGATATATTTTTATACTTACATTTAGTTTATAAAAATAATATTTTGAGTTTACCTAGTGTTCTAAATTTATTTTGTACATAAATCGTAAAATTTATATTATTACGACGTTTTTCTTAAAAACTACTCGATAATTATTTTATCACTCAAATTTCACAAGGAATGTATTTTTACAATTTTTATTATCTCATTACATCCTATTTTGATCTATTAAAAATATCTTTTACCTAATGTACACATTACCTTTACAAGTTACATTTTCCTACACAATTTCACTTACACCTTTTTCTTACAAATATATATACTTATGCATTTAAAAAAAAAAATAATGTGGAACACAATCCCCCATATCCGGCCCTATGGGGGTTGGCATTAATGAAATGGCAAAAATTTCTTCTTTGAATGTATAAGATTACACTTCATTCATTCATTTATTTCATTCTCATTCTTTCAATAGTTAGTATAGTTGCTCTTCTCTCTTTCTTTTTCATCTCAAGACCGGTTCTACAAGGTTTCTACAAGGGATCAATCAAAAATTTCTCAAGCAAGTATTTACAATCTAGAATCACACTCTTTATTAGGTTTTGAAATAAAAACCAAGAGTGTTTAGGCTAAACCTTGTTCCTTGCACCTCATCATTTTCATTAGTAAGCATATTTCTTTCATTTTCATGTTTCCTTATCATTTCATATGTTTCTTTTCATTTTTGGAGCAAGTATGCATGATATGTGATTTATACCATTTTATTTCATGATTTTAGAGTTATCTATATACTATGGTCATCCTATAAATATTCCCTTGGTATTCTTTGGTCTTGATGGTGATTAGGAACCCATGACACCCTAAGAAGGTGTATGGTAGGATTAGATTAGCTTTGGAGTTGATTTGAAGGGATTAGAATAGGTTTTGTCCGAGAAAAACTATTTTCGATAACTATAAATTATGTTCTGTTTTTGTTTCGATTTTCTGGAAAAACCTACAGTTGGTACGACATTTTGACCTTGATAATTAGAAAATATACTTTAAAACGAATCCGTGGCCGCTTGAACGGATAAAAACGGAGTTATAACGAAGTCGTGGTGAATTTTTAAAGTTGACGACGAAATATATTTGTTTTCAGAAAATTCAGCAACATGTTTTTACTCTATTCGGTCAAAACGAGCCTTAAGCTTTACAAATTATTTCGACTTATCAAAAATATATTAGTATACTTTGATCTGAAGCTAAGGGCATTATACGTAGAAAACGGATTTGAAACGACTAAGATATACACGCTTTCATAAACTTGCCGTAACTATTATTTTTAGAAAAACTATATTATTTTTACGAGATAAGTGTTACGGTAACTAAAACCACCATCTTTAACCCTTATTATCTTTATGTTCGAGACCTTTTGGACGAAAACTCCTGACCTGAAACTTTTAGATATCGATACAAACTTTCCAAAACCGTCGAGTTCGTTCTCTAACGATCGAGCGATACACCGTTTTCGACTAGTTTTCGAAGCCATTTTTGTTAATTTCATGAAAATTCCGACGACATTGTTTTGCGACGAAAAGTGATAATTTCACTATAATTCATTATAAAACCATTGTAGGATGACATTTTGACGTAAATACTTGTAAAGTTATTTTTGAAGGGTCAAGACGTCAAACGAGTATTTTTCGACGACAAGTAATATTTTCAAAACTCGTAAATGGTATAAATAACATACGAAATGCATGCATAACATTACATTGCAACTCATTACATGTCATATCATTCATCATAGGTCAAGATTTGCGTATCACATTACATCTCGGTGTACTCACTTTTGTCTTCGCATCATTCCACCAAGTGAGTTTCATGGCCCCTACTTTTACTTGCTTTCATAACATGTTTTGGGGGAGATACATGCTCAAACTATTTTCATTTACTTTCTTAAGTACTTTAAACTTTGACATACTCTGTGAGTTTAAGCCCCTGCTTTTACTTGCTTTCATAACTGTTTTGGGGGAGATACATGCTCAATTATTTTCACAAGTACTTTAGATTTTTAAGGCTAAAATCTATCATGATTACCATTGTTTCTAAATCAAAGGTTATACTATATAAATTGTTTTTGTTTGCGTGCTACGGTATTTTCACGTGTAGTATAACGTTCTAAATCATTGACTACTTGATAAATTGAGTTAAGTGCTATTGATTATGTGCTATTGTTCTACGCCGAGTTAAGTACTATTGATTATGTGCTATTGTTCTACGTCGAGTTAGGTACTATATTGTGAATTCATTTGACATCATGCACTTGATCATAAACTATATACATTTTGGCAATGGGTTGTGAACACACAGGTTGCAAGTTTTGTATGGGCGGGACTTGGAACTGAGTGGATTTACAATGCCTTTGCTTGCATAAACGATTTCAATACATTGAGCCATGCACTATTTTGTGAATTCATTCGACGATTTCTGTTTAACGAAACTCTACATATTCTGGCGTGGGTTGTGAACACACAGGTTGCAAGTTTTGTATGGGGGACTTGGAACCGAGTGGATTTACAATGCCTTTGCTACATAAACGATTTTGAAAGTCTTTACATTTCAACGATTTACAATGCCTTTCTTTGCATAAACGATTTATAAAGGCTTTACATTTCAACTCAAACTCTATGAACTCACTCAACCTTTGTGTTGACACTTTTTAGCATGTTTTATCTCAGGTATCTAAGGCATTCACTTCATGGCATGCATTTGGACACATCATGGAGTCGTGGTGACGACGCGTCTCACTTGGGTTTTACATACTTTAAAACATCGTTTGACTTGTAACAAACTTATTTCCGCACAAGTTGATTTTCATTTGGGACCTACTTTGTAAACTCGGATTGTTTTATTAAATCAAACGATGTATTTTCCAAACGGCACTTTAGGTCGTTCAATATAACTGTGATTGTGATGCTATGACGGTCAATCCCGTGAATTCCATTCATGCAAAACAGTAATTTGGGGTGTGACAATAGGTGTGGTTCACCTTGGAGTGAAAGAACCCGGTGGTTAGCCTAGCACCGGAAAAAGAGTAGGCAACGTTGTGAAGGCTTCTCCGCCATGAGGAGATTGGTGTCGTGTAGTGTTTACGAACTCTCGAGTAGGTGACTCGGGGAGTGGAGTAGGGCAAGGAAGGTGTCCTTGTAGCGAACCACTATAAATACTCGTGTCGTGGTTATGTGCTTCTTACTCTTTATCTTTCATTACACGTTTATATATCTATCTATCAACGTCCAACATAAACAACCAAATAGATTGACATAAGTTAATCTAAATGTTTTAAAACAAAGTTTTAAATGGTAAAACTATTCAACGCCCCCCCCCCTTCTAGTTTTCAACAATTGGCATCAGAGCTTCATTATCAAGTTTCTTAGAGTATGTTGTACTTTAAAAACTTGATACGATCCGTGTATGTTTGAAAACTACAAAGAATGAAATATTTCAAAACATTTTTTTTCTCATTCATGTTGGACATTGATAGATCATTCTAACATACTTGTTTCAAGAAATCTTCATGCTAGGATCTCTTCAAAACCTTCATTTCTAGTCAAAGAATAATGAAGTCAACCTTCGAGAAAGGATCCAAAAGTAATCACAACCGATTTACTCTAGTACAAGGATTACTTTAAGATCTCATGAAGTATTTTTGGTATTATGTCTTCATAAGCCAAACCAAGAAGCATAAAGGTATGTTTACTTTTTCACTAGATAGCGTACATAATTATGTTGATATCATTGTTCTTATTTGTTTAAATAAACTGCTAGTCTCTTTGAAAGTCTCTCTTTCGTCACTTTCCACTTACTCATCATCGGAATAGTATTCTTTTGATTTCGTCAAACTAACGCCTTCGTCACAAATGGATCCTTGATAATTAACTTATCAAATCACGTCGACCAAAACATCTTTTTATTTGAAACCTTTAAACTAATTTTTGTCCGTAGTAAGCTGGTTTATAGCCTACTACAAAATTAAAGCCAAACAACCCTTTTACGTCTACGGAGAGCGGATCCTCTAGTTGTACTAGCGGGATCCCAAATACAAGGATCTGAAACCGTAGAACATAATTTGACTATCACGATTTCAAAAACATCACATACCAGTTTCCCTCTCCCCACATAACACAAAAATGACTCAACAATTGATTTCATCCTCATAGGACTCCAAACCCTCAAGTATTCCTCACTTAAACACCATTGTAAGTATTCCTCATCCTAGGGTTTATGGTTACATAATTTCTAAATCAATTAATTCAATTAGGGTTTTTAAAATTAATCATTAAAAGGGACTTTTAACACAATTAGGATTACACTTTGTTCACAACATTGTTAATACAAATCAGAACCATAAACCCATCCCAACTAAGTTTACCTAATTAGAATATTTTTGTTTCTAGGACCAACCATGCCTAAAGCCACTCTACAAGACCACCATGATACCGTCCATTACCTCACCCATTACTATCGAGAAGAAGGGCTATCAAAAACCGATCGCAAAGTCTTCAAAAGACTTGAAGAACGACTTATTCACGAAGTTCGTGTAGTCAAGGAATGTTTCCTTGAAGATACCGACACTCGTCCAAGTTTTCTGCAATCAACTTTGATTGTCTTCTTGACATTGATGAACAAATTTGCCCGGTTTTCATCTTTGAATTCTATAAAAGCATTAGGATCATTCGAAACTCCGATGATAGCATTTCAATCGCCTTCATCATCAATAAACGAAACTTCATTCTACCTCTCAACACTTTTGCTCAAATTATTCGCATTCCTTGTGAATGAATTTGTATGTATTCTCAAGATTGGGCAATTAACGCTCAAAACCTTGCACTTGATTCTAAACCTCTCTACAATACTCCTCTTGATGATCCCGAAGCCATTCGAGATACTATCTTCAAGGTTAGGACCGACCAATCCCGTTACAACCGAAACAAAAAGCTCATTCACCGTGATCCTTTTCAAATGGAACTTTTCGAAATGCATCCCATGTTTAAGAAATGGGAACAAATCCTTAGGGAAAACGTCATTAGCCTAGTTGGTAACAAGGATCATCCAAATGCATGTCTTATGCAAATGATCTATTGTCTTATCCACCAAAAGCCATTTAATCTCGCCTATTACATGGTGAGGAGAATGGTCGGGGTATTCAAAGCTTCCAACATGGTACTTCGATATGGTATGCTCCTAACACGACTTTGTAAGTATGCTAGTGCATTGCAACCATCTCCTATCAACAATGATCATTTCTTTTCCGATCACGTAATGGTACCTCTTACCAAAATACCCTCTAAATGGTTCATGGTCAACGGAAAGAAACCTAAAGCTCTCTCGAACTCCTCGGAAGGAGAAGAAGAAGAAGATGGAGAAGAAGAAGATGTCGACCCCATAGCTAACATTGAATTGGAACCCTTTGATTACTATGAACAACTTCCAACCATTCCAAACGAGACCGCGGAATTCAAGCAATTAAGGGGTATGATTGAAAACCTAGCTTACCACGTCACAAAGTCGGGAAAGAGGAAAAGAAAGAGTTGACGAAAGAGACTATAGGATTATGATTGTCTTGAGACACTTAATTTCATGTATGAATGATTATGCTTTATACGTTTGTTATGTTTTTCTTGGATATTATTGTTACTAAAATTATCTATGATATGTCATATGTGATAATTTGTTTACCTTTATGTTTAAATTACATGTTATATGTGTATATTGCTTTTTGCAAAATCTACATTAGCTGTTGTAAAGGTCCTGATCTGCAGTAGGCGGATCCTGAATTATAACTAGCCGGATCCTCCTAAAGGGAACCGTGATCCGCGGATCGCAGATGAGTTATATAGATCTCCTTACATCAAAACAAATCACTAGATCACCTCATATAAGCCTAACATAAGACCTTAGAGCCAGCTAAGTCTTCTCCTAACATGTGATAGCTTTGTCACTCACCCAGAGACCTTTTGATTTATCACATCAACACTCATATTTCGCTTACTCACAAATTATTTTTTCATTTAAACACTTTTATTGAACAATTTTAGGAAATTGTTTCTAGTCATCTTTATCTCAAAATAATTAGTTTTTTAATTTTTTAATCTTTGATTTTCAAACTCCAGCTAGTTAACGGATCTTTGATTATGACTTGACACCACCAAAACTCTTAGTGTTATCCTTGAACATCCATTGGTAGTCATTTAGTCCCATTTTCCTTCCATAAAAAGCAATCATTTGCTATATCATTCCTTACTTTTGATCATTCAAGTACACCCTCAGTTAAGATAGTTAGGAGGACTGAAACACTCAAAATGGTATAGGTCTTAGACCTTAGAAACATCATCTTTATTGTTTCATAGCAGCTGAGAGTCGATCCCTAGATTAGCCTAGCCGGATCCCTCGTAGAGGAACCGTGGGATCCGGGTGACAGATTATGTCAACTCTAGCCTAAACAATCATTTCAAGCTCATCTTGCGTACTTGGACACTCCACCTCATCTTTATTAAGTTCCTAGATCAGTGAAACTCTGAACTTCAATCTTGTGCATGTTAATCATCACATTTCTAAGAATCTTAGTGGCTTAAGTCTTAAATACACTTGCCAAATTCTTCTCTTTATAAGTCATATTGCTAGAACACTTTAGTCATCAAACACAACACAATTCTCAGCAATTACCAACATCTTCCTTAGTCTTTTCATCATGAGAAAAGCTCCTAGTGCTAACTCATCCACCCAAGAAACTTGCTAGGATCATACACGAAGTTTCCTCAACCGAATCATCTCCGGTTAAGTCCACAAATGCTAGGATTTCCCCTACACCAAAGGAACCAATCAAGCTAATTCCCAAGAGGATTGTTCCCACAAGGATATCATCACCAAATTCTACTAAACCAAACACACCCTCTTCAACCCAACCAACATCATTGGTGCCTAGAGCCACATCATTCAACACCTCACAATCATCACCACATTCTCACACCTTAGAGGAATTACCCCCTTGGCCAAATCATCTTCCACCATTACCAACAAATTCACTAGAAAAGGTTGTACAACAAAACCACAATGTTAAATCAACACTAGCACCAATTTCAATTTCTCCTTTCCCCTCAATAGTCCATTTTGGTTTATGAGAAGACATCAAAGTCAACCACCCAATCACATGGAAGTTGATACTTCTTTACCTCCACCTTCAAACATTGTTGAGCCTCCACTTAATGAGCCTTCACCAATTCCTCCTTCATTTGAGGATCCTCAACCCACCTCACTTGAACCTCCAATTCAAGAAGCTCAAAGCCATGATAAGGATTGTTATCATTGTCAACATGTTGAAAGGTTGATACATAAACTACGTGAAGAGCAACGTTTCATGTTTTATCACCTCCTCGAACGTTTCGAAGAGGTCAACAAACCTAAACAACCATGAGCCTAAAGTGGTGTCCTAGTCTTAAGTTCGAACTTAGAACATCTAGGAATCCCATTTTATCCATAAGAACGTGGTTACTTCTTAAGTTTAGGTAACTCATTAGTATTAGTAGAAAATGTACGGCTAGATCATTCTCTTAGTTTTAGAGATTTGTTTGATTATCTCTTGGTTTTATTGAATGATTACTTATATGCCATGTTACTTTGTGCTTATGCTTGCAAATTATATACATATCTCACCTCATTATCAGCATTGTTTGGCATATTCTCATTCTTTGAAGAACTCGTGCACGGCAGTAAAAGGATCCTCAAAATGCTAGGACGGATCCCTCCACAAAGGGAACTGTGGGATCTGTGGTAAAGAAGAACACTTTTCTACTAACTTAGTCTTATTTGGAAATTATGCACTATACTCTTGTTCTCTAACATCTATTTTGTAGATTTTCAAAATACACATGAAGATTTTGACACCATAAAGCTAGGGGAGCTTTGTGTCAAACCATATTGCAAACTCATTCTAAACATAATCCTTATTTGGATTATACTTCATGACACCCCATTGCAGCGCTTGCAATCTTCAGGGGAGTATTTTCTACGCAAGGACGAACCATTTTGAAAAAATAAATTGCAAAACATTAGCTTACTTACTTTTATGTACTTGACGCTCTCAAAGGGATGGACTCAAGGGGAGTTAAGAGCGAGATCCATTCCGTTACTTGATCTCTTTATTTTCTCTTTTACATGTTTTCTTTTAAAACTTTGTATTAGTTTTTTTTCGACTTTGTTTTCGAAAAAAGGAGAAGAGAGTAAAACTCAATTCAAACTTTTACTTAATTTTAGTTTTTTCCTTAAAATAATTTTATGTTTTGCCATCAACAAAAAGGGGGAGATTGTTAATACAAATAAGCCGTAAAAGCGTTATTTATATTTTTACGATCTTCTAATGTTTTGTCTATAACAAACGTAAAATCATTTTAACTAAACAAATAAAATACGTAAACTATTTGAGCCAATAGTTTTCTAACACACTTACGTTTTCACACAAAACACTAAAACAAGTATAAGTGATTTTATGATTTAGTAATACATATGTACAAAAACTAGTGTTTACATATATGGGTAAATATATACTTAAACTAAGTACATACTAAAATGGGAAAAAACTAACAAATGGTATTGACCCATAACCCATGGTTTTATCCAAACCATTTGACTAGGTACATTGAACTCATGAGATACATTGTATCTAATAAGAAACCCATGGATCAACCCATAACCCATGACCCATGACCCATAACCAAAATACCCATGGGTAAAGAGGAGCGTCCCACGGATCCCTAGCTTTACGCTAGCCGGATCCCTTGTGGGAGGGATCCGTAGGATCCAGGGAATAGTAAGTTTTCTCCTCTATAAATAGTGACCCATTTCTTCTTTTTGGCTCACAACTTTCACACATACTTTCTCCAAGTATTGTACCTCTCTAACCACTGCTCCTAAAGGATCTTCTATGTAGTTTGTCTTTTGTTTTTGTGTGATTCTCTAGGTTCCTCTTAAAGTCGAGATCACCACTTCTTGAAGTCGAGCAAGCTCAAGTCCATGAGTTGCCATGCTTCGTCATCATCAAGACAACCGAGGTTCTCTTGTTGATAGTTCTTTCTTCCTCCGTAGAGATGTTGTGTTGAAGGCATTAGTGAAGGATGCCGAAAGAGTCAAGACGAAAGCATTAGTGAAGGGTGCTTAACGTCCGTGTCAAAAGCATTAGTGAAGAATGCTAAAGGTGACAAGTCAAAGGCATTAGTGAAGGATGCCTAGGAATCAAAACAAGTGGCATTAGGAAAGAATGCCTAAGTCGTATAATCGATGAGGTGCATCGTTATACATATAAGTATTAGTTTATTTCCAAGGATGGTGATATCCTTGATGGTGTTGTAACAAAGGAGTGATCTCCTTGAGATTATGTGTTGTGTTGTGTTGGGTAGTAGTTCCTCCATAGTAATGGAATTAGGTGCTTAGCCTAGTACCTAACAAAGGGTAGGCTTATGTTGTGATAGGTGTGGTTTACCTTGAGTGAAAAGAACCCGGTGGTTAGCCTAGCACCGGAAAAAGAGTAGGCGACGTTGTGAAGGCTTCTCCGCCATAAGGAGATTGTGTGTGTAGTGTTTACTTAACTCTCGAGTAGGTGACTCGTGGAGTGGGAGTAGGGCGAAGGTGTCCTTGTAGCTGAACCACTATAAATACCCGTGTCGTGGTTATGTGCTTCTTACTCTTTATCTTTCATTACACGTTTATATATCTATCTATCAACGTCCAACATAAACAACCAAAAAGATTGACATAAGTTAATCTAAATGTTTTAAAACAAAGTTTTAATTGGTAAAACTATTCAACCCTCCCCCCTTCTAGTTTTCCACACAGTGGGTAAAGACCCGTCCATCTTCCACGGTGTTACTTAAACTAAATCTAATACTAATAATAATAGTTAAGCCTACGAGCTAACTTATGCTAAACTATACTCAGGGTGACTGAATCTTCCTTATGGATTTTTTAAAACCTAACAATCTCCCTCAAAGGGAGGTCACCCCATGAATTACAATTTGAATCCTAGCATTCTATCATGAAGTTCATATCTAAGCTCGTAGACTTTGATTCTTCAATATCAGCAAACTTTGCGATTTCAGTAGTGATTCTTTAAATGAATGTTCCTTTGACTTGTGATCTTGAGCTTTCTTTGAGATCATCAGCCACAGTAAATCTCCAGCTCATCTTTTGAAGTATCGCCTTCATGTGATGTTGTGACTCTTGTACCGACATGCTCACATTTTTTCTGGATCATGAAATCTTTGCATCAGAGTTACAAAAGCATTGTTTTACGTCTATGATTGTCATGATTTTATTTAATTATGAGTATGAGATGTGAGCATGCGGTTATGAATTGATATATTTTGATCATCAGCTGCATCCAAGACCTCTCTTCGACTATCAACTGCAACCGTCATACTGCATAAGACAGTTAGCAATAAAACGAGCAAAAGTGTCTTTGTTCACTTTCGTTGAATATGGTTGCAAGGACCATGGTTCCCCGTTGATCAAGATAAATCGCTCTTGTGATCGTAGATTTTAAGAATCTCCTGACAGTGGTTTTAGCAGACTTATACTAGTTCTGCTTCTCAAACTGAGCGTCTCAGTAGTAACAACGAAAGGAGTGAATCAGTGAATTGGAATTCATTGATTAATGATAAATTGATTAGAAACACAATCGCACATTGCTGAATAAGGAGTTTTTGCAATACGATGAGAGTTTTATGAGCAAGATCAAGTTTCAATCACAAATACTTTTGTTTGAAAATTTATGCGCAGTCGATGTGCTTGAAAACATTTGTAGAGCACATCGAAGGGTTTTCCAAAAGTATACGTCAATTCCTTTACTGGAGCAAGGTTGAATCAAGTGTGAATTGCCCCATCGTTGTTTTCCAGTTGTCACAAGTTTAATCCATGAAGGATCTCACATGTCACCCACCAAGAGCTTGTTTAATATTGGCTCTAGAAGGATTTCCATCTTCATTCTGAATACTTTACGTATCACTCGGATGTTCTGGCAATACCACAAGGATAGTGTGTAAGACTCTTAATATATATTTTCTTACTTTTCACGGTGTATGAAACAGTAAGCATATTGTAAGTATGTCATAATGAGATTTATGGATGATCTCTTGGCTCTAGACTCAATAGTGCATTTTGGTTTTCTTATGCGGAGACTAGGGAGAGGGTATCCTAGTTCAATATCAATCATCTCTAAGAGAAAGTCGATAGATTACATATGTTCCCCGTGAGAATGAAACAAGTCCTCTTAAGAGAACTTGAGTAGCTAGGAAGTTTAGTGTAGTGCGTCACTGGGTCCATGACGTCTTGTCTTCAATACCGGCGTTACCTTGGTAACCACCATTAGCATATGTATTGAACTCAGTTTCTGCCCTAAGGTTGAATATTAGGAGGGCTATTTCTTTTCACCCTTTCTCTTTATATTTCTTTTTCATTCTTCAACCCTTTAGTGCTTACCGGGGACTTCATCACTAGAACCTTGTTGGGTTTATTCCAGTCCTAGCTCTATCTCAGTCGGCACTCTTCCCTTATTCTTACTTTTCTCCTTTTTTAATCATACCTAAGGACTTCTACACTATCTAGTGAATTGTCCCTGTGTAGATCCCTCCGGCTCTGGTGGGAGCTGGGAAGTTTAGTGCAATGCATCACTGGGTCCATGACGTCTTGTCTTCAATATCGGCGTTACCTTGGTAACCACCAGTAGCATATGTATTGAACCTAGTTCCTGAATAATCGTCTAAACTTGAGCCTTCTAAATGTGATGCTTTGGTAGCTTCCCCCCAAACCGACAATCTTCTTTTTGAGACCAATTCCCCCAAGTAGTTAAAGTGAAGCAATCAGTCTAATTGTATGAAGCTCAAAAACCTGAAGTAAACGATAACACCAAAGTAACAAGTTGAAACACTAATCATCTATGCGGTTATCAACACCAGAATAAATGATTAAGCCCGATCACGTGAACCTGTTGTGCATCCCCGATGTACACATTTCTATGCGGTTTTGAGCAGTTGTCTATTCGGGGGGAATAATATATAAACATCTTCATTTCACCAAATGCATTCCAGTTATCTTGCATATAACAAATCAGCCCATAATGTACACATGTACCCAACAAAAGTCAAAATGATGACACCAAAGTAACAAGTTGAAGCACTGATCATCTCTGCGATTATCAACTCCAGAATAAATGATTAAGCCTGATCACATGAACTCATAATGGCCCCGGATGTATACATATCTCTCCCCTGATGGTTGTGATCTCATCGGAACGATGACATTATGTACATGAAGCATTGTCATATCAGCTCGTGAGAAGATGTCGATAAGCAATATTATCTCACACTTGAATAATTCTTCTCATATTTCTTCCCATTGAAATCTGAAGTGATACATACCACAAGTATCAAGAGACTACTTCCCCCAAGTAGTTGGAATAATACACCAAAAGCCACGAGTTAAAACACTGAAGTTTCTGCGGTTATGACATTTTTCTTCCCGGAATTACTTCAATAAAGAAGAAGTATAAAGTTCATCACGTGTACTTGTTGTGCGTTCAGATGTATGTCTCCTTCCCCCTTGCTGGTTTTGATACCTCAGAATCAGCAACACATTATACATACATATACTTGAAATCTTGTAAGAAGAACATAATTGGTTCAAATGAATCCTGTGAGAATCAACTGCTGCTGAAACTATCTTTGACTATCTTAATCAACCCATTTGTAGACAATTTGAAGTGACCACTGATGAATCAAACCCGATATACGAAACTTGAAGCTAAAGTAGAATTCCCCATGCTTGTGACTTAAGCTTTGTTGGGAATAATCCGTTACCACGGATAGTTGTGGTTTACACTTGCCGATTAATACTAGCGGGGAAGCGTATACTGATGGTACATTATTACCACTGCTATTAGATAACGATTAGGAAAACGTGTTTAGATAAGTATAGAATAGATTTTGTGTATATTCTATATTTTTAGTTGTATACTTATCTTGTAGAGGACTCCTTGTTGTATAAAAGGAGGTCCTAGGTCATTGTCTTAGGTACTTGTCTAATTATCTACGTATTACTCACAAAAGCTTCAAGGTGTAACCCTAGTGATAAGCAAGATCACTCGTATTATTCATCAATAATATTGGAGTTTAAGTTTTGTGTTTAATCTGTGTTTACATACAATACATCATACAATCCATCTTCTAAAGTATAACTAAATAAATTTCGCGTGCTTAATAATATCATACAAAATATCATTGACACAAGGTGTGTGTCCAGATCCATCAAGTGGTATCTGTTAGGTCACCATATTATCACAACAATATGTATTTCTAGAGAGAGAAAGTTTTAGTGAGAGAAAGTGGAAGGAACTAATGAATGATTAATGAAAATGATAATTGCAATTAGAACCAACAACCCTCTCCCTTCAAGAGAAGGGGTATTTATAGTGTTTACATAAGTAAGGGTGTTTCCCCTTGGTTCTAGAAGAACCTTCTATCACGACTCCATGGGCTTACTACATGAGTCGGAGAAATATTACAAACATTTATATACCATAATTATTAACGACCTATTACAAATGAAATGACCTACACTTGATAATAAAACATGTTCCTAACAATCTCCCCATAAGGGTTGGTCATCATTTGTTGTCTTGCTTAGGTCGTTTGACGTCTTGAACTTCTTTGGCGTTCATAGCTTGTAACGTCTTTGATTCTTTGCATCTTTGTTCTTTGTTCTTGTTTTTGTGATCAGGTTGTGAATTTCGCCTATCATCAAAGATCTTAGTTGTTAGTGATGAAAGTCATTTCCAAAGATGCTCATACTTCCGATGAAGTTTGTGATTCATATATTTGAAGCTCTCATTCTTTAACTTTGATCTTTATCTCATAACTTTGTAGATTCTTTGACTTTGATGTAGAATCTTTTTGAAATTTTCTTTGCTTTTTGAGAGAACTTCAATTAGTGTTGATGTTGGTATGAGCATGTGAAGAGTCCGACGATCTTTTCCACCCATGAGCATCCATAAGAAGAAAAACATAAAAGATGGGTTAGAAATAATCCAGCGCCACAAGTTTGAACCGAAAGTGTTAATGACATAGTGTGAAAACACGTCTCTAATTCTCACAAAGGTCGTTTCTGAATCGGAGTCCCACAAGTGAGATAACACGATGTACCGAAATACACCTACAATTCAGATGAGTCGTTGAGGTACACCGGCATCACCCTATGATGTAGACCGCTTTGACACACTAAGCGTAACCCACAAGGAGTTACCGCGAAGTCCGCTTTCAAGGTCGTTTGATGTGACTTGGCGGGAGTTTCCATTCAATCAGCGAGGATCACACCAAGTGAATCCCCTCATAAATGTTAGTGCAGATTGCTAAGATCTCAAGGACTCTGGAATATGCCTCTTGTGTCCTTATATTTTGAACAATCAAGTGATGAAATATAAGGTGTTCCTAAGAGATCTTTTGATGAATCTCATGGCTCTAGACTCGATTAGTGCTTGATTTTCCCTGGCGGAGACCAGGAGAGGGTCTCCTTCTTCAATACCAAGAATCTCTAAGAGAGAGTCGAGATTACGATAGGGTTCCTCGCGAGAATGAAACAAGCTCTTTTGAGAGAACTTGAGTGGCTTAGAAGGTTTAGTGCATTCGCCCATGGGTCCATGACGACTTTGTCTTCAATACCGGCCATCTTGTGACAACCAAGTAGATATGAATTGAACCCGGTTCCATTCTAAGTTGAATAATTTGGAGGGCTATTTCTTTTCACCCTTTTCTTTAACTTTTCTTTTAATTCTTCAACTCCTTCTTTCTCCGATTCTCATTTTCTCCTTTTCAATCATACCTAAGGACTTCTAAATGCTAACTATTTGTGGTGTCCTTGGATAGATCCCTCCTGACTCTGGCGGATCATAGGACGTTTATTCCTAAACATAGTCACCTTTTAACTCTATGACTATCCTATATTGCCACAAAACCTTTTCTTGAAAATCTCTCAAGATGTTTATAATGAAAAACATGTTTTCTTGACACCTTGAGAGGTTTTGGTTTTCAAAAAATACCCTCCACATGTGCTTATGAGTTTTGACGTGGAAATCAAGCAGAGGATAGAGCTTGCACTTTTGAATTGATCGACTTCGATAGATTATTCCTCACGAGACACTAAGCACGTTGTATAGTTAAAGAGTACCATTATCAGCTTTTAGGTGACAACTAGCTCTAATAACTACCTTGAAGATGTAAACTCTCCTTGAAAAGGAGGTTAGACCCATCAAAGTTCATGTCAATCAAGAGTGTCTCGAATTGGTACATTCTACTAAGATAAGTCTTGAAAGACAAATCTTTTCGATTCACGACATTCAAAGATCGTCAATTCATTGGTAATATCCGAGTCGAAAGCACGTTATGAGATTCCATAACTTCACGATCAACAATTTTAATCACATTTCTACCCCTCAAAAATAGCATATGTATGATGTTTTTGAAAACATGTTGATTAAAATATGCTTTTTGAGGTGTTTGAAATTCATTTGGGAAGAAATGGATTTCAAGAACATTTGATTTTTTTTTTTTGTTTCAAAAAATTAAAAGCTTTCGCCCTTAAGTTTAGGATTATTGCGAGGCGCGACAACAGGTCCTTTCTTTTGAAAAATCGAGATTTGTTTGAATCACGTTGCCTTTAGTGTCTATTTTGTTTTTCAAATTCATTTCGACTAGATAACATAGACCCAACTGGTTTCTCAACAAATTCCACGACATCCGAATTTTAAACCGATTCATCCGAGAAACCGTAAGTTAAATTCTCAACAATCTTTAGCGACTTCTCCTTACTTCCTTTTGGTGAAGTTTCGAATCAACTTCCCCAATTGACAACCGCTTCATCGATTCAAAACTTTGATGTAGTTAACATGTCTTCGACTTTTACGCTTTTAAGTGCCAAGGAATTTGTAGATGAACGAAACCACATCAAGCAAATCTGAATTGTCACGTAATCACTTGTACATAATGCGAAAATTCATTCGGGGGTAACATGCAAGAAATCAACAAGATCTTCTCATGTATGCAGACACTTCACACCAAACAAACCTTGAGAGATGAAATAATACTACTTCCCACGATTGTTGCGGTATATGAATAATAATCATCGTGTATATGTAATACTCGATAAAAGGATCGTGCGCAGGCATCATAATACGATTAAAGCATCATATGTAAGTAACTTCACACAAAATAACCCAGTGAAAGTTGAAACGATAACACCAAAGTAAGACGTTTGAACCACATATCGTCTCATTTCTTCCCATTCGTAAACTCATGAAGGAAAAGAGTTTTCACAAAGAAGGCAAAGAAAGCACATGACATATACTCTCTTCCCCCCGATGTTTTCGATGAATCGAAACATACACCACGTATGTTGATGATGAAATGGGAGCGGAACAGTCGGTATGTTCAATTAATCAAACAAGTGTGAAGTACCGTAAATATCCCGTGATAATCATCTGCTGATAAAACTTCTCTACTCTTTTATTTAGTTGATCATCAACTGCGGTCATTGTAGTTGGAAGCAGTTTGATCTATCTTGTTATAAAGATTCGATTGAAGGTGCATCTCCAAAGAACGTTGTTGTTGTAGATTCTGGGTGTATCTAGAATTAGAATATGATCGGGTTGTGCGGTGAAACATTAGATACAAGCGAAGCATGACTTTCTAAAGAATCTCCAACCAAAGGAGCAAAACAAAGTTTCAATTCTTGACGATTGAGTACAATGGTGATGCAAATGATGGATCATTATGTTTTAGAAAGGAGAAACGGGTCCTAAGCCGTTGTACTTAGAAGCCATTTTGAAGTGCGGGTTCAAACCTGATTTATTCAAGCCATTGTTGTTGTAATGGTAGAAAGTATGACCAGATAGAGACAAACATGGATCCCAGTGTAACGGGTTCCATGTTAGAAGCATAAAGCGTTTCAATTATCTTCTTGACACTGAACACACCGCTTGTTGCAAATGTTTAATATCTTGCCCGTGAGGAATCCACCTAAGATCAACAGCTTTTAAAATTCTACCCGTGGGTATCCACCTAAGATTAGATCTAGGAAATGTTGAAACTTCTTTTGGAAAGAGTCTTTGTCCTATATTGATCCACCTATTAGGTTTCCGAAGTTTGTTTCTCATCATGGTTTATTTTGAATAGTGTTGACTACACTTAGGTCTATTCGCAATAATACGAAGGCACACACGAGGTCGCGGAACCTAAGATTCCATCTTTTTGGAGTAGTGCCTTTTTCCTAGCCTTTTCTAGATCATAGTTCTTGTACGCGTCATTTGAATCATATGAATCTTTAATTTTAATGTCGGGTTTAGACACGGTTCTGAACTAATCCTAGGGGCCAATTGCAGCTACATGTTGAGGTTTAACGCAAATGTAAGCATTTTTCTCGTGCCGGGAATCTCGAGTGACTGGATTTGTCAAATGATTATTCTCAACAACTTGGGAGGCAAATCGTGGTTTTGAAGATTTTGATCGTCGATTTAAAAGCTTGGTGTCTAACTCTTGATTGGTTTTCGATTGTAGGGACGATTTCCCAAGATTGTTGGTTTTGTAAATTTAGTATCCACACTCTTGCCAATTAATCTTCTTAATTTGTTTTGTAAAGCAACATGAAGCCCTTTGCTTGAATTTGAGCCTTTAGATGCTCATTTTATTTTACTAATGTATCCACACGATTACTTTGCATTTTAACTTCAAGAGATTTGCAATGTGCCTCTAGTTTTGAAAAATCTTTTTGAAATTGAGCAATGGTCTTTTGAGAAGAATGTTTTCAGATTCTAGAATTTGATTTGACGATTCAATTGTATTGTTTGCAACTAAGGGCTCGATACATGAGACAGTTGTATGGACATCAGTGTGCAACATGTCGGTCAACCTCTCCTTCATTTCTCATTCAGGTTGCTCGCTTTTTTCGCATTTGCAGTAGAAGGTGTAATATGAACAACAAGAGATTGTAAAATTCCTCAACCATCTTCTCTTTGTCAAAGGTTGTCTCTGTGTCATAGGTGGGAATGATATCTTCCTCAACCATTTGTTCTTCATCAAATTTGGGCTCGGTGTCATAGGTGGGAATGATATCTTCCTCAACCATTTGTTCTTCATCAAGGAAGTTGGGCTCAGTGTCATAGGTGGGAATGATATCTTCCTCAACCATTTGTTCTTCATCAAAGTTGGGCTCGGTGTCATAGTTGGGTATGATATCTTCCCGGATCTGTCTTCATTGTCCTCTGCTTTTGCAATGCTACAACCTCATTGTCCTGTATATCGACATTTCGTGATTCTCATCATTCTTGACAAGCCTTTGAGCATTCCTTCCTTGTACATCAACTCTTTAACCTTGCACGATTTGCTTGATTTTGGGATCAGGATGAAGTCGACTCTTGAATTCTTAAATTGTGAGAACATCTTAGTCAATAACATCATTCCTTTGTTTAATTCCACAAATGCATTTGCATCTTCAGAATCATCAGTAGCAAGGTTTGGTGAAGAAGGTTTTAAGCAGTAGATGGAAGGTGAGGAGATTTGTGAAAGCATTAGAGACATTGATATAGTGAATTTTAATTTTCCCTCCAAAAATAATGATGAAAAATTTTCTCCCCCAAAATTTGAAATTCACTATAAAATGCAATTCTAAGGTTGTAAGAAAATTTTGAGGTTTGACAATTTTGACCCCAAATTTGACCCGAAAAAATCGAATTTAGGCCCAAAAATTTGAATTTTTGACCAAAATTTTCACAGTTAAACCAAAATTTGAATTTCGAGTAAAAATTGAACGTTTAGTCTCCCCTAGAAATTAAATTTTACTCAAATTTTCCAGCCAAATTTTATTTATTTTTTTTTTTGGAATGGATCTTTAAAGGATAGATGTGGTTTTAGGTTTATGTAGATTAGTAGCGTGAAATCAAACTTGAGAAGAAACTCGAGGAAGAAATCAGAAGAAGAAACTTCATGCAGAAGAAACTCGCGATAGATCGCAGATAGAAACTCGCCAGAAAGAAACTCACCGAAAGAAACCTGAGAGACTTTGAGAGAAAACTTGCGAAAAGAAACTCGCCAGAGAGAAACTCGCAAAAGAAACTCGCCGGATAGAAACTGCATGGATAGAAACTTCGCCAGATAGAAACTGCCGAAAGAAACTTGCGAGAGAAGAAACTTGCGAAAAGAACTCGCCAGAGAGAAACTCGCAAAAAAGAAACTCGCCGAGATAAACTAGCCAAAACCGCAAACTGCAAACTCGCAAAAATTTAAACAGAAACTCGCCAAAACTGCAAACTCACAGAAATTCAAGCAGAAACTCATGAGAAACTCGCCAAAATTCATGGCTAACTCGCCAAAACTCATGAGAAACTCGTAGAAACTCGTATTCAGTCCAAAAAGTCCATAAATTTCAATCTAAAACACGTTTTTAAGTCCTGATTTCTATTAAATCTAATCAATATTAACCTAAATTATCCCTTGGCTCTTGATACCACTTGTTAGGTCACCATATTATCACAACAATATGTATTTCTAGAGAGAGAAATTTTTAGTGAGAGAAAGTGGAAGGAACTAATGAATGATTAATGAAAATGATAATTGCAATTAGAACCAACAACCCTCTCCCTTCAAGAGAGGGGGTATTTATAGTGTTTACATAAGTAGGGGTGTTTCCCCTTGGTTCTAGAAGAACCTTCTATCACAGCTTATGGGCTTACTACATGAGCTGAGAAACTAATTACAAACATTTATAAACCATAATTATTAACGACCTATTACAAATGAAATGACCTACACTTGATAATAAAACATACAGTATCAGAGCGAAGGTTCTGATATTTTGTTTTAGAAGATCCAAGGAATAAGCTTAACCTACTCACTCAATTCAATGGAGATGGAAAACAACCAGTCCAACTCTTCTACACCAAGGCTACCTAAGCTCAAACTTAATGAGTTTAAGATGTGGAGGATACTGATTGAGCAATACTTTCTCATTCAGGACTATGCTCTTTAGGAGATCATTCAAACTGGTGATTCTTTCAAGCCTGTGACTAGTAATGTGTGAAGGTTGGTGACACAGATGTTGTGAAAGTTTATGTGCCTGAATCTAGTATTGAAAAGGCTCTTAGGAAGAATGATCTTAAGGCTAGAAGTTTGTTGCGATGACTCTTCTTAGAGATCGGATCATTGCATTCAAAGCAAGCACATGATCAAGCTAAAGAACTGTTTGAAGAGATTTGCTCAGTGTTTGGTGGTAATGATGCTACAAAGAAGACATAAAAGACATTGTTGAAGCAAAGTTATGAAAACTTCTCTGCTTCAAGCAATGACTCACTTGATAGCATTTTACCAAACTTCAGAAGATTGTTACACAACTGATTGTGTTTGGCATTGAGGTAGAAAAGGAAGACCTCAATTTGAAGTTTCTAAGAAGATTGCCTTCAGAGTTTCAAACTAATGTTACTGTCTAGGAAAACAAATCAGACATAGAAACAATGAAGCTCAATGACCTTTACAACAACTTCAAACTTATTGAGCAAAGGTTGAAGAAGGCAGGGAAACTTGGTACAAGCTCTAGTAGCTTGGCATTGTTTTCAACCTCTGTTGACAGTGATGATTCTTAAGATGACAGTGATGATTGATAACATCAAATAGTCTTGAATATTAAGTGTCAATTTCCCCCGTTAATGCTCGTTATTTATATCATTTATATGGATTTACGCTTGTTTTCCATTGTTTTACACTTTCAGGTAAATTACGAGAATTGGAGCTAAAGAGACGCGGAAATGGAAACATTATTAAGGATTTATCACAGTATGCTTATTTTGAAGAGGTTACGGAATAACTCGTCTCTCACATTCTCAGTAACTATTGGCGTGACCTTGAAGTCCAACTCATCAAAAGGTTACGACGTAACTCCTTCCAAAGATTATGACGTAACTCCATTAGGTCAAAAGAGGATCCACATCACGATACTTACGCCGCAGTAACTCCGCATCACTGCGACGACGTAACTGGTTTATTGAAGACTATGGCATAACCACTTATTAGGTTACGCCGTAACTAGCAGATCTAGAGCTTTTACGATGGAATAGAGCGGTTCTGGCGTAACTCATCTATTGGTTACACCGCAACCCGCACTCGCCTATAAATACCCCACAATTCCAGATTTCTACTCATTCCATTCCACACACAATACTCTGAGAATGTGGGAAAATACTCAAGGAAGGTCTAGCGAAGCATACCGAGTTGCTGTTTCCAAGGAGAAGTAACACCATTACGATAAGCTTTAGCGTTTATTATTTCTTTTACTTTCAATTCATGTATTTCGCACCTTTGAATATTGAATTGATGTGCATGATTAATATGGCGGCTAAGCACCCTTTGGTGCTAGCCTAGTTATGATTCCTTAATTGTTTTGTTTACGTTTACCTTTACTTCCGTACAATTATTTCTAAGTGTATGCATGCATAGTTCTTTGGTAGTCACCCGTGGTTCGGTAGTTTTGAATGGCGGTAGAGGCCAATTGCCTAGGAGATATGACCAACTGACAATCTAGGTGAGCGGACCGAGACGGGAAGGGTAAGATATGACCAGCCGGCGACCCTTTCTACTTAATTGTGCGATTTGACCAACTGATCACCTATCGTTTGGATGAACTTAAGAATTGGGGTGTAGTGTCTAAGTTCCTAACGGCCGGGCACTCACTATTTAGAATCTAGCATGTAGCGGTACTTAATGGCTTCGGCTTAGGGGACCCGGAACAACAGGACTTATGACGGTGTGCCCGATTTCTCTGTTGTGGCATCTTTGCCGATAGGTTAGGCGAATTGACCAAATGTCATTCCTCTCGAATTTGACCCCACCTGAAGTAATTGGAAGTAGGTAGACGTAGACATAAATAGTTAGGAGGATTAACTAGGTTAGCACCAATATTCCTCTATTGATTACCTTTCTACCATTTAATTGCTTTTATATTCTGCATTAGTAGTTTAAATTAATTAAAACCCTATCAAACCATTTATATTTTGTGAATATTAGACTTAGTAATTATCCGACACACATAGCTCTTGGGACGACCTCGGCTTTACCATTTACTACACTACACGACCCACGGGTACCGCGCCCTTTAGTGCATTAGGGTAGACCATAGGTATAGCGAGACACTATAAATATTAAGACACGGTCGTGAAACACGCATCAAGTTTTTGGCCTGCGGGAGCTATATTAGGATTTCATATTAAGTCTGTTTTAATTTTCTTTCGATAATGTCGGGATACAAGACTCGCAGTTCTAGGCCCTTTCGGCTACCCCATTTATTGACCTGGAGAAGCAATTTCGGAAAAAGAGGATCTATTCTCCGGTTCCTATTCACAACATCTTCTCATTTTACGAATCGCACCGGTCGGACACGAACTGAAGTCATCAATGAAAATAATATCAATGACCTTACCATGGAGCGGATTTGGACCGACCTAACAATAAGCGCCAACGAAGCTTCACTAAGGATTCTCCCTAAAAAAATACTCCATCCCAGATCATATTATTCGGGAGTTACATAAGCTTGAGTTCTCTGGAGACAAAGATGAGGATGTTCGTGATCACGTAGATGAAGTTCTTCACTTATCCTCCCTTTTCAGCGTCAGGGGTACTCCTAGTTACTCGAATCGCAAGGATTTTTCCTATGACTCTCACTGGAGCGGCTAAGAGATGGTATAACAAACTTCCTAGCGAAAGTAAGGAAGCATGGGGAAAACTAAGAAAGGAGTTCATCCGACAATTTTGCCCTCCTTCTAAAATGGCTAGGCTTCTTGGGAGAATCTATCAATTGCGGCGATTGGTGAAGAAACGTTGTACCAAGCATGGGAAAGATTTAATGAGCTTCTCTATCGTTGCCCTACTCATGATTTAAACAAACATCGATCGTATATACGTTTTCTATCGGGATTAATGCAAAACACGAGAACTCCTTGATTCACCAAGACCCATTCCTAGCATGACTCTGATCGGGCCTTGGAATGTATTCAACGGATTCGAACATTGCTACAAGTGGCACATGGATCTGGATATAGACCAGAGATAACTTCAATCATCAAGTAATGAAGACTATAACAAAACAAGAATACAATTACGGGAAGTTTTGAAAACGGAGATTGGAAAAAGAAGCTGAAGCATGTAGGATTGAAAAAGTTAATAGTGTATTTGAGACCGATTCTGGAAGCAATATTGAGAAAAGAATCTCGACCACATCAAAGAATCAAGAGAGCACGACGATAGGATTGAAAAGATGATGAGAGCATTCATGGATAATACAATCTCTTCTATTAAAATTCACGACGATAGGATAAAAAGATTAGAGGAAAGTGTCGGTTCATGTTGAAGCCATCTCGATTACCTAGCGTGCTCGTGAGGAAGAAGTTGTCCTAATCTGTAGAAACTATCCTCGAAGAACCATTGACCTTTTCGTAAAAGGTTAGCGACGGATCGCATGGAGAAACAATCACTTTTGGACCAAACTCTGGCGGTGAACACTTCCAATGATGCTACTGGAATTAAGTGGTGATGAGACTATTCGCCTCAACGAAAGATACTCGGGGTTTTGAGGAACGAGTTACCACAAAAGGAAAAAGATCCAAGATGCTTTACTCTCCCTTGCTATATCGAGCCCGAACTTGTGTAGCATACTGGCGATCTTGGAGCTAGTATTAGCATAATGCCTCGTTCGATGTTTTTGCACATGGGAATTGGCAACTTAAAACCGACCAAGATGAAAATTGAAATGGCCGATCGATCCATGCAATCGCCATTAGGAATTGTTGAAAATGTATTAGTGAAGATAAAGAGATTCCTTTTCCAAGATTTTGTGATTCTTGATATCCCGGAAGACAATAGGATACCTGTCATTTTAGAAAGACCCATGCTCAAGCTCGCTCACACTAAAGTAGATGTATTTCTTGCCGTAAATTGACTCTGGAGGCTAATGGAGAGGTTGCCACATTTGGACCTAATGAAAAATTATCCACCCCAGAAAAGGTGTGTGTTATTGACCAAGTGGGGGATTTTGGTGAAGCCCTTGAAAAGTTTCTTAGAGACCCCCCGGATCCTGGAGAGATTGACTCAGGGAAAGGTTTTGATGTTTTCATGAATTTTGAGGAAGAAGATAACGTAGGATTAAGTCAAGACCTCTTTAGTGATGTCGAGATGACCCATTGGCAAGACAACTCTGAAAAAACATTCTTACAATCAAACCAACCACAGTTTTATGAGATGGGGGCACGAATCCATCATAGGAGTCCCTATTATCTGAAGATCTCATGCAAAATTGGATTCATTGACTTTCACCCTTTATCGACATAGATTCCCCAGTCAATATTATCTCTAAGGAATGCTACAACCAGATTATGGAAAAGGAGCTTGATTACAAAGGAAACAACTTCCTCGGGATACCAACAAACATACGAGTTTTTGTAGGAACACACTCGTTTCTAGTCGACTTTGTAGTTTTGGAAGATGTTAGCGAATTCGCGGGCGTGATGGGCCGATGGGGTGATTTTCGAAAACCCTTTAAAGAAATATCTGGGCTTGATAAAAACATGAAGGAAGGACTGGTTTGGCTAAAGATTGGCGATGATAAAACTATTTTCAAAATGCCAAGGACTGTCAAAAACTTTAAAATTGGACTAAAAACAGGTTGAGTTATGCTAGACCCTGCTTGGTATTAGTGAAGAAGATAAAGCCAAAGGTTTTGATCACCCCTACCAAAAGATCAAAAATTTTACTTAGGGTGTTTAGAACTTGGAGATGGATACACCGGGATGAGAATTTGATCAAGCGGCTTCAACATGGAGATCGCCCAAGAATGTGACAAAACACGGTAGCCCATGGCTCGAGTCTAACTTAAAGACTTCGTTAATAAACAAAGTGCTCTTTCGAGACAACCCGAATTATCCCTTTCTTTGTTTTTATTTCCTTTCTCTGGGTTTTGTGTTTTCTAACCGTTTTTGCGAGAGACAATGAAGGAATTACCATAGCTGCGGTAGCCGATTCGAATGAACAGTTGTTACGCGTAACTCATCTTGGTGATTACCGCCGTAACCAACATTTTAGTAGCGTAATTCTTGACGATTACCAACCACGGCGTATGCAACACCATCTTCGGTTACCAGTAACCATTCGGCTCATCAACTCATACCGGTTTTGCAAGTTACGGCATAACTCTCTTATTGGAGTTAGGCGTAACTCTCCTCTGTTTTCATTCTTTCATTTTAAAACACAATAACCTTGTATTAGTTTTTAAATGAACTTTGTGTGTGTGTTTCCTGTAAACCCTCACGAGACTTCACTCGTCCACTTGGGACACCAAGTGGTTTAAAGGCTTGTTGCATTCGCTAAATGCAACCGTGATTCCTACGAAAGTGAGTTAGGTTTGTTTTTCATTTTATTTTTTCTTTTTAGAATTATGCTTGTCGGTATTGTGATTTCGTGGATTGAAGTTTGCTCATGACGCTTAAATGAAGGCACGATCCTTTCTCGTGGGCCTTCTTCTTTTTGAGCAATTTCAGGAAGTTCTCGCCTAATTCTACCCTTCTCTTCACCTTTATTTTAATGCCTAGTACAAAAGGGACTTTGTACAATTCAAGTGGGGGGACGGAGTAGAATTATCTCTTGAACTTTATTTCTCCCTCATTTTTCTAGTTTATTTTGAAAAATTATGCCATTTTTAAATTTTTGACATGTTTTTCGTAACCTAACTAGATTAGACCTTAGCGGCACATACAACCTTGATAATACATGGTGAGATTAGCCTTATCCGTTTCCTATATTTTACCCAAATCCACCAAATTATGAGTGTGCCTGTAGCTTGTAAACTTTAGAACTTGGCCTTTGCATCATTTCGAGACCATAGACGAGGTATGTTGAGTTAGCTCGATGTATTTGGACTTTTGGTTTTAGAAGGCGAGATTATAGGATTATCACCCAAAGCCTACCATTGTGAGTCTATCGATTAGTCACCTACTTTTCACCCCCATTTGAAACCATTTTGTTGCACTCACCTTTAGTGCAAGATACCCCTAGATACACCCTTCTAAGACATTCCTTTCATTTTGTCACCCCAATATATTGTTTCATTACACCCTTACACCTTAGCCTACCCCTGTAGTCTTTATTTTGGGAAGTCATCATTTGCCTAAGTTCAAGGTTCGAGTGGAAAGGTTTGGAAATCACGCCATCGAAAACAATTATGAAGATCATTGAAGACCCCCAAATTCCTTTTGTTCATCTCAAGTGAGGGGATGTTATGTTATCATGTATGTTAAAAAAAAAAAACAAAAAAAAAACAAAAAAGTTGATTCAGTTATGATTTTGTAAAGTGCAATGTTATAAGCACTATAGTATGGACTTTATTTTTTAGTATCGAGGAGGCCACCTCGGTCACATTTGAAGATTGAGTTGGTAATACCAACTAAGAAGAAGAAAAGGTAGTGTGCCCATCACGACGACCTCTAATGACACATCTACCTTGCATTTCATGATCCGGTCTCTAGACTTCTAAACTTGAACTTTGGGCGGACGGTAAGTGGTGATGACTTAGTTATAGATATAGACTACCCGCTTGTTTTTCATTTTACACCAATTATACATCCCATGTCTTATCCTACCCTTTAGTCATGAAGCATGTCTAGGTGATGCAAATGAAAGCAATCTTGGTGTCTTGGCCATGGATTTGGTCATGTATCATTGATTTTGTCCACTTCGTCGTGACATGTTGGTAATGACGAGTCACCCCTTAACCTTTGTCGTGTCCACTATATTGCCTCGAGAATTGTTTAGCCCTTAACTCTACTGGTGGAGATTTGTGTAACCGCCAAGCTTATGATAGAATACATGCTATGATAGTGCAATTGAGTGATCACCCTGTAATTGACACTTAGAATAGTTGAGAGATTTAAGTGTTTGTTCCCCTTTCACGAGGTGTTCGGCTTTGTTTTATTCTAGCATAAGGATTTGTAAACTCATATTTTCTAGGTTTTGGGAGATATCTTTTAGGAATCTATCTAATAAGGTCTACTTGAGGGCAAGTAGAGTTCAAGTGAGGGATATTTGATAACATCAAATAGTCCTCATATTAAGTGTCAATTTCCAACGTTAATGCTCGTTATTTATATCATTTATATGGATTTACGCTTGTTTTCCATTGTTTTACACTTTCGTAAATTACAGCATTGAGCTAAAGAGACGAAATGGAAACATTACTAAGGATTTATCACAAGATGCTTATTTTGAAGAGGTTGCACGAACTCGCCTCTCACATTACTGTAACTATATGCGTGACCCCTAAGTCCAACTCATCAAAAGGTTACGGCGTAACTCCTTCCAAAGATTACGACGTAACTCCATTAGGTCAAAAGAGGATCCACGCCGTTGATACTTACGCCGTAACTACTGCATCACTTATGACGTAACCGAGTTTATTGAAGACTACGGCGTAACCACTTATTAGGTTATGCCGAATCCGCGCATCTAGAGCTTTTTATGGAATAGACGGTTACGCAGTAACTCATCTATTGTTACGCCGTAACCTGCACGGCCTATAAATACCCCATCTAATTCCAAAGATTTTACCATTCCATTCCACACAAAATACTCTAAGAACGTGGGAAATTACTTAAGGAAGGTCTAGGGAAGCATATGGAGTCTGCTTCCAAGGAGAAGTCACACCATTACGATAAGCTTTAGCATTTATTATTTATTTTACTTTCAATTCATGTCTTCGTACTTTGAATATTGAATTGATGTGCATGATTAATATAGATGGCTAAGCACCCTGCTAGCCTAGTTATGATTCCTTAATTGTTTTGTTTATGCTTACCTTTACCTCCTCGCATAATTATTTCTAAGCGTAGGCATGCATAGTTCTTTGGTAGTCACCCCTGGTTCGGTAGTTTTGAATGGTGGTAGAGGCCAATTGCCTAGGAGATATGACCAACTCAATTCTAGGTGAGTGGACCGAGACGGAAGGGTAAGATATGACCAATCGACACTTTCTACTTGTGCGATTTGACCAACCGATCACCTATCATTTGATGAACTTAAGAATTGGGGGGTGTAGTGTCTAAGTTCCTAACGACCGAGCACTCACTATTTAGAATCTAGCATGTAGCGGTACTTAATGACTCTGGCTTAGGGACCAGAACAACAGATTCTTATGCGCTCGATTTCTCCGTGGTGGCATCTTTGCCGATAGGTTAGGGCGAATTGACCAAATGTTGTCCTCTCTAATTTGACCCCACCTAAAGTAATTGGAAGTAGGTAGACGTAGACATAACTAGTTAGGAGGATTAACTAGGTTAGCACCACTATTCCTCTATTGATTACCTTTCTACCATTTAATTGCTTTTATATTCTCGCATTGTAGTTTAATTAATTAAAACCCTATCAAACCATTTATATTCCAGGACAATTAGACTTAGTAATTATCCAACACACATACCTCTTGGGACGACTCGCTTTACAATTTACTACACTCGCACACCTAACGGATACAATCGCCTGCTAGCATTAGGGTAGACCATAGGTATAGCGAGACACTATAAATATTAAGACCGGTCAAGAAAACCGCATCAATGATGATGTTTCCATTTTCGGTTCTAAAGTTCCAATCGGTAATGTTAATCTACCAATCGCAGTTCAAAGAAGAAGGTTGCTAGTATTGAGATCCTACCTTTTACCTTCATCTCTACCTTCAAGTAGATGGCTCTGTATTAACTCATGAAGACATAGAGCAAATTGATGAAGATGACTTGGAGGAGATGGATATAAAATGGCAGTATAGCTCTTCTAGCATGAGGGCTAGGAAATTCTACAAGAAAGACCGCAAGCCTATTCACATCAATGGAGTGAAACCGCAGTTTTGATAAGAAGAAAGTGGAGTGCTTTAACCGCCACAAGTTTGGACATTTTGCTAGAGAATGTAGAAGACCAAAGACCAAGGACAACAGTTCAACTTGGTACAAGCAAAAGAAGGAACCAACTGTGGAAGAACCAAAGGCAATGTTGGCTATTGATGGTGTGAGCTATGATTGAGTTTTCATGGTTGATGATCAAGTTAAGAACATTCGGGATGTCGCTTTATTGCTCCGAATTTGCTCTCATGGCTTTCTCTGACTCTGAGGTACAAAACTTTGAAAGTTGTTCTAAAACATTGAAAGGATGCCTAGGAATCAAAACAAGTGGCATTAGGGAAGAATGCCTAAGTCGTATAATCGATGAGGTGCATCGTTATACATATAAGTATTAGTTTATTTCCAAGGATGGTGATATCCTTGATGGTGTTGTAACAAGGAGTGGATCTCCTTGAGATTAGGTGTTGTGTTGGTTGGGTAGTAGTCTCTCCATAGTAATGGAATTAGGTGCTTAGCCTAGCACCCAATAAAGGGTAGGCGATGCTGTGATAGGTGTGGTTTACCTTGAGTGAAAGAACCTGCAAGTGGTTAGCCTAGCAATGAGAGTAGGCGACGTTGTGAAGGCTTCTCCGCCTATAAGGAGATTGGTGTGTAGTGTTTCTTAACTCGAGTAGGTGACTCGGGAGTGGAGAGGGCAAGGAAGGTGTCCTTGTAGCCAACCACTATAAATACTCGTAAGTGGTTATGTGCTTCTTACTTTTATCTTTCATTACAACGCTATATATCTATCTATCAACGTCCAACATAAACAACCAAAAAGATTGACATATGTACAAAAACTAGTGTTTACATATATGGGTAAATATATACTTAAACTAAGTACATACTAAAATGGGAAAAAACTAACAAATGGTATTGACCCATAACCCATGGTTTTATCCAAACCATTTGATTAGGTATTATTGAACTCATGAGATACATTGTATCTATTAAGAAACCCATGGATCAACCCATAACCCATGACCCATGACCCATAACCAAAATGTACCCATGGTAAAGAGGGAGGCGCCCCACTCCATCCCTAGCTTTACTTAGCTCTGACCTCAGGGAGGGATCCTGTAGGATCCGTGGAATAGTAAGTTTTCCTCTATAAATAGTGACCCATTTCTTCTTTTTGGCTCACACAACTTTCTACACATACTTTCCAAGTATTGTACCTCTCTAACCACTGCTCCTAAAGGATCTTCTATGTAGTTTGTCTTTTGTTTTTGTGTGATTCTCTAGGTTCCTCTTAAAGTTGAGATCACCACTTCTTGAAGTCGAGCAAGCTCAAGTCCATGAGTTGCCATGCTTCGTCATCATCAAGACAAATCGAGGTTCTCTTTGATAGTTCTTTCTTCCTCCGTAGAGATGTTGTGTTGAAGGCATTAGTGAAGGATGCCTAAAGAGTCAAGACAAAAGCATTAGTGAAGGGTGCTTAACGTCCGTGTCAAAAGCATTAGTGAAGAATGCTAAAGTGTGACAAGTCAAAGGCATTAGTGAAGGATGCCTAGGAATCAAAACAAGTGGCATTAGGGAAGAATGTCAAGTCGTATAATCGATGAGGTGCATCGTTATACATATAGTATTAGTTTATTTCAAGGATGGTGATATCCTTGATGGTGTTGTAACAAGGAGTGGATCTCCTTGAGATTAGGTGTTGTGTTGTGTTGGGTAGTAGTTCCTCCATAGTGTACGAAGGTGCTTAGCCTAGTAAATTCCAATAAAGGGTAGGCTAATGCTGTGATAGGTGTGGTTTACCTTGAGTGAAAGAAACCCTGTGGTTAGCCCAGCACCGAAAGAGTAACGCTAGAAGGTCCGCCATATGTGGAGATTGGTGTCGTAGTGTTTAACTCGAGTAGGTGATGGGAGTGGAGTAGGCAAGGAAGGTGTCCTTGTAGCAAACCACTATAAATACCGTGTCGTGGTTATGTGTTTACTCTTTTATTTTCATTACACGCTATATATCTATCTATCAACGCCCAACATAACAACCAAAAAGATTGACATAAGTTAATCTAAATGTTTTAAACACAAAGTTTTAAATTGGTAAAACTATTCAACCCCCTCTTCTAGTTTTCCACACAAGGGTTAATCCAAGTCCATCCTCCACGGTGTTATTCTTAAACCAAATCTAATACTAATAATAAAGTTGCTTCACGAAGCTAACTTATGCTAGACTATACCTCGTGGTGACCGGACCTTCCTTATGGATTTTTTAAATCCTAACAATCTCCCTCAAAGGGAGGTCACCCCATGAATTACAATTTGAATCCTAGCATTCTATCATGAAGTTCATATCTAAGCTCGTAGGACTTGATTCTTCAATATCGCATGAAACTTTGGCGTTTTCAAGAGTGATTCTTTAAATGAATGTTCCTTTGACTTGTGATCTTGAGCTTTCTTTGAGATCATCACCACAAGAACAAATCTCTAGCTATCTTTTGAAGTATCGCCTTTCATGTGATGTTGTGACTTTGCACCGACATGCTCATTTTTCCGATCATGAAATCTTTGCACTTGTTTACAAAAGCATTGTTTTATCGTCTATGATTGTCATGTCATGATTTTATTTAATTATGAGTATGAGATGAAGCATGCTATGAATTGATATATTTTGATCATCACCGCATCCAAGACCTCTCTTCGGACTATCAACAACTGCAGAAACGTCATATCAAGATAAGACGCTTAGCAATAAAAGTGAGCAAAAGTAAAAGTCTTTGTTCACTTTTCGTTGAATATGGTTGTAAGAACCATGGTCTCGATCAAAAGATAAATCCGGCCAAGTGGATCGTAGATTTCTTAAGAATCTCCTTGATGTGGTTTCTCAGCCTTATACTAGCCGTTCTCAAACCGGGCGCCTCAAAGTAGAAAAACATCGAAAGTGAGTGAATCAGTGAATTGGAATTCATTGATTAATGATAAATTGATTAGAAACACAATCGCACATTGCTGAATAAGGAGTTTTTGCAATACGATGAGAGTTTTATGAGCAAGATCAAGTTTCAATCACAAATACTTTTGTTTGAAAAATTTATGCTAAATGATGTGCTTGAAACATTTGTAGAGCACATCAAGGGTTTTTCAAAAGTATATACGTCAATTCCTTTACCGAGCAAGGTTGAATCAAGTGTGAATTGCCCCATCGTTGTTTTCCAGTTGTCACAAGTTTAATCCATGAAGGATCTCACATGTCACCCACCAAGAGCTTGTTTAATATTGGCTCTAGAAGGATTTCCATCTTCATTCTGAATACTTTACGTATCACTCGGATGTTCTGGCAATACCACAAGGATAGTGTGTAAGACTCTTAATATATATTTTCTTACTTTTCACGGTGTATGAAATAGTAAGCATATTGTAAGTATGTCATAATGAGATTTATGGATGATCTCTTGGCTCTAGACTCAATAGTGCATTTTGGTTTTCTTATGCGGAGACTAGGGAGAGGGTATCCTAGTTCAATATCAATCATCTCTAAGAGAAAGTCGATAGATTACATATGTTCCCCGTGAGAATGAAACAAGTCCTCTTAAGAGAACTTGAGTAGCTAGGAAGTTTAGTGTAGTGCGTCACTGGGTCCATGACGTCTTGTCTTCAATACCGGCGTTACCTTGGTAACCACCATTAGCATATGTATTGAACTCGGTTTCTGCCCTAAGGTTGAATATTAGGAGGGCTATTTCTTTTCACCCTTTCTCTTTATATTTTTTCATTCTTAACCTTTTTAGTGCTTACCGGACTTCATCACTAGAACCTTGTTGGTTTGTTCCAGTCCTAGCTCTATCTCAGCCTATGACTCTTCCCCTTATTCTTACTTTTTCCTTTTTAATCATACCTAAGGACTTCTACATATCTAAGTGAATTGTCCCCTGTAGATCCTCCCGGCTCTGGCGGAGCTGGGAAGTTTAGTGCAATGCATCAATTGGGTCCATGACGTCTTGTTCAATATCTAAGGCTACCTTGGTAACCACCGTAGTATATGTATTGAACTCCGCTTCTCAATAATCGCTCAACTTGAGCCTTCTAAATGTGATGCTTTGGTAGCTTCCCCAAACCGACAATCTTCTTTTGAGACCAATTCCCCAAGTTAAAGGAAGCAAATCAGTCTAATTGTATGAAGCTCAAAACACGAAGTAAACGATAACACCAAAGTAACAAAGTTGAAACACTAATCATCTATGCTGTTATCAAACAATTTAATAAAATGATTAAGCCTCGCATCAATGTGAACTCAAGTTGTGCATCCCCGATGTACACATTTCTGAAGGTTTTTGAGCAAATTGTTCATTCGGGGAATAATATATAAAACATCTTCATTTCACCAAATGCATTCCAGTTATCTTGCATAAACAAATCACCTATAATGTACAATAATACTTCCAATAAAAGTCAAAAATGATGACACACTAAAGTAACAAGTTGAAGCAATCGATCATCTCTCAAGGCATTATCAACCTGCATTAAATGATTGCCTGATCACATGAACCTTGGAAGGCCCCGTATGTATACATATCTCTCCCCTGATGGTTGTGATCTCATCGGAATCAGCATGACATTATGTACATGAAGCATTGTCATATCAGCTCGTGAGAAGATGTCGATAAGCAATATTATCTCACACTTGAATAATTCTTCTCATATTTCTTCCCATTGAAATCTGAAGTGATACATACCACAAGTATCAAGAGACTACTTCCCCCAAGTAGTTGGAATAATACACCAAAAGCCATGAGTTAAGACATTGAGTTTCTCTGTGTGTATGACATTTGTCTTCTCGAAATAACTTCAATAAAGAAGAAGTATAAAGTTCATCACGTGTAAATTTGTTGTGCTCGAGATGTATGTCTCCTTCCCCTTGTCGGTTTTGATACCTCGTAATCAAAGAACACATTATCATACATATACTTGAAATCTTGTGAGAAGAACAGAATTGGTTCAAATGAACTGCGAGAATCAACCGTCAGAAACTATCTTTGACTATCTTAATGTCCCATTTGTAGACAATTTTGAAGTGACCAATGATGAATCAAAACCCGATATACCTAAACTTGAAGCTAAAGTAGAATTCCCATGCTGTGACTTAAGCTTTGTTGGGAATAATCCAAGCAATACCGATAGTTGTGGTTTACACGCCGATATCACTAGCAGTTGGAAACGTATTACCATTGATGGTACATTATTACCAATCGCTATTAGATAACCATTAGGAAAAAACGTGGTTGTATTAAGTATAGAATAGATTTTGTGTATATTCTATATTTTTAGTTGTATACTTGTCTTGTAGAGGACTCTTGTTGTAAAAAGGAGGTCCTATCATTGTCTTAGGTACTTGTCTAATATCTAATGTGATACTACAAAGCTTCATAAGGTGTAACCCTAGTGATAAGCAAGATCCATTTATTCATCAATAATATTGGAGTTTAAGTTTTGTGTATTAACCTTGTCATAATGCCAATACATCATACAATCCATCTTCTAAAGTATAACTAAATAAATTTGCGTGCTTGTATTATATCATACAAAATATCATTGACAAAAGAAAAATGTCCGTGATCCATCAAGTGGTATCGTTAGTCACCATATTATCAAAACAATATGTATTTCTAGAGAGAGAAAGTTTTAGTGAGAGAAAGTGGAAGGAACTAATGAATGATTAATGAAAATGATAATGCAATTAGAACTCAACAACCCTCTCCCCTCAAGAGAAGGGGTATTTATAGTGTTTACATAAGTAGGGTGTTTCCTTGGTTCTAGAAGAACTTATCATGTACCATGGGCTTACTACATGAGTGAGAAACCAATTACAAACATTTATAAACCATAATTATTATCGACCTATTACAAATGAAATGACCTACACTTGATAATAAAACATGTTCCTAACAATCTCCCCTAAGGGTTGGTCATCATTTGTTGTCATGTTTAGGTCGTTGATCGCCTTGAACTTCTTTGGCGTTCATAGCTTGTGACGTCTTTGATTCTTTGAATCTTTGTTCTTTGTTCTTGTTTTTGTGATCGCTTGTGAATTCTCGCTTCTATCATCAAAGATCTTAGTTGTTAGTGATGAAAGTCATTTCCGGATGCTCATACTCGTGAAGTTTGTGATTCACATATTTGAAGCTCTCATTCTTTAACTTTGATCTTTATCTCATAACTTTGTAGATTCTTTGACTTTGATGTAGAATCTTTTTGAAATTTTCTTTGCTTTTTTTGAGAGAACTTCACTAGTGTTGATGTTGGTATGAGCATGTGAAGAGTCTCAAGACGATCTTTTCCACCCGAAAGCATCCATAAGAAGAAAACATAAAACATGGGTTAGAAATAATCCAAATACACAAGTTTGAACTTCGAAAGTGCACAAAGATAGTGTGAAACACATCTCTAATTCTCACAAAGGCTGTTCCACGAACTGGAGTCCCACAAGTGAGATAACATGTACCGAAATACACCTACTCCGGACATGAGTCACTGAGGTACAATCAAGCATCACCCCATGATCAGACCGCTTGAGACACACTAAGCGAACCCACAAGGAGTTACCATGACTGCCAAGGTCGTTTGATGTTGACCGGCAGGAGTTTCCATTCAATCGAGCGAGATCACAATTGTGAATCCCCTCATAAATGTTCGTGCATTGCTAAGATCTCATAGGGACTTGGAATATGTCACTTGTGTCCTTATAGTTTCAAATCAAGTGATGAAATATTAGGTGTTCCTAAGATATCTTTTGATGAATCTCATGGCTCTAGACTCATTAGTGCGTTTTGATTTTCCCGAAGTGAGACTAGGGAGTGGTCTCTTCTTCAATACCAACAATCTCTAAGAGAGAGTCGATAGATTACTTAGGGTTCCTCAAGAGAATGAAACAAGCTTTTGAGAGAACTTGAGTGGCTTAGAAGGTTTAGTGCATTCGTCCATTGGGTCCATGACGACTTTGTCTTCAATACCCGTTTATCTTGTGACAAATCCAAGAATATATGAATTGAACCCTGGTTCCGCCCTAAGTTGAATAATTTGAGGGCTATTTTTTCAACCCTTTCTTTAACTTTTCTTTTTAATTCTTCAACTCCTTCTTTCATTCTCATTTTCTCCTTTTTCAATCATACCTAAGGACTTCTAAATACTAACTATTTGTGGTGTCCTTGGATAGATCCCTCCCATTCCTCAAGGCGGATCATAGACGTTTATTCCTAAACATAGTCACCTTTTAACTCTATGACTATCCTATATTGCCACAAAACTTTTCTTGAAAAATCTCTCAAGATGTTTATAATGAAAACATGTTTTATTGACACCTTGAGAGGTTTTTGTTTTTCAAAAATACCTCCACATGTACTTAATGAGTTTTGACTGAATCATCGTAGAGGATAGAGCTTGCACTTTTGAATTGATCGACTCTTGATAGACAATTCAAGACATGGTTACGCTGTATAGTTAAAAGAAGTCCCATTATCGCGCTTTAGGGTGACAACTAGCTCTAATAACTACCTTGAAGATGTAAACCTCCTGAAAAGGAGGTTAGACCACAAAAGTTCATGTCAATCAAGAGTGTCTTTAATTGGTACATTCTACTAAGATAAGTCTTGAAAGACAAATTTTCGACACTTACATTCAAAGATCGTCAATTCATTGGTAATATCTCGAAGTCGAAATGCTATGAGATTCCATAACTTCACGGACAATTTTAATCATTTTCTCCCTCAAAAATAGTATATGTATGATGTTTTTGAAAACATGTTGATTAAAATATGCTTTTTGAGATGTTTGAAATTCATTTGGGAAGAAATGGATTTCAAGAACATTTGATTTCAAAGTTTTTGTTTCAAAAGTTAAGAAGCCGCATCCCAAGTTTAGGATTATTGCAACGGAAAGGCGCACAAATGTGGTCCTTTCTTTGAAAATCGAGATTTGTTTCAATCACAAAGTGCTTTTAGTGTCTATTTTGTTTTTCAAATTCATTTCAGCCTAGATAACATAGACCCAACTCGGTTTCTCAACAAATTCCCCATCAAGAATTTTAAACCGATTCACTCGAGAAACCGTAGTTAATCGGAATTCTCAACAACAATCTTAGCAAAATCCTCATTAATTTCCTTTTTGGTGAAAGTCAATCAGCTTCCCCAAACCGACAACCGCCTCTTCATGATTCAAAACTTGATGTAGTAACACACCTGAATTTTTACAGCTTTTAAGTGCACAGCCGGAATTTGTAGATGAACAAACCACATCAAGCAAATCAATTGTCACGTAATCACGCTTGTACATACGCGGAAAAATTCATTCAAAACAATGCTGAAATCAACAAGATCTTCAAGTGTATGCACACTTCACACCAAACAAACCTTGAGAGATGAAATAATACTACTTCCCCGATTGTTGCGATATCTAATAATAATCGACTGTATATGCGAATACTCTATAAAAGGATCGTGTGTGAGGCATCATATCAGTTTTAAAGTATATCATATGTAGGTAACTTCACACAAAATAACCCATTGAAAGTTGAAACGATAACACCAAAGTAAGACGTTTGAACCATATCGTCCTCATTTCTTCCCTCGACACAGTAAAACTCATGAAGGAAAAGAGAGTTTTCACAAAGAAGGCAAAGAAAGCACATGACATATAATTCTCTTCCCCGATGTTTCGATGAATCGAAACATACACCACGCATGTTGATGATGAAATCGAGACAGAACCGTATAGTTCAATTAATCAACAAGTGTGAAGTACCGGAATATCCGTGATAATCATCTCACGATAAAACTTTCACTATTTATTTAGTTGATCATCAACTGTGTCATTAGAAGTTAAAGTCAGTTTTGATCTACCGTTATAAAAAGATTCGATGAAGGCATTCCAAGAATCCGCTGTTGTTGTAGACTGTGGTGTATCTAGAATTAGAATATGATCGTTGTGCAATGGAACATTAGATACAATCAAGCATGATTTAAAGAATCTCCAACCAAGGAGCAAAACAAAGTTTCAATTTTGACGATTGAGTACAATGTAGATGCAAAACATGGATCATTATGTTTTTAGACAAAGGGAGAAACGGGTCCTAAGTCAGTTGTATACTTAGAAGCCATTGTCAAGTGCTGGTTCTAACCCATTTATTCCGAAGTCATTGTTGTTGTACCTGTATAGAAATTATGACCAGAGAGATAGAGACAAACATGGATCCCCAAGTGTAACCGGGTTCCATGTTAGAAGCATAAAGTTGCGTTTCATTATCTTCTTGACACCAACACACCGCTTTGTTGCAAATGTTTAATATCTTGCCCTGTAGGAATCCACCTTAAGACCAACAAATTTTAAAATTCTACCCGTGGGTAATCCACCTAAGATTAGATTCAGAAATGCCAAACTTCTTTGGAAAGAGTCTTTTGTCCCATATTGATCCACCTATTAGGTTCAAGTTTGTTTCTCGCCACTCAAGTTTATTTCAATAGTCCGTTGACTACACTTAGGTCTGCCCAGAATACACTAGAAGGCATCACACGAGGTCGTGAACCTAAGATTCCATCCTTTTGGAGTAGTTCCCTTTTCCTAGCCTTTTCTAGATCATAGTTCTTGTAATGGTCATTTGAATCATATGAATCTTTAATTTTAATGCTCGGTTTAGACACAGTTCAACTAATCCTAGACTTGCCAATTGCGCTACATGTTGAGGTTTAACAGTAAAACAAGCATTTTTCTCGGCCGGGAATGGAGTGACCGGATTTGACAAATGATTATTCTCAACAACTTGGGAGGCAAATCGGTTTGAAGATTTTGATCGTTCGCATTTAAAAAAAAGCAAATTGGTTGTCTAACCATCGATTGGTTTCTCATTGGTTGTAGTGACATTTCCCAAGATTGTTGGTTTTGTAAAATTTAGTATCCATAATTTGCCAATTAATCTTCTCAATTTGTTTTGTAAAGCAACATGCACAAGCCCCTTTGCTTGAATTTGAGCCTTTAGATGCTCATTTTATTTTACTAATGTATCCACACGATTACTTTGCATTTTAACTTCAAGAGATTTGCAATGTGCCTCTAGTTTTGAAAAATCTTTTGAAATTGAGCAAATGGTCTTTTGGAGAAGAATGTTTTCTATTCTAGAATTTGATTTGACGATTCAATTGTATTGTTTGCAACTAAGGGTTCTAATAGAGACGCTTGTATGGACATTGTGCAACATCTTTGGTCAACCTCTCCTTCATTTTCAATTCGTGTTGCCTCGCTTTTTCGCATTTGCAAAGTGTGTAATATGAACAACAAGTAGATTGTACCTCAACCATCGCTCTTGTCCAAGTTGGCTCTGGTCATAGGTGGGAATGATATCTTCCTCAACCATTTGTTCTTCATCAAATTTGGCTCGGGTGTCATAGGTGGGAATGATATCTTCCTCAACCATTTGTTCTTCATCAAGGAAGTTGGGCTCAGTGTCATAGGTGGGAATGATATCTTCCTCAACCATTTGTTCTTCATCAAAGTTGGGCTCGGTGTCATAGTTGGGTATGATATTCTCCCATCTCGGGCCGTCATCCACGCTTTGCAATGCTACAACCCTATTGTCCGTGACATCGACATTTGCAAAAGATTCTCATCATTCTTGAAGTTTTGAGCATTCCTTCCTGTAACATCAACTCTTAACCTTGCACGACTCGCTTGATTTCGGGATCGATGAAGTCGACTCTTTGAATTTTTAAATTGTGAGAACATCTTAGTCAATAACATCATTCCTTTGTTTAATTCCACAAAATGCATTTGCATCTCGAATCATCAAGAGCAAGGTTTGGTGAAGAAGGTTTTAAGCAGGAGATGGAAGGTGAGGAGATTTGTGAAAGCATTAGAGACATTGATATAGTGAATTTTAATTTTCCCTCCAAAATAATGATGCAGTAAAATTTTCTCCCCAAAATTTGAAATTCACTATAAAATGCAATTTAAGGTTGTAAGAAAATTTGAGGTTTGACAATTTTGACCCCAAATTTGGACCTCGAAAATCAATTTAGGTTAAAAATTTGAATTTTTGACCAAAATTTTCTACAAGTAAAACTAAAATTTGAATTTCGCGTAAAAATTGAACGTTTAGTCTCCCCTAGAAATTAAATTTTACTCAAATTTTCCGGCCAAAAAACTTTTTTTTTTTGGAATGGATCTTTAAAGGATAGATGTGGTTTTTAGGTTTATGTAGATTAGTAGCGTAAATCCAAACTTGCGAGAAGAAACTCCAGAAGAAGAAACTCGCTGAAGAAGAAACCAAGCAGAAGAAACTCATGATAGAAACTCATGATAGAAAACTCTAAAAGAAACTCGCTGTTAAAGAAATCCTGCGAGAGAAACTTAAGTAAAGAAACTCTCACAGAGAAACTCGCAAAAGAAATCCCTCATGATAGAAACTCGCCATGATAGAAACTCGCCAGAAACTCTCAGAAAGAAACTTGCGTAGAGAGAAACTTGCGTAAAAGAAACTCACCAGAGAGAAACTCAAAAGAAACTCAGATAGAAACTCGCCAAAACTGCAACTCGAAAAATTTAAACGTAAACCGCCAAAGCGCAAACTCACGTAAATTCAAGCGTAAACTCATGAGAAACTCGCCAAAATTCATGGCTAACTAAAACTCAATAGAGAAACTTCGTAGAAACTCGTAGATTCAAATTCAAAAGTCCATAAATTTCAATCTAAAACACGTTTTAAGTCGATTTCTATTAAATCGAATCAATATTAACCTAAATTATCCCTTGGCTCTTGATACCACTTGTTAGGTCACCATATTATCACAACAATATGTATTTCTAGAGAGAGAAATTTTTAGTGAGAGAAAGTGGAAGGAACTAATGAATGATTAATGAAAATGATATTGTATTAGAATCAACAACCCCCTTCAAGAGGTTATAGTGTTTACATAAGTAGGGTGTTTCCCCTGGTTCTAGAAGAACCTTCTATCACAGCCTTATGGGCTTACTACATGAGGAGAAACCACTACAAACATTTATAAACCATAAATTATTAAACTTATCTATTACAAAATGAAATGACCTACACTTGATAATAAAACATACAGCATCGTGAGCTTATGGCCTCGATATTTTGTTTTAGAAGATCCAAGGAATAAGCTTAACCTACTTCACCAATTCAATGTGGAGATGGAAAACAACCAGCCCAACTCTTTCTACCAATTCAGAGTTACCTAAGCTCAAACTTAATGAGTTTGAGAGCTGAGGATAATCTTGATTGAGCAATACTTTCATTCAAGCACTATGCTCTTTAGAGATCATTCAAACCGGGTGATTCTTTCAAGCCCTGGGACTAGTACCGTGAAGGTTGGTGACAAGGATGTTGTGAAAGTTTATGTGCCCTCAACTAGTATTGAAAAGGCTCTTAGGAAGAATGATCTTAAGGCTAGAAGTTGTTGTCGATGACTCTTCTTAGAGATCGATCATTGCATTCTGCAAGCACATGACTGCTAAAGAACTGTTTGAATATATTTGCCTGCTGTTTGCGGTAATGATGCTACAAAGAAGACACAAAAGACATTGTTGAAGCAAAGTTATGAAAACTTCTCTCCTTCAAGCAATGACTCACTTCGATAGCATTTTACCAAACTTCGTAAGATTGTTACACAACCACCGTGTTTGGCATTGAGGTAGAAAAGGAAGACCTCAATTTGAAGTTTCTAAGAAGATTGCCTCTGAGTTTCAACTAATGTTACTGCCTAGGAAAACAAATCGCATATAGAAACAATGAAGCTCAACAATGACCTTTACAACAACTTCAAACTATTGAGCAAAGGTTGAAGAAGGCAGAAACTTGGTACAAGCTCTAGTAGCTGGCATTGTTTTCAACCTCTCAAGGATGTAAAGATGATCTTGGATGACAACGGTTAATGATAAATATCAAATAGTCTTGAATATTAAGTGTCAATTTCCGCTAATGCTCTCGTATTTATATCATTTATATGGATTTACGCTTGTTTTCCATTGTTTTACACTTTCGTGTAAATTACGAATTGAGCTAAAAGAGACGCTGAAATGGAAACATTATTAAGGATTTATCAAAGATGCTTATTTTGAAGAGGTTACGGAATAACTGCCTCACATTACGCAGAACTATTAAGTGCGGACCTTGAAGTCCAACTTCATCAAAAGGTTACTTAATGCAACTCCTTCCAAAGATTATGACGAACTCCATTAGGTCAAAAGAGGATCCATTGACGCTGATACCGCAATCCAATGCATCACTTAAGACGCAACTCCGGTTTATTGAAGACTATGGCATAACCACTTATTAGGTTACCGCAACTAGCGCAGATCTAGAGCTTTTACGATGGAATAGGCGGTTACGGGCAGAATCATCTATTGTTACGCCGTAACCCGCACTGCCTATAAATACCCCACTAATTCCAAAGATTTCTACTCATTCCATCCACCACACAATACCGAATGTGGGAAAATACTCAAGGAAGGTCTAGGGAAGCATATGAGTCTGTTCCAAGGGAGAAGTCACACCATTACGATAAGCTTTAGCGTCTATTATTTCTTTTACTTTCAATTCATGTATTTCGTACCTTTGAATATTGAATTGATTTGCATGATAATTGAGCTGCTAAGCACCCTTTGGTGCTAGCCTAGTTATGATTCCTTAATTGTTTTGTTTACGCTTACCTTACTCCGTGCACAATTATTTCTGTGCATGCATGTATTTTGGTAGTCACCCTTGGTTCGGTAGTTTTGAATGGCGGTAGAGGCCAATTGCCTAGAGATATGACCAACCGAATTCTAGGTGAGCGGACCGAGACGGAAGGGTAAGATATTGACCAACCTAACGACCCTTTCTACTAGTGCGATTTGACCAACTGATCACCTATCGTTTGGATGAACTTAAGAATTGGGGGTGTAGTGTCTAATTTCATAAACGGTCAAGCACCACTATTTAGAATCTAGCATGTAGCGGTACTTAATGGCTTCGGCTGGGGACCAGAACAATGTGACTTAACAATGGTTGTGCCTGATTCTCGGTGGCATCTTTGCTGATAGGTTAAAATAATTGATTCAAATGTTGCCTTCTCAATTGACCCACCAAGTAATTGGAAGTAGGTAGACGTAGACATAAATAGTTATGAGGATTAACTAGGTAAGACCAATATTCCTCTATTGATTACCTTTCTACCATTTAATTGCTTTTATATTCTGCATTAGTAGTTTAAATTAATTAAAACCCTATCAAACCATTTATATTTTGTGAATATTAGACTTAGTAATTATCCGACACACATAGCTCTTGGGACGACCTCGGCTTTACCATTTACTACACTACACACGACCGGGTACATTGCCCTTTAGTGCATTAGGTGTAACCATAGGTATCGACACCTATAAATATTAAGACTGGCCTCAAGAAACTCGCATCAAGTTTTACCACGGGTGACTATATTAGATTTCATATTGTTCCGTTTTTATTTTCTTTCGATAATGTCGATACAAGACTGCAGATTCTAGGCCCTTTACTGCTACCCCATTTATTGACTCGAGAAGCAATTTAGGAAAAGAGGATCAATCTCTCCGGTTCCTATTCACAACATCTTCTCATTTTACTAATCGAACTGCCTAATACGTAAACCGAAGTCATCAATGAAAATAATATCAATGACCTTACCATGGGCAAGTATTTGGACCGACCTAACAATAAGCACAACTAAGCTTCATCACTAAGGATTCTCACCTAAAAATACTCCATCCCAGATCATATTATTCGGGAGTTACATAAGCTTGAGTTCTCTAGAGACAAAGATGAGGATGTTCAGATCACGAGATGAAGTTCTTCACTATCCTCCCTTTTCAACGTCGGGGTACTCCTAGTTACTCTAACTAAAGGATTTTTCCTATGACTCCACCGAACAACAAGAGATGGTATAACAAACTCCTCTGAGTAAAGTGGAAGCATGGGAAAACTAGAAAAGGAGTTCATCCAAAGCAATTTTGCCCTCCTTCTAAAATGGCTAGGCTTCTTGGGAGAATCTATCAATTCGCGTATTGGTGAAGAAACGTTGTACCAAGCATGGGAAAGATTTAATGAGCTTCTATCAAGGCCCTACTCATGATTTAAACAAACATCGGATCGTATCGTTTTCTATCGGGGATTAATGCGCAAACACGAGAACTCCTTGATTCACCAAGACCCATTCTAGCATGACTCCTCGGGGCCTTGGAATGTATATCGATTTCTGAACATGCTACAAGTGGCACATGGATAATTGGATAGACCAGGATAACTTCAATCATCAATTAATGAAGACTATAACAAAACAAGAATACAATTACTGTGGAAGTTTTAAAAACGAGATGGAAAGAAGGCTGAAGCATGTAGGATTGAAAAGTTAATAGTGTATTTGAGACCGATTCGAAGCAATATGAGAAAAGAATTAACCACATCAAGGAATCAAGAGAGCACGATGATAGGATTGAAAAGATGATGAGAGCATTCGTGGATAATACAATCTCTTCTATTAAAATTCGCGGCGATAGGATAAAAGATTAGAGGAAAGTGTCATCATGTTCGAAGCCATCTCTGACACCTAGTTTCGTGAGGAAGAAGTTGTCCACATCGTAGAAACTATCCTCGAAGAACCATTGACCTTTCATAAAAGGTTAAGCGACGGATCGGCATGGAGAAACAATCACTTTTGGACCAAACTCTGCCGGGTGAACACTTCCAATGATGCTACAGCGAATTAGTGGTGATGAGACTACCAACGAAGATACGGCGGTTTTGAGGGAACGAGTTACCAAAAAGGAAAAAAGATCCGGGATGTTTTACTCTGCTATATTCGGGAGCCTGAACTTGTGTAACGCCCTCAGGCGATCTTGGAGCTAGTATTAGCATAATGCCTCGTTCGATGTTTTTGCACATGGGAATTGGCAACTTAAAACCGACCAAGATGAAAATTGAAATGGTCGATCGATCCATAACGCCATTAGGAATTGTTGAAAATGTATTAGTGAAGATAAAGAGATTCCTTTTTCCGTAGATTTTATTCATGATATCCCTAGACAATAGGATACCTGTCATTTTAGAAAGACCCATGCTCGCTACTGCTCACACTAAAGTAGATGTATTTTTCCGTAAATTAATTCGAGGCTAATGGAGAGGTTGCCACATTTGGACCTAATGAAAATTATCCACCGAAAAGGTGTTGTATATTGACCAAGTGGGGATTTTGGTGAAGCCCTTGAAAAGTTTTCTGAGACCCCGGGATCACGGATAGATTGACTCAGGGGAAAGATTTTGATGTTTTCATGAATTTTGAGGAAGAAGATAACGAGGGATTAAGTCTTGAAGACCTCTTTAGTGATGTCGAGATGACCCATTGGCAAGACAACTCTGAAAAAACATTCTTACAATCAAACCCAACCACGTTTATGAGATGGGGCACGAATCATCATAGGAGTCCCTATTATCTGAAGATCTCATGCAAAATTGGATTCATTGACTTTCACCCTTTTATCGACATAGATTCCCCAGTCAATATTATCTCTAAGGAATGCTACAACCAGATTATGGAAAAGGAGCTTGATTACAAAGGAAACAACTTCCTCAGGATAGATACTGAACAAACATACGAGTTTTTGTAGGAACACACTCGTTTCTAGTCGACTTTGTAGTTTTGGAAGATGTTAGCGAATTCGTGGCGTATGGGCTGACTGGGGTAATTTTCGGAAAACCCTTTAAAGAAATATCTGGGCTTGATAAAAACGTGAAGGAAGGACTGGTTTGGCTAAAGATTGGCGATGATAAAACTATTTTCAAAATGCCAAGGACTGTCAAAACTTTAAAAATTGGACTAAAAAACAGTTGAGTTATGCTATAAATTCCTCGCTTGGTATTAGTGAAAAAGATAAGGCGAAAGGTTTTGATCACCCCTACCAAAAGATCAAAAAAATTTTACTTAGGGGTGTTTAGAACTTGAGATGGATACACACGGATGAGAATTTGATCAACTGGCTTCAACATGGAGATCGCCCAAGAAAGACAAACAATTGGTAGCCCATGGCCTGAGTCTAACTTAAAGACTTGTTATAAAGAAAAGTGCTCTTTCGGGAGACAACCCGAATTATCCCTTTCTTTTTTTTATTTCCTTTCTGTTGGGTTTTGTGTTTTCTAACCGTTTTTGCAGAGACAATGAAGGAATTACTGCACGCAGCTTTCTGATCTGAACAGAGTTACGGCGTAACTCATCTTGGTGATTACGCCGTAACCAACATTTTAGTAGCAGAATTCTTGACGCATTACCAACTACGGCGTAATACCCATCTCGTGTTACGCCGTAAATCCATTCGCCAACTCATACTGTGTTTTGCAAGTTACTGCATAACTCTCTTATTGGAGTTACGACGTAACTCTCCTCTCCTTTAATTCTTTCATTTTAAAACACAATAACCTTGTATTAGTTTTTAAATGAACTTTGTGGGTGTGTTCCTTGTAAACCCTCACGAGACTTCTCACTCGCCCACTTGGGACACCAAGTGGTTTAAAGGTTTGTTGCATTAAGCTAAATGCAACCGTGATTCCTACGAAAGTGAGTTAGGTTTGTTTTTCATTTTATTTTTTTCTTTTTAGAATTATGCTTGTCGGTATTGTGATTTCAGGGATTGAAGTTTGCTCATGACGCTTTAACGAAGGCACGATCCTTTCTCGTGGGCCTTCTTCTTTTGGAGCAAATTTCAGGGAAGTTCTCGCTCTAATTCTACCTTTCACCTTTACTTTAATGGCTAGTACAAAAGGGACTTTGTACAATTCAAGTGGGGGGACGGGAGTAGAATTATCTCTTGAACTTTATTTCTCCCTCATTTTTCTAGTTTATTTTGAAAAATTATGCCATTTTTTATATTTTGACATGTTTTTTCGAACCTAACTAGATTAGACCTTAGCCGAGCACATACAACCCTTGATAATACATGGTGAGATTAGCCTTATCCGTTTCCTATATTTTACCCAAATCCACCAAATTATGAGTGTGTCGGTAGCTTGTAAACTTTAGAACTTGGCCTTTGCATCATTTCGAGACCATAGACGAGGTATGTTGAGTTAGCTCGATGTATTTGGACTTTTCAGTTTTAGAAGGCAGTATTATAGGATTATCACCCAAACAGCCTACCATTGTGAGTCTATCGATTAGTCACCTCGACTTTTCACCCCCCATTTGAAACCCTTTTGTTGCACTCTCCTTTAGTGCAAGATACCCCTAGATACACCCTTCTGAGACATTCCTTTCATTTTGTCACCCCAATATATTGTTTCATTACACCCTTACACCTTAGCCTACCCTGTAGTCTTTATTTGTAATTGGGAAGTCATCATTTGCCTAAGTTCAAGGTTCGAGTGGAAAGGTTTGGAAATCACGCTTTCATCGAAAACAATTATGAAGATCATTGAAGACCCCCCCCCCAAATTCCCTTTGTTCATCTCAAGTGAGGGGATGTTATGTTATCATGTATGTTCGAAAAAAAAACAAAAAAAAAACAAAAACAAAAAAAAAACAAAAAAAAAACAAAAAAGTTGATTCAGTTATGATTTTGTAAAGTGCAATGTTATAAGCACTATAGTATGAACTTTATTGTTTAGTATCGAGGAGGCCACCTCGGTCACATTTGAAGATTGAAGTTGGAGTAATACCAACTGAAGAAGAAAAGGTAGTATGCCCATCACGACGTCCTCTAATGACACATCTACCTTGCATTTCATGATCTGGTCTCTAGACTTCTAAACTTGAACTTTGGGCGGACGGTAAGTGGTGATGACTTAGTTATAGATATAGACTACCTGCTTGTTTTTCATTTTACACCAATTATACATCCCATGTCTTATCCTACCCTTTAGTCATGAAGCATGTCTAGGTGATGCAGCGAGCAATCTTCGGTGTCTTGGCCATGGATTTGGTCATGTATCATTGATTTTGTCCACTTCGTCGTGACATGTTGGTAATGACGAGTCACCCCTTAACCTTTGTCGTGTCTACCTATATTGCCTTCGAGAATTGTTTAGCCCTTAACTCCAGTGGTGGAGATTTGTGTAACCGCCAAGCTTATGATAGAATACATGCTATGACTGTGCAATTGAGTGATCACCCCAAAATTGACACTTAGAATAGTTGAGAGATTTGAGTGTTTGTTCCCCTTTCGCGAGGTGTTCGGCTTTGTTTTATTCTAGCATAAGGGATTTGTAAACTCATATTTTCTAGGTTTTGGGAGATATCTTTTTAGGAATCTATCTAATAAGGTCTACTTGAGGGCAAGTAGAGTTCAAGTGAGGGGATATTTGATAACATCAAATAGTCCTGAATATTAAGTGTTAATTTCCCCCGTTAATGCTCGTTATTTATATCATTTATATGGATTTACGCTTGTTTTCCATTGTTTTACACTTTCAGGAAAATTGCAAGCATTGGAGCTAAAGAGACGCGGAAATGGAAACATTACTAAGGATTTATCACAGTATGCTTATTTTGAAGAGGTTACAGCGTAACTCGTCTCTCACATTACGCCGTAACTATTGCGTGACACTGAAGTCCAACTCATCAAGACTCCTTCCAAAGATTACGACGTAACTCCATTAGGTCAAAAGAGGATCCACGCCGCTGATACTTACGCCGTAACTACTGCATCACTTGCGACGTAACCTGGTTTATTGAAGACTACGGCGTAACCACTTATTAGGTTATGCCGTAACTAGCAGATCTAGAGCTTTTACGATGGAATAGACGGTTACGGCGTAACTCATCTATTGGTTACGCCGTAACCCAGACCTGGCCTATAAATACCCCACGAATTCCAGCATTTCTACTCATTCCATTCCACACAAAATACTCTAAGAACGTGGGAAATTACTTAAGGAAGGTCTAGGGAAGCATACGGAGCTGTTTCCAAGGGAGAAGTCACACCATTACGATAAGCTTTAGCGTTTATTATTTCTTTTACTTTCAATTCATGTCTTTCGTACCTTTGAATATTGAATTGATGTGCATGATTAATATGAGCGGCTAAGCACCCTTTGGTGCTAGCCTAGTTATGATTCCTTAATTGTTTTGTTTGCGTTTACCTTTACCTCCGTACAATTATTTCTAAGTGTATGCATGCATAGTTCTTTGGTAGTCACCCCTGGTTCGGTAGTTTTGAATGGTGGTAGAGGCCAATTGCCTAGGAGATATGACCAACTGACCCTAGGTGAGTGGACTGAGACGGGAAGGGTAAGATATGACCAACTGACGACCCTTTCTACTTGTGCGATTTGACCAACTGATCACCTATCATTTGGATGAACTTAAGAATTGGGGGGTGTAGTGTCTAAGTTCCTAACGACCGAGCACTCACTATTTAGAATCTAGCATGTAGCGGTACTTAATGACTCGGCTTAGGGGACTAGGAACAACAGGACTTATGACGGTGCGCCTGATTTCTCCTGTTGTGGCATCTTTGCTGATAGGTTAGGGCGAATTGACCAAATGTTGTCCTCTCTAATTTGACCCCACCTGAAGTAATTGGAAGTAGGTAGCCGTAGACATAACTAGTTAGGAGGATTAACTAGGTTAGCACCACTATTCCTCTATTGATTACCTTTCTACCATTTAATTGCTTTTATATTCTGCATTAGTAGTTTAAATTAATTAAAACCCTATCAAACCATTTATATTCTGTGACAATTAGACTTAGTAATTATCCGACACACATACCTCTTGGGACGACCTCGGCTTTACAATTTACTACACTGCACACGAACGGATACACTGCCCGTTAGTGCATTAGGGTAGACCATAGGTATAGCGAGACACTATAAATATTAAGACCTGGTCAGTAAAACCTGCATCAATGATGATGTTTCCATTGCTGGTTCTAAAGTTTCCACTGGTAATGTTAATGTTACCACTGCAGGTTCAAAGAAGAAGGTTGCTAGTATTGGAGATCCTACCTTTTATGCCTTCATCTCTACTCAAGTAGATGGCTCTGTATTAACTCATGAAGACATAGAGCAAATTGATGAAGATGACTTGGAGGAGATGGATATAAAATGGCAGATAGCTCTTCTTAGCATGAGGGCTAGGAAATTCTACAAGAAGACTGGCAAGCCTATTCACATCAATGGGAGTGAAACTGCAGGCTTTGATAAGAAGAAAGTGGAGTGCTTTAACTGCCACAAGTTTGGACATTTTGCTAGAGAATGTAGAAGACCAAAGACCAAGGACAACAGGTCAACTTGGTACAAGCAAAAGAAGGAACCAACTGTGGAAGAACCAAAGGCAATGTTGGCTATTGATGGTGTGAGCTATGATTGGAGTTTCATGGTTGATGATCAAGAAGAAGAACATTCAGATGCTGCTCTTATTGCTACTGAATTTGCTCTCATGGCTTTCTCTGACTCTGAGGTACAAAACTTTGAAAGTTGTTCTAAAACATGTAGGGCTGCTAGAGAAGTTGAAAGACTTGATGATTTATATTCTAATGAAAGACAAGAGTTGTATACTGCTAATTATACTGTGTCTAACCTTAGGAGAGCTATAGCTATATTGGAAACTCAACTAAAGCATTATCAAGAAAATGAGTCAAAATACAATGATGATATGATTCTTCTTAGAAGAGATGTAGAACATACAAAAGCTGTAAATGAAGCATACCAAAAGGAGTTTGAAAAGCTTAAAGAGAAAAGTGAGAATGTTAATTTATCTGTTGACACTTTGTATTATCAGTCAAAGTCAATTGATAAAATTTGGAATGCTCAAATCATTAATAAAGCTAAGTCTGGTATGGGTTATAAAATAGTGCCTCCACCACTAAGAGGTGTTCCATCACCTCCAGGTATAGATTTAGCTCATACAGGACTAGAAGAGTTTATGGATCTTGAAAGAGAATATGGTCCTTTAAAGGACATAACTGTGAAAAGTGAAAATGAAGTTAAGTATGATAATGATGTTTTTGAGAGTGCTAGTGACTCATCTGTTGTTGATGAGAATGTTAAAAAGAATGTAGAGACTTCTATCCCAAAAGTTGTCAATACTGTTACAGAGGAACCTAGGAAACCAGTTAATAAACCTAGACCAACTGTAAGGTATGCTGAGATGTATAGGAACAAGCCTACAGCTCCTAGGGGTAACCAGAGGAGTTGGAATCATGTTAAATCTCAACAACTACGTAGTGATTTTGTGATGTACAATAAGGCATGCTATATCTGTGGTAGTTTTGATCATTTACATGCTTATTGTGACTATCATGTTGGGAGAAGGGAAGTCCATGGGAATAAAAGGGTGAATTCTAACATGTTTCAAAATAATGTACACCCTAATTCACATTGCAAAATGGTCCCAAGAGCAGTTCAACTAAAAAGTGGTCTCAAAACTTTTGCCATTGCAAAAACTGTTAACACTGCTCACCCTAAGTCACCTGTTAAAAGTGCAAAGTTCAAACCAACTTTTGCAAAATCTGCACAAACAGGGAAAGGAACTTTTCAAACTAAAAAGGTTCATTATAACCAACAGTGGGTACCTAAAAAGAAACCAGCAGTTTCCACTGCTCATACAAAAATTACCACTGCAAGGGTTGTAAACATGAAAAGGGGGGACATGGGCAATGCTGTGAAGGCCTCAGCACGTTAGGAATGGAAACCTAAAGGAACTACCTCTACAACCAATCCCAATGGTGTATCAATGACCTTTGATAGATTTAACTATATTGATACACGAGGCAGATCCAAGTCAATCATGGCTTGGGTCCCAAAAGAAACTAACTCTTACTCTTATGTGCGGAACATCCAAGGACAGAAAGATCAGATCAAGGATATACAGATAGTGGGTGTTCAAGGCACATGACTGGAAACAAGTCCTATCTTTCAGATTTTGAACATTATGATGGACAGTATGTCAGTTTTGATAATGAAGTTAATGGAACAATAAGTATGATGCAGGAACACTAAAGATAAAGGAAAACATGGATCATTATTATTATTTCACAAAACTGCAGACTAAGTGCAGTAGATACATCCATGGAATTCAGATAACAAGCATCATTACATCAACTGAAAACAACTAAACAACACCCTACCCCAGACACAAGCCTCATAACCCATCCCCAACCTAACCACTATCTATCATCTATGGTTTCTTTGGGAAGCCCCACTTTGGCATCACCTTAGGAGCTCCACGCATGTCAATCCACTCATACACTCTAGGGCATGCTAACCCCCTCACGACTTCTCTGACTGGTGGAGAGGATGATGAAGGACCAGCTGGTGGTGGTGCTGCTCTCAAGGCTCTTGCACGTGGTGCTTGAAGCTCTTCATTAGGGAGTATTACAGCAAGGGGAGGTACACTCAAGGATCTTGTGGAAGTCTCATCATCTGTGTCCTCATAGGGAGAAACATAAGAACTTATTGAACTATCTCCCTTGGTTAAAGCATCTTGAGGTACTGGTTGCAGATTTGATGGACCAGCAGATGATGGGGTGATACTCATCGTCATATGAGATCTTTTTCTAGATGACACTTATTCAAACTCTTCTTTCTCTACTCTACTTGGGTTGTTCAACACAAAGTCATCCCATGCACTGTCTGAAAATGAATTGTCTAAGGAAAGATTGATTGGATTGGACCTGCTCATGGTGATCTTTTGGAAATCTTTTAAGAGAAAAGTGTTTATGTGCTAGTAATATGTGAGGTATGTGAGTGAGATGCACTTTAATAGAGGTTATGTTGTAACAAGAAGTTAATGAGGGGAAGGTGTAAGTGGTTGTGAAGTAAATAGAGTCCTGTGGCCTTGAAAAGTGTATCAGTGTCTATAAGTTGACCAAATTGAATATAGCCACTGCTATGTTCATTCCTTGATTTACACTAACCATTGATATCCTTAACAGTGATTCCAGTGTTTGGTTTACGTTTGTGCCTTGCAGATTTGAAGGATTCTTTGTTTACATTGAATGGTTACTCTTTGGTGCTTGTCTTTCTAGTTGTTCACTCAATCTTATGCAGGAATTATTTTAACAGTGGGAACTATAGTACAAACAGTGGTAACAGGCTTGCTCTTACAGTGGAAAAAGGAAAACAAAGAAACTTCATTTCATTAATAAAACATGATTCATTACAACCAAAGTGAAAGTACTTCTAATCATCAAAACACAAAAGACTGCAACCTAGCACATCCTACATCCAACACCAGCTACTCCATTGGCTTCTTGCCTTTGCCCACATAGTCATGCTTGTTTTTCTGTGCCCTCTTCCTTTTGTTCTCAAAGGTGGATTGCATTCTTGGACAAGGAAGACCAAGAACTTGTGGAGGAGGTTTTGGTAGCATTGCCGGCTTTGTTGGTATGGATATCTGCTTCATATTGGAGATAGCTGTTTCCAGTGCTTTTGAAAGAGCTCTTGGCAATTATTTGACCATGGAATAGGTCTCATCATTCGTCTCATCATCATCTGATGAGCTGGAGTAAAACTCAAGAGATGGTGCAGGTTTTGCAGCAGGTATACGCTTGGCAGTCTCCTTAGTATACTTCTTGGATGAAGTGCTTCCAGCCCATGCTGGGAAGTATCCAGCCCATCCTGATGCCTCTGAGGAAGTCTCTGACTCAATCATATATTCTTCTTCTGAATCAGAGGAGATGTCAATGGTGTTGGAAGGATTATTCATGATTATTTTTAGGGATTTTGTGTGTTTGAATGTGCTTTGATGAAGATTACAATAAGCCAAGCCTCCTTATATAGACAAAGTCGGTTGAAAGGGTTAATTAATGAGTATATTTACTTCTCCCTATTTTGGTAGGTTAAGGAGTAAATATAGATATTATCAGGTTGACTTTAAGAGATATTTTTCTTGGGCAATGGTTTGGTTAAAAGTAATTTTGGTTAATAACAAGTTGGTTATTCCTATCTCTTACAGATACATAACCAAGCTTTGATGGGAGTTGATTTTAAAAGGTGTATATCTGAGATACACAACAAAAGGTTATTGATTCACCATGTCTAGTCCACATAAGAATCAACTAGTCCAAAGCAAACGGCTATTGGTAAAGACTTGTCAAATCCGTTTATGGTTGATAGTTTACCAAAAACTATATGGTTATCAACTCACCATATTCTTTATGATTAAGAGTTGGCTAGTCCATAGCAAACGGCTCATGGTAAAGACATATCAAATCCGTTGATAGTTGGTAGTTTGCTAAAAACTATGATAAGAGCAGTCTAGTTTTCAAATGATTTTATTTACCATTGCTCTTTGAAATTTTTGTGAAAAATTACCACTGCTAGTTCACAGTTTCCACTAACAGTGTTATTTTACCACTGTTGTTCTAGCCATTACAACTGATTATGTCAGTAACTTATTTTTTACTAGCCGTTGAAAGTAACCACTGATTTCCATATATATATATATATATATATAGGGTTAAAATTTTAAGGAAATTATCTACTTTCCATATTATTATTTATGCTCTTAAAGATAAATACTTTCTAAAGATAATCTTTCTTGCGCAATAATCTTAAACCCTAACCCTATATATCTTTCTCTCTCAATTGGCTAGTTATTAATTCAATTCTTACTGATATAATATCGTTTTTCATCAAAAGTTTCTATGGCACCTTTAAAATTTGCAGATGAGCACAACCTAGTGGCCTACCTACAAAAGTCTAACGAGAAGAGTGGCTCTGTTTTTCATCAGATTGTGGACTTTCTCAATACCTCTCATATAAGGTATGCTTTGCTTTTAAAACCCACAATCTATATCTCTCAAATCAAACAGTTTTGGACTTCTGCTAAGTCCATAACACTTGAAAATGGAGATACACATGAAACAGTGGATGCTTTAAGAGCCACTGTGGATGGGGTAACTATTGATGTTACTGAGGCATCCTTGAGGAGAGTTCTCCAACTGGGTGATCTCAATGGTTTCATCATATTACCTATGCCCGAAATTCATGATACTTTATCATCCATGGGGTATGATACCATTGATAAAAAGGCTACTTTCAAAAAGATTGGTTTTTGTCCCCAATGGAGATTTTTGATTCATACTCTTTTACATTGTCTCAGTCCAAAGAAAACATCTTATGAGAAATTTAGTTCAACCATGGCTTACCCTTTGGTTTGTCTAGCCACTGATAAGATTTTTAACTGGTCAAATTATATTTTTACAAGTATGACTGGCAATGTAAAGAGTTCAACAAAAATTTTAATGTATCCAAGGTTTTTGCAAGCAGTGCTAAATGAGTTTCAACTGCAACCCCATACTAATGTTTATGAAATCAGTTGCCTAAAGCCTAAAGTTTTTCAAAACATGAATAGAGATGGCAACATGATTTTTACACCACTCTTACCTCAAATGCTTGCAAAGATTACAACTGAACAAAACACACCCATAATCTCTGTTCCAAACATTGATTATACTCCACAAGTTTCTCACACCTATGAGAGGAGGAGCAAACAGCCACCTTCTTTCATGACAACACAGCAAGTTTCTGAACCTTTTGGTCTAGGAACAAGCAGTGGTGGTTCTAGACTTCAACCTAGTCCAACTAGGGAGGAATCTGAGCCAATGCCCCATGATTCACCTCTCCCAACAGGTAACACAGTTGGAAGTGATGAGGGCAGTGGGAAACAATTGGAATTGATGGCTTTGTGTACAAAATTAGTCAAGCAGGTTGAATCTCTACAAGAAAACTGCAAATTTGGTGATTTCATCTTCATCCTCACCTACTGATGGTGATTCAGCTGGTTTTGATCATGATTTGGGAAATTCTTCCAAACAGGGGAGGAAAACAGGTACTGACACTAAGGGGAGGAAAATTGATTTTGAAGATGAAGGAGATACAAGTAAAGGAGCAAAGGAAGCTAATACAATGGAAGAGCAACTTGATGATCAAGACATTTTCACTGATTTTACCAATGATTCCGTTTCCACTGCAGAGCCAAATATTGCCACTGCAATTGAAGAATTTGATAAACTGAAGAAAGACAAAGGTAAAGCAGTTATGGAAAGTGTAGAGCAAACTGGAAGAAAGATTTCAAAGAAACAATAAGCACAGATTGCTCTTGATAGAGAAATTGCTAAAAAGATTACTGAAGAACAAGTTGCTGAAAAGAAAAAGCTTGAAGAAATAGAAGTTGCAAGCTTTTTGGAGACTAAAATATTGAATAGAATGGAAGATTTTATTGAAGATCCACTTTCCACTGTTCAACCTACAATTCTTAGAGAGAAGACTCCAGAGTTTAGTTATGTTCCTACTGAAGATGATATTGAGTTCTTGATTGCTAATAATCAAATAATCAAGAAAAAGGCAATTGACCTTGTAGCTGATGCATCCTTAACTAAAGAACAAAGAACTGCTCAGTTGAAGGATTTCATTCAAATGAAGAACAATCAAGCACTTGAAGATGTGATTAGTACAGTCAGAAAGGGTCAAAAGAAATCAAGACAACCAACCAAAGCACAAGTTCTCTCATATATGAAGACTTATTGTTGTCATGTTGGTGGTTGAAAGAAGCATCAATTCAAAGGAATGCCTGATGATCAAGTTGAAAGAGCTTACTACAGAGCAAAAAGGCAAGACAGTGATTTTGTTTCTATGAACTCTGAAGAAGAAGCAAAAAGGTTTCCTGGATTGAAGAGAAAGGCCAAAGAAAGTGACTCTCAAACTGTTAAGAAGACTAAGGTTGCTGAAGAACAAGAAATTCCTACTGAGAAATTCACTGAAGAACAACTGACTGGAATGATTGTGGTTGTAGAAGAAGATTTTTAACCAAAAACACTGCAAGTAAGACATCCTATCATTGATTGGGAAGTTTACACTGCTAGCAATTTTGCTCCAACATGGAAGATCACAAGGCTAGGTGGTGAAACTTCATCATTCATTCAATTTGAAGATCTTATAAAAGCTTTTGACAGATATGACCTTGATACACTATGGAGGTTAGTTCAAGAAAGGTTTAATGCTCAAGATCTCAAAGACATGAAGGAGATGCAGTTATGGGTTAATCTTAGAAGGCTCTATGAACCAAATGTTAATGATGATTTCTGGAAATTCTCATGCATATGTCCTAGTACTAAATGGTTTTATTATGACTCATGTGAAGTTCATCATGTTTCTACAGCAAATGGAGTAGATGCATTCATGCTTGTTGAGAAAGAATACCCACTCAGAGCTGGAACTCTCACAGTGATGTTATGTACTACAATAAGAGTGCATGCAATGTTCGAGAGCTATTCAGAAGTTAAGGAAGAAGTAAAGTGTTTGGTTGAATTCCCCAAATCCTTGAAGATAATGCATATTGAAGAAACTTATTGATTTGCAGAGAAACCATAAGTTTAGGGGAGGATTGTTGGGAATAATCCGTTACCACGGATAGTTATGGTTTACACTGCTCGGATTAATACTAGCAGTGGAAACGTATTACCATTGCTGGTACATTATTACCACTGCTATTAGATAACGATTAGGAAAACGTGTTTAGATAAGTATAGAATAGATTTTGTGTATATTCTATATTGTTAGTTTTATACTTATCTTGTAAAGGACTCCTTGTTGTATAAAAGGAGGTCCTAGGTCATTGTCTTAGGTACTTGTCTAATTATCTACGTATTACTCACAAAAGCTTCAAAGTGTAACCCTAGTGATAAGCAAGAGCACTCGTATTATTCATCAATAATATTGGAGTTTAAGTTTTGTGTTTAATCTGTGTTTACATACAATACATCATACAATCCATCTTCTAAAGTATTACTAAGTAAATTCCGCGTGCTTAATAATATCATACAAAATATCATTGACACAAGGTGTGTGTCCAGATCCATCAAGCTTGCACTAATGTTGGAAGAAGGGTGTAGAGAATTTATTCTCCAAGCAAATCCTTAAGTACTCAATACTCAATCAAAGTATGAGACATTAACACCTCTTGCGATTATCCACAACGTCATCTGCGTGTGACACTGATTAGTACTACAACGTAACTTCTTAAAGTGATAGTTAACCAGGTCTTCAACCATCCATTCCGACTGCTGGTAACTAGATAAACCAAGTCTTCAACTTAACTCTTAAGAATGAGCAAGTTATCATTAAAATTCATGCATCCAACCAACCCTGACTTCAAGATAAAATAAGATCACGCCTTTGTGAAAGACAACTTCAGTCTCAAATAAGTGATACCCGATCAACTCCGTAGTCATCCTTAGTATCAAATGCCCAACAAGTGAATAAACATACAATCTAATGTACGTCGATCCACTGAATGAACCGGAGCAAATGATTCCTCAACATCGATGCCTTCTTCCTAATGATATCCACGTGCTACCAACCTTTCCTTGCTTTTCAACCCTCCTCCCAGTACATCAAATTTAACCTTATGTATCCACTTTAAAGTGATACTAACAGCGCGATCTGGACGAGGAATGAGCTCCCAAACTTCAAGTATTTCAAACTCATTGAGCTTTTTTTGAATAGCTTCAATCCAGTAGGATTCAGTCAATGCTTCTTTGTAGGTTTTAGGTTCATTTGAGGATAGGAAAGCATCATAGTAACAAAAACATGGCTTTAGTAGGTAGTTGGAGGCGTGTAGAGATTGGTCTGGAAGATTCACGAATAATGTATTCAAGCGGATGAGGTTGCCATTTTCCTTTATGTTCATGTGGTTGATTTAGAGAGTGTACATTGGGAGGAACAATAATCTGTAAAGAAAGAGATTCTTCAGAACTAGGTTTTGGGAAAGGGATACCAAAGAACAGATCATTATTCATGAGTGCAACTACAATATCATGAAATTCATTATCAACGCCTTGAGGAATAACTGGAGATTGGGTTTCTTGAGTAGTCTGAGTTGTACTTCTAGATGGTGCATCTTGATCAATGGAAATTGAAGAAGGCGAACCAGTTGAGTCAGCAGGAACCGGAGCAGGAGCTTCAAAAACTGGATGATCAACATTCGTTGGAGGTTGGAAGTATTCATAAAACATAGGTTGAAACAATAAATCCCAGTGATCCTTAGTAAGTGGTACATTAGGCGTTGGAGGAGAGTTGTATGACCATTTTTCAAACATCCATCAACATCTAGTTTATTCATACTTCTCCCCTTCAAAAATTGCATATGAGGTTGCCAATGCCATTTTTGATTGAGCAAGTGAAATAAAAATATAATCAACGGTAGGTAGATTCACTTGATGACTGACATTTAGTTTATTCACACTTCTCCCCCTCAAAAATTGCATATGAGGTTGCCAATGCCATTTTTGATTGAACAAGTGAATAAGAATACAATCAACGGTAAGTAGATCCACTTGATGATTGAATGAGCATGGGAAAGGCATGAAGCTAGTTGATGAGAATGGTCATAAACAAGAATATTTCTATTATTCTGAAGATAAAGCGCACTGAATTTGACGCCTTTCTTTTCTTTGAGGAACGGGGCCTGAAGTGTTATTTGCAGACGCCATAATGTTGACATTGAGGAACGAGGATTGAACTGAAGTGTTCAAACGTCATATCCATTGACTAACAAGGCTTGAACTGATTTGTTCAAATGTTATTGCAGGCATACATCAACTTAGACTTTCCTGGTCTCCTGAATCAGGAGAAATTCGTGATTTAGTCATCCAGACTTTGAGTCTTCCCATGTAGTGAATGATCGATGTACCTGCAACTGAGTAAGGACTACCTGCACTAACATTACAATCTCGATTGCATATATATGGGTTAGTGACATCAGTATCCAAACCCTTTGGGGTTTCACAATCAACCATGGTTTTACCATCGATAAGTAGCTTTCCAGTAAGTATCCACTTAAGTCCAACATCCTTAAATATTCTACCAGTCGGTATCCACTTATGGCATGGCCTAGGATTGTTAAGCTTCTTATGCATAGTGGAAGACTTATCTTTATTCCCAGTCTTCAAATATTTAGCAGTTGGTATCCACCTAGGAGAATTTTTAGGTTTGTATTGCTACTTATGCATTATGGATGACTTACTGCAAATCCTAGACTTTACAAGTTGAACCTTAGTTGTGTTCCTCAATAAACTAGGAGGCATCATACAAGGTTGTGAGCCTAAGATTCCATCCTTATGAAGTAGTGCCCTTTTTCTAGCCTTTTCTAGGTCATAGTTCTTGTACAAGTCATTTATATCATAAGAATTTTGAATCTTAATGCTCGGTTTCGACACTGTTTTTGAATAATCCTAGATGAGCTGGGAGTAGGAGTAGCTACTTGTTGAAGTTTAACAGAACTAGAAGCAATTATCTTAGGCAAATAATGTGGAGTGACTGGTTTTGTCAAAACTTGTTTCGCATCAACTTGGGAGGCAAACTGTGTTTTTGAAAATTTTGGTCATTCATATCTAAACGCAGTCGGTTGTCTAACAACTGATTGATTTCTATTCGATTGTAAAACTGGTTTCCCCAAGATTGATGATTTGCCAAACTTAGTGTTCACACTATTCCCTGTTGCTTTTCTTAGCTCGTTCTTTAATGCTATAATAGTGAAACCTGTTAGGTCACTAGATTTACCACACAAGCTTAATAGAAAGATAGAGAGGCGATTGAACAAGTAAACAAACACACACACGATATGAGTAGCACGGTTTAGGCGTAGATGTATGTGAAAGAAATAACTTGAACAACCAACCTTCAAATGAAGGTTTACAAGAGTATTTATAGGAGGGAAGCTAGGGCAACACTCCTAGTCCCTTCCTTTCTCCTATGGGCTTGGGCCTAAGCTCATGGCCTTCTACATAAGCTTAAGGCTAATAACAAACATAAAGGCCATAATTAAGCTACCTATTACATATGAGTAACTAACACTTGAATAAAGGTTTAGGAGTGATTCCAACAATCTCCCCCTCAAGTGTTGGTGATGAAAAATGGTGAAGGCGTTGATGTAATAGTCACTTTGACGTCTTCTGACATTCTTCTTTCTTGTGAGAAGAATTGCCTTGATTTGAACCATCTCCCCAGTGTAGCGAGATAGTTTTCTTTGAGCAGTTATGCTTTGACGTCATCTTTAACTTTGTTCTTTGATCATTTTTCTTTGTGATGAAAGTGATAGTATGTTGTTGTTGTCTGCATCAAGTTTGCCTCAGGTCTGCTTCACTGCTTCAGTGTCTCCACGTCTTTCTCCAACATGCTCATACACTCTTTAACGTTGGATTACGGTACTGATGAAGTTCTTTATGTCTTTAACTTTGTAGATTCTTTGATTTGACGAAGAATCATTCTGACTTTTGTGTTGCTTTAAGATAGAACTTCTTTGATGATGTTGTTGGTGTGAACAAGTGGAGAATCTGCTCGATCATTCCGCTCCAGAGCTTCCATAAGAAGAAAACATTAAAACGGTTAGTAATAAGTGGATTCCGGCACTTACAAGTTTGAACTTCGAGAGTGTTAACAGCATAGTGTGAAAACACAACTCTAATTCTTACAAAGGCCGTTCCTGAATCGGAGTCCCACAAGTGAGATAACACGATGTACCGAAGTACACCTACGATTCAGATGAGTCGCTGAGGTACACCGAAGCATCACCTCACGACTATAGACCGTTTGAGACCACTAAGCGCAATCCACGGGGAGTTGCCGAAGCGACCTGCTGTCGGTCGTTTGATGTTGACCCTGGCAGGAGTTTCCATTCAATCACTGAGGATCACAAATGTGAACCTCTCATAAATGTTCTCGACAGATTGCTAAGATCTGTGAAGGACTCGATAATGTACCACTGAAATTCTTATTGTTGAATATCAAGTGATGAAATGTCAAGTGTACCTAAGAAATCTTTTGATGAATCTCGTGGCTCTAGACTCAATAGTGCATTTTGGTTTTCCTGAGCGGAGACTAGGGAGAGGGTCTCCTTCTTCAATACCAGCAATCTCTAAGAGAAAGCCGATAGTTTACGTAGGGTTCCCTATGAGAATGAAACAAGCTTCTGTTGAGAGAAACTTGAGTGGTTAAGAAGGTTTAGTGCATGCGTCACTGGGTCCATGACGACTTTTAATCTTCAATACCGGTGTCATCTATTGACAACCAGTAGCATATGAATTGAACCCGTTATGCCCTAAGTTGAATAATCTGGAGGGATATTTCTTTTCATCCTTTTCTTTGCATTTCTTTTTAATTCTTCAACTCCTTCTTTCTCCGATTCTCAATTCTCCCTTTTTATAATCATACCTAAGGACTTCTAAATTCTAACTATTTGTGGTGTCCTTGGGTAGATCCCTCCGGCTCTGGCGGATCATAGGACGGTTATTCCTAACCTTAGTCACCTTATAACTCCATGACTAACCTATGTTTCCATAAAACCATTTTCTTGAAAAATCTCGCTCAGTGTTTATGAATAAAAACATTTTGAACCACTGTTGAGATGAGATTTTGCATAAATACTCCCCTCCACATGTGCTTAAGAGTTTTAACGGTTAAATGCACAGTGAGGAAAGAGCGCGCACATTTTGAATTGATCAACTCAAGATAAACATTCCCCCGCGAGACACGGTTACGTGGCATAGTTAAAGAGTTGCATTGTCAGCTTTTAGGTGACAACTAGCTCTAATAACTATCTTGAAGGTGTAGACAATCCTCGAAAGGTTGTCAAACCCGTCAGAGTTCATGTCTACCAAGAGTTTCTCGAATGGTACATTCTACTCAGACAAGTCCTTTCCGAGACACGTTTACATCACTAGCGAACTAGCTTGAAATTATTACCCGTCCCGGACAAGTCTTTTCGAGTTACTAGCAGTTAAGAGCTCGTCAATTCATGGGTTAAAGTCTTTTTACACGAGAGTTCTTATAGCAAAACACAACATATTTCTTATCACGTATTTTCTCCCCCTCAAAAATGGCATATAAAATGTTATTTTTGGAAAGTTGAGAATAAATATGACCATTTCGAGTGTTGCGGGAAGAATGACCACTGTGAACAATTAGTGAACAAAGATTTTAGTCAAGTACTCCCCCTCAGCGAGTGATATAAACGGTTGAGGTTTTGAAAATCATAAGGGAGAGTACTTGTTCTTTTGAGCAAAACCTTGAAAAGTGAAAGGTTTGATAGGTTTTACTCAAAAGTAAGAAGCTTTCGCTCCTTTTATAAGGATTGTGGCACTGAAGCGTACCACAGGGTCCTTTATTTACAAGTACGGGTTGTACACTGTAATATGTGCACAAGCCATTGACATAATAGATCATACATCCAAATTTATAATGAAAGAAGCAGTTCAAGGGGTACCAGGTAGTCCAGAGATGTCGCCAGGAATGTGAATCGGGCGTTGAAAGCCGATGATGTTTCTCCTGGGTCGACCACCAACATAGCTTTCCAATCTTCTGAACTGATCCCTTCTATACAACCGTTCATCAATCATGGTGATGATCCTCTTCACGTCCCTTCTATCCTGAGAATTCCATCGCTTAGGAGACCCGATCTTTTGGTGTATATCCTTCAACCGATAAGCCAATCCGTCCCTAACCAACTTCAAAGTGTGATCTCCAAATTTGTGTAGATCTCTGCACGCCATCAAGAAATTTCTTTGAAGTTCACTGCGGTAAACGACGCCGAATGGTTTGCTGATGAGTGTAAATTGTGAGAGCTGGTTGATGTCGGGAAGATCAAGCTGCGGTTGAGTGAAGTTGACACGGGTCTGATAAGATTCTACTGCAAGCTGGAGATCTTCTACACTTTCTTTGATGACTATGCGTCTGATGAAGATGCGTAATGACTTGATGAATTCACGTTGTACTTCAGTGGAGAATTGTCTCATACGACCCTGTACTTTGGCAAGGTACATATCTTCGATGTCGTTGATAGACAAATTCTCAAAGTCAGCTTCAGAGAATGCATAATCCCTTTCGTCTTGTCTCTTGACCACAATATTCTTGAGATAAGTGTAGTCCCATTTGGACGAAAGATCAACGTGTTTGATGGCAACGATGTTTTTAGTACTGAACACCGTATGTTGAGACTTCTGTACCTGGAAGCTTCTGTAGTAGATTCGTCGGCGTTCCGGCCAATGATGAATCTCGTACATTGCATCTCGGTCGTATGCTTCCACTTTGTTGGAGAACAAGTGATTAGCTCTTTTCTCGATAGCTATGCAGTTTGAGTATTCGGCTGCTGGGAATGGAAGTGTCAGGGATGTAGCGTATTTCCTTGAACCATCGCCACCGTGTAGAAGAAATTCCAGGTCTTTGTTGAAGAAATGTCGGAATGGAATTCTAGGCTCATTTGGTTGGCCGATCGTTGGTAGTGGTTTAGACCAGTCGGTGTAATATGGAGGGTTGTCCCGCTTCGTAAAGTCGATGTTTGCTTCTGGGTTGAGCCAATCCATGTTATTAGACATAGCTCGAGCAATGTTATCAAGGTGATATTCGACCTCGATGGCACTTTCTGAGCTATCTTTTAACAGTTGAAATGCTTCATTCTTGATTCGCTTCAACTCGGATTTCGTCATCTTCTTTACTTTGAACTTTTCTTGCAAGATTTTAGCATGCTCCAAAGTAGTACCGTCTACCAGATCTTGACCTTCTTCAGGGTAGGGAGTGGAATTGACAAGTGTAGAAAACCATTCAAATTCCTCTGTGTTATCTTCATCTAGCCATGATAGGACGTCAGCCTTGGGCCTTCTTCTTTTTCTTAGGCCTAGATGAGGATTCTGGTTTCTGTACTTTGTCGGGTGAGGCGGGTTGTTGTTGGGGCTCATGGTATTCTTCATCGTCACCACCCGTATACTCAAAGTGATCACCGGTTTTCTGAGTCTGGGTGGTGTCTCGGAATCCTGAGGTTTATCGCAGAAGAGCGGAGGAGATCTTTGTAGAGCTGGAGTCCTTTGTGGTGGAGGCGGCATTGAGTACTGAATCGAAGATGATTCACCAGACTTCTTTGTGCGTTTAGGCTCCTTATCCTTATCTTGATCTTTGTCTTCATCATCTCTTGAACGCTTAGGCCTTATAGCCTCTTCTCTGAATGATGAATTGAGTTGGTATTCCAGCAATGCTTCAAACAGTTTAGTTTCATGGGAGGCAAACGTTGCAGAGCGTGTTGACATTTGCGCTACCAGCCGGTTTACTAATTCATCATCTGAGAAGATTGTAGTTTCAACTGGATTGATGCTCAAATTTATCGGAGTTGATTTCATGGCTTGCTTGGCTAAATGTAAGAGATTCGGATAAAGTTGTCTGGAATACATCTCCTTTGTCATTTTCAGAATGACCTCCATTAAGAACTTGTGATTGTATCCTTTTATCATCTCGTCCATGCTCCCTTGAAGATCATCCTTCATAAGCTTCTGTACATACTCCCTTTCAACTTGCATCTTGTCATTCTCATCATGAAGATACGTTATCAGATCGGCGAGGAAAGTCAACTTCGTGGAGAATATCTTTCTTTCTGACACGTTTGACAGCTTTAACGATTCGATTCTTAGATTGAGAGATCCAAGATGGAGTTGGCTTCTTCTTGATTCGGATGATGATTTTGTTGATCTCTTTGATGGTGGTGGTGAAGAGTGAGAAGACGAATCTGATGATGAAGAGACATGAGGAGACTCGGATCCTTTGGAGGTTCAGAGGTTTTCTCCTCTGATCGAGCAGGACTGTCTAGCAGAAACTTATCATAATCAGTGTCATCTCCAGACTTATCTTTCTCTTGATCTTTTTCTTCGTCTTTTCTTTGTCACCCTCATCTTTCTCAGACTTTTCTTTAACAGGTTTCTCAAATTCATGCTCAATAGTTTCCTCCACGGGCTTTTGTTGTTGTTCCAAAGTGGTGGCACCAGATCCCTTATCGGGTTGATTAACCGCATCAGGATCTGGTGAAGGTTGAGCTGCACCACTTGACCCTACGGGGCCACCCATTTGTTCTTTTGCAAATTCTTTTGCCACGTGTTGGAGTCTAAGGAATTTGAACTTCTTCCTGTATGAAGTATCCAGTTTCTCTTCTTCTTCATCTGAGCTTTCTTCATAAGGCACAAGTACAGGAGTCTTCCTTTTCCTTTGTCAGCTGGTGGACTTGGAGGTTTAGCTGCTGAAGGAGGTGTTTGGTTGCTTGATTCAGAGTAGAAATTCTCTTCATCTGATTCAGTAGCCTCCGAGTCCTCGTCCATTAGCTTTCTCTGCGGTTCAGGCTTAGATACGGGAATAGGAACAGCCTTGGCGGAACTGTCCCCTTTAGTGGAGGATTCCTCCTGGGAAACATCCTCTGACTCTCAGTGCTTGCCGCACTTCCAGCACTTCCTCTTCGGGTTCTCCTAGTAGGTGTTCCAGAAGGCTTATCATCAAGATGGCCAACTTTGCCTTCTCGTACTGCTACTTGATACCTTTTGTATGTTTCAAGCTTTTTGATTTCATTTGTCAGAAGGTGATCAGGCAAAGACACCTGTTTCTTTGTTGTCGATTCCTTGATTCTGACTGATAGGGTAGGCTCAGTCAACATATCGTGATTATCGGGGTCATTGAGCCTCTGTGGAATGTCGGGATGAAGTCCAAGTGCTCTCTGGATCAACAATTTCGTATATCTGACATAGGGAATCTTTGAGCCAAGTTTCTTGTCAAATGACATCATGTCTTCCCATAGCAGTGCTTCAATTTCGATGTCCTTTTGTTGATTAAAGACCAGAAGATTTGTAGTTCCATGAGCTTGGGATGCTCATAACCACTATCACGACCAGAGACCGATTTGGTAATGATGATGTAGAGGGTTCTCCACGGTTGAGGAATGTTCTTAAGCTCCACATGAGAGTGCTTAGTGATTATTCCTGAAGCTTCATCATAGCCAATATCAATCAGGAATTTCAGAACTGTCTCTTCATTAGGTGTGGCATAGAAGTCGGTTGGCTCGATTTCAGGAATTAGAAGAACAGCCCGTAGATCTGCTTGTGTGATTGTGATTTGTCTGTGATTGAGCGTCACAGTTACCGCACTTTGACCTTTGATCCTTTGCATTGAATTCCAGAATTGTTGTATGTAGATCTCCGGTCCTGTAGCAGAGTGTGAGAGCATATTCTGGTACGGATGATTCTTTAGAATATCCACAGCAATCAAGCAAGAAGATTCTGAGCATGTGAGGGTTTCAAAGTCAACTCTGAGATTGTTCTTTACAATCTTTCTTGGATAGCCATTAGGGAAGATATCAGCAATTGTGAGAACCTCGGGTGCATCCACATTCATTTGAGCAGCCATGTCGCGATCTGCAATAACATTAGCCAAAAGAACCAACATATCGAAAGACATAATGTTAGTCAACAGAAGGTTTTTATTGACTAATTATTGAATGTACAGTGTTAATGATTGTTACGAGTCCTAAGTCACTTGTTTGTCCAATAGTCCAATGACGTCGTGAAACGTTTCGTGAGTTAGTTAACTTTAAGTATTAAAGTTTATGTTATCACTTATAGTTCACAACATATCAAACGTTTAATTTTATTAGTGACATTATTGGATTCGTTACGTTATGATACATGTATTTACAAGTTTGCACGCGTAACAATTCAAAAAGAAGGTTTGATCAACGCTTATGCGTAGGAATAGTAGCTTATGCGTAAACAAGATAAGTATACGCGTAGATGTAAGCTTACGCGTAGGATCCTGACTTACGCGTAGGAACAGGAGAACCTTATGCGTAAAACTTAAGTGTAGGCGTATATAAACCTTACGCGTAAGGATTACTCGTAAGAGTAAACCTTATGCGTAGAGTCACTGTTTACGCATATCCTTCACAGGATACGCGTAGTCCCATTGTAGACCCTTACGCGTAACAGTTACGCTTAAAAATTATCTTACACATAACTTTCTACGCGTAAGGTGATCCTTATGCGTAGAGTAACAAACACCTTGATTCTGAGTTTTATGCGTAGCAAGCCTGAAATAAAATCATCATAACATCAATCTTAACACATATATTCAGTTTACAACAAATCATGGCATGAAGACATGTTAAACATTTACGCGTAGAAAGTCATATGCGTAGGTCAAAACCCTAGAGTTTAAGAGTTACGCGTATGATTTCTAACCATAGGATTTGCACCAAACGTTTTTTGGTAGGTCTTAAGTGTTGTGAGAGTCTAATAACCAAGTTTTAACATCCAATTTGTGGTGAATCAAAAATACCCAAACACAAGAACATTAAACCCTAATTCCTAATTCAATTAATTAGTGTTTCGGGTTGTTATAGGGCCGGAAATCATTAATTCAACATGATATGAACATCACACAACAATATTTTTGACCAAAAACCTTCACATTTGAAAACACCCAATTCGACTTAAGAACCCTAATTTTCAAAATCACTCAATTCGAGTTTCTGGGTTCGTTTTGAGGATAGAAAAATATCATTGATGTTATTAAAACATTTTGACACTATCTCTTTAACCACAAACACATAAACAAGATTATGTGGTCATACGCATACGCGTAGAACACAAAATCAACCATAGTTTAAAATCTAACCGTTAATTTTCAAAAAGATTTAAAACCATTGTTTGTAATCTTGTTAGGAACACAAAGAAACTTACAAATTGATGATCCAAACACGATTTCTTGAGCGTTTTTAAGTGTAGGATGAGATGAGTTTTGCAATAAATGTGAAGAGTTAAGTTAGGTGGGATCTTTTATTAAAATGACTTTAACATATTGACAGTTTTAGTCCCTCCACCTTTTACTTTTTCATACAAAGCCATTTAACTTCCATTTTGATTACCAAACAAAGATTTTAAGAAAGAAACTTGACGACACTCCCCCTCCACTTAAGAAAATGATAAAAGGTTATAAATTTTAGTCCGAGGAGTGTCGGTTGAACCAGAAAAGTTTACCACCATTGATACAAGAAACAACCAGAATAGAGTAACATGCAAATACACGAATGTTTTTGAAACAGTTAAGTGTTTATTTTCTCCCCCTCAACACTTGATCGGAAAAATACTGAATTTTGAAAGATTATAGTGTTGACGGAAGAAATGTACTTGCAATGTTGAAAGAAAATAGATAGAAGAATATTTTTGTTGTTTTATCAGATTTTATATTTTTGTATTTTGTTTTTGAAAATATTTACAAAAGAGATTTTGGTGTTTGACAGGTTTTTAAGACTGTTTTAGGAGTTCATCCAATTCCTCTTGAGTCAAACACCTCATACCAATCCGGTGGACCAACTCATTAAACCTAGCGGGAGGCAAGGCTTTGGTGAGAAGATCTGCCAATTGGTATTCTGTACCCACAAAATATAATTCAACAGTACCAGTTCCACGTGATCCTTATTGAAATGATATCGAAGATCGATGTGCTTTGATTTCGAGTGCTGAACTGAGTTGCACGAGATCGCAATGGCACTCCGATTGTCGCAGTACATCGGGATTCTGTCAAATACGTAACCATAGTCTTTGAGTTGTGTTCTCATCCAAATGACTTGAGCACAACACGGCGACATGGCTACATATTCTGCTTCGGTTGAGGACAGCGATGTACAATCCTGCTTCTTCGATTGCCATGACACCAGTTTATCACCAAGAAATTGTAAAGCTCCTGAAGTACTTTTCCGTGAGTCTAAGCATCCTGCGTGGTCAGCGTCTGAAAAGCGATTAGTTCAAAACCAGAATCCTTCGGATACCAGATCCCAAGTTAATGGTTCCCTTTATGTATCGGAGGATTCTTTTAGCCTCAGAGAGGTGGGTTTCAGTTGGTCGCGACCGATAACGAGAGCAAAGATATACGGCAAAGACAATATCAGGTCTGCTAGCTGTTAGATACATGAGAGACCCAATAATACTAAGGTATTTTGTAGGGTCCACCAATTTCCCATGTAAATCAGCGTCTAGCTTCTTGGTATGAGCCATTGGTGTGGCATAGGTGTCACAGGTTTTCATTCCAAATTTGTGTAACAATTCAAGGGCATATTTGGACTGACTCAAGAAAATACCACGGGGTGATTGATGAACTTGTAGTCCTAGAAAGAACGTAAGTTCACCCATCATGGACATTTCAAAATGTTTCTTCATTAGTTTTGCAAAAGCGATTGAGTACTTTTATGTGTTGACCCAAAAATGATGTCATCCACATAAATTTGAACAATTAAAATATGTTCCCCGTGATATTGTATGAAAAGAGTAGGGTCAACCGAACCTTTGGTGAAATTATTGGCAATGAGGAAAGATGATAGCTTATCGTACCATGCCCGAGGAGCTTGTTTGAGACCATATGAGCTTTGTTGGGTTTGTAGACATGATTCGGGAACGCGGGATCAACGAATCCTTCGGTTGGTGACATAAACCGTTTCTTTAAGTTGCCCATTGAGCAGGTTTTGACATCCATCCAGAAAGACCGTTATATTCATATGAGCCACGAACGTAAGAAATATCCGAACAGCCTCAAGACGAGCAACCGGAGCAAAAGATTCTTCAAAGTCAATACCCTCTTCCTGACGATAACCCTTAGCCACCAGACGTGATTTATTTCGGATAACATTCCCTTCAGCATCCAATTTGTTTTTCCAAATCCATTTGAGACCAATGACGTAGACACCTGTTGGTCTTTCAACCAGTTCCCATACTTCAAGACGTTTGAATTGGTTGAGTTCTTCTTGCATGGATTCAATCCAGTTGTCTTTTGTCATTGCGTCTTTGATGTTTTTAGGTTCAGATTGGCAGACAATGAGTGCATAAATGCAATGTTCACCATCTGAGTGAAGACGTTGTCTTGTAACGACTGGTTGATTCGGGTTGCCAATAATGTTTTCTAGAGGATGGTCTTTTGTCCATCTATGTGTGGAGGGTTGATGTTGGTATACATTGTGCAGATTTTGAGGATTCAAATGGCTTGTTGAAGATTCTGCGACATCAGGTGCAGCAGTCTCATTAGCAAACGGGTTAAAGAACGCATTTGGATCAAAATCTGCAGGTTGGGGTACTTCATTCAGAACATCATCAGTCGGTTCATCATTGTTGGAAGCAGTTTGTTCAACTGTTGTGTTGGAGTCAACTGGTGGTGCTTCTTTAACCGTAGTTGTTGTAGCGGTGTATCGGTATAAGAGTATTATAAGGTTGAGCAGCGGAAACAGCGGATACACCTGGAGCACGTTCATCAATATCGTCACTGAACAGCGGAGCAAATAACCTTTCCATTTGTTGACGAGTAAGCTGGGGCTTTGTTCAGCTGATGATGGGGTTTGAGGGAAGTTTAAGCGGTTGTGTCCGGGTTCCAAGTCTGTTATACTCGGAAGCCATTTCCGTAAGTTCATCAAAATGAGCATGAATCGTTTCCATAACCTCCTTTGTTCGACGATTCCAGATTCGGAAACCTTTAGAATTATCACAATATCCTATAAAGACTCCAATGTCAGCTTTGGCTTTGAGCTTTCCAAAGTCATCACGATCATTATTCGGATAGCAAAGAGATCCAAATACATGAAAGTGTTTGAGATTCGGTTTTCTGTTGTGGACAAGCTCAAAAGGTGTTTTGTTGTGGCGTTTTGTAATCATAGAACGGTTTTGAGTATAGCATGCAGTAGATACAGATTTACGCCCATAAGTAATCTGTAAGTTTAGCATTGATTAACATTGTTCTTGCAGCTTCCACTAACGTTCGGTTTCGTCTTTCAACAACTCCGTTTTGTTCGGTGTATGCGTGCAATAGATGACTGATGCTGAATTCCCACTTTCTCATAAAATTCACGAAGAGTTTGGTTAACAAATTCATTGCCTCTGTCTGTTCTGATTTGGCGAACGGTGTTTCGTAGCTGAACTTGTATTTTCGTGAGAAAGGTGATGATCATCTGTGGAGCTTGATCTTTGCTTCGAAGAAAGTAGACCCAAGTCCAGCGTGAATAGTCATCAACAATTACTAAGATGTAGCGTTTGCCATTGATCGTTTGCACGTGCATCGGGCCACACAAATCCATGTGAAGAAGATGAAGCACATGCTGAGAGCTGTGTTCCACCTTTGAAGGAAAATGAGCACGAGTGCTTTTGCCTTGTTCACAAGCTGAGCAAAGGTGATCTTTAGAATACCGAAATCGTGGGAGTCCTTCAACTAGTTTGTGTCAAGCAAGGTTGGTGATGGTTTGAAAGTTTAGATGTGAGAGACGACGGTGCCATAGCCAGGATTTTGTTGATGTTGCCTTTGAAAGTAAGCAGATGGGAGAAGAAGCAACCATGTCTTGCATAGAGATAGTGTAAAGACTGGAATTACGCGAGCCAGACATAAGGTCGTTTCCTTGTAGATCACGAATGAAACAAGTTTTCTCCCTGAAAGCAACCTCCAAATCTCCATCACAGAACTGACCTACTGAAAACAGATTGTGACCAAGGCCTTCCACATAATAAACCCTGCTAATTTCGATGTTCCCATTGATATAATCTCCGTAGCCCATGATAGCTGCGAAGTGATCATTCCTGAATCTGACAGTGCCAATGAACTTTGCAATAAAGTTTGATAACAGTTTAAGGTTGCCTGTCATGTGTCGGGAACATCCGCTATCAACAATCCAGAGAATGATCTGTATCACCTGCATTACACACAGACGACACAGATGGAATAGAAGTAGATGTGGAACCCGAAATGTTAGAGGGTTCCGGAGCAGTTATTGTAGACATACACACATCAATAGCTTTAGGTATCCATTTAAATCCTAGTGTGTTATATATCCATTTCTTCCATCTCCAACTAGTATTTGCTTTAGTCTTAGTGAATGCACTAGGTGGTACTACATTCCTAGGAGGTGAAACTGGAGCTACAGGGACAGCAAAGCGTTTCTTAGAATCTAAAGAGGGCGGTCTACCAAGCACAGACTTAAAAGATTAGTGGGCCTTGAGGTATTCCGGTTCTTAGGATTCCTTAAACGAGAGATGATAGCTTTAGCAACACATTTATCATGACAATCAGAATTCATACTTTTACGACAAATAACACAAGGTGCATCAGACTGAATATCAAAAGTGCTTAAAGGTTTAGCATTTGTTACATCACTATTTCTATTACATTTGCCAGACGCAATATCTATAGTGGAAGCAACGTGAGTCTTATTCATAGTCCTAGGGTGTTCTTCTACTTTAGCATTCCTTATTGATCTTTTCTTAGGTCGCAACTTCCTATTCTTCAATGTAGTGCTCCTAGGCTGTGAAGTGCGGACGTTTGGAAAAGACGTAACTATTCATGTTTCAGTAGAAGGAGGCACGTTAGCAAATTGTGATTTGGCAGTAGTGATTCTAGGTTCACGATTACTAAGTGTTACTGGGGCTATTCTCTTAATCACGGTAGGCGGAAGTTGTTCATACTTTCCTAACATTTCTCTTAACTTGAAGATAGTGTGAATCAGATCTTGATTTTCAGACCGAATATTTCCAGCAAAATGCATAACTTCTTTAGTGTGTGCAAGATAATGATCAAGTTCATTTGATGCTTCATCACGAGTCTTTTGAGTAAATCAAATATGACACCATATTCCTTTTAACTTTTACAAGTTCTTGTTCATATTTTGAGATTTTACACTTAAAAGACACGTTTTGATCATCCAATTGATCAATTTTTGGATTGGGCGATTTTGTGTTGAAAAGCAAGTTGTTGATCGTGAATATCTTTTTGACACCAATTAAGACGACGTATTGCATTTGAAAGTTCGTTTGACAATCGTTTATTTTCAACTTTTAAGGACTCGATCTGAAGCACATTATCAGTGTTCTCAACATTTACCACAGAATCAACAGTATCAGCAGAGATATAATCAAATGCATATGACAAAGAATTCAATAGCACAACCTTATGGACATCAGCATGGATGACATCTTCTAAAACAAGAGTCGATCAACATCTTTTCTCAACATTTTCTTTTTATGTTTAGTATTAGAAATAGATGTTTCTGTTTTCTCGAAAACGACCTTCATCAATCCAAGTTCCTTATGAAAGTCCCTTTCCCAAGACAATGCACAACTTTTCAAATTTTTAACATTTGGTAAAAGATTTTTCTCGAAAAATATCTCTTTGTTCTCACGCCAGAGGCGATTGAAAATGTTGAACTTTGATTTCAGAATGATATTCTATCTCATGTTGTAAAGTTTTGAGGTCAGCCATGAAAAGGTCAAAATATCGAAGAATTTTGCGATTTTCAGGTTTTGAGTTTACTTCACTGTTGGAAGGTAAAGGACCATAAGTTTGTGCATAATCTGGTTTGGGATTATCATTAGAAGACTCAGACGTTTTTATGATAATCCTTGGTGTGTTAGAAGAATCCGTTGGTGTGACGAAAGTGACCGCTTTTGAATAGTTAAAAGGTTTGTTGTAAACAACTTTTTCTAATTTTGATCGACTCTCGTCTTCTGCATCTAATTCCTCTTGACGATGATATTCAACAACACTCATAAAAGAATTATCAATTTTATATTCTGCACTGGAAACTTCAGGATTTGGTTTGAATGCTTTGGTTGAAAGCTTAGGTTTGTAATCAGCAAGATTCGGTCCATATCCATTTGGATTGGGTTTTAAAGTAAACTTTTCAATGGTTGTGACCGACTCGCCATGTTTGTAAACAACAGTTTTTAAACTCTTTAAGTTTGTTTTGCAAGCCGATGATTTCTTCCAGATGATCATCTATTCGTTTCGTTGAATGCTTTTTGTATGCAGAGAACTGTTTTTGACAAGTTAACAACTCAGCCTTAGCTTTTTGATTTTCCAAGGTGAGAGCGTTAATTTGCTTTTTTATGTTCATGTTTCAGTTGTTCTATTTCAGACAACAAAGCATTCTTCGAAGCGGCTAGATCACGCATCTGTCTTTCTAAATATTTTTCGTTTTGATGAGATTTGGCAAAGGCTGCTTCAAAACCGTTGTCACGTTTTTCTTGAGTTTTGAAAAAGTTGAGTTGCTTTTGTAAACATTCAAAATCCTTGGTTAACAGTGCATTTTTTCTTTTCAAGTCCGGATTAATGGCATGACATTTTTCCACTATGGTCTGTTGGTCTTGTATTAAACGAGCAAAATCTGGATGAGGCAAAAGTTCGGTGTGTTCAACGTGAGTCACAACATGATCATTACTTAGATCCTCAAGTATAACCACGGAGTCAATTAGATTATCAATGGAGACCGTTTGGTCATCTTGATCGTCAAATATAACGACGGGTCTAGTTGAAAATCGTCGGAATGAGATGTGGATGACTCATTTTGAACATCTGAGCCTTGCCGGATTCAGATGTTGGCGGAGATATGAGATCAGAGATAAATATGGTTTGTTCGAGTACCTGAGACAAGCCATCAGTGTCATACACTGGGCCTGTGTCACTCATGTGTAACTCATGCATATTAGCCATCAACATAACAGCTGCATTGTCCTGCAAGTCCTCCATATCATCATCTGAGTCTGCATTTGCCATAAAGCTCTGTTCTTTGTCTGTGAGAGTTCCACCAGCTTCATCCTTAAGAGCCAAAAGAAGAGCCTCTTTGTGATAAGCACTGCCCCTTGTCCTTGGCTTTGGGCATGCATTAGCCAGGTGTCCCTTCTCATTGCAGTTGTAGCATCGAAGACCATTCAACCCATTCTGAGCATTTCCTTGTTCCACCACTTGAGCTCTATTGTTATTCCTACCCACAGGATTAAACCCTTGACCACCGCCCATCTGACGACCATAACCACGATTCTGAACTTCAACTCGTCCATTGTTCACAACAGCTTGATTCCTTGTGTTAGATGAGGAACGAATACGGTTGTTGGATTTGTTGGTATAACGGCTAAAGGCATTAGCAATCATAGCAAATCCTTGTTGCAATGCTTCGAACGGATCAGATTCCTCATTAGCTTCATTGACAAGTGCTTGAGCATTGTTGTTGTTGTATGGAACCAATTGAGTTTGTTGAGATTGAGGCTGTGAAGGATCATATGGTGTGATTGTAGCAGTTGGTTGAGTTGCTGGTTGAGGAGAATAACTGTTTTGAGCATATAAGGCAAGTTGTTGATTTTCCGGATGTGTCGGTGGAGCAATTTGAGCACGGAGAATCCTTTCCCTATCAACTTCCTTTTCATGAGGCTTCAAGTAATCGTACAACAATCCATATGTAGAATGATGCAAATTCTTCGCTTGACGGAGAAAAATGACATACTTCTCCCATTCAGGACCAAGACTACTCAGGAACTTAGTATTCACTGCAATTCTTGGCATGATGATGTTGTGTTTATCCAAATCATTGATGATGTCTGAAAAACGATGATGATAAGACTCTAGTGTCTCTCCAGGTTCAATCATGAAGTGTTCATAAGCCAAGTAAATTTTGGATTCCAAATCCTCCTGATTGAGTACAGATCCTTCCATAAGAAGATGAATATGATCCCACATTTCCTTTGCAGTCTTTTGAGCATCAACACTTTGAAGAATTGGGTTAGGTAATCCTAAGAGGATATATTGCATTGCAAGTTCAGCAGCTTCATAGTGTAGAAGTTCCTCTGCATTTAGGTCGGCAACAGTAGCAATGTTGGATTGTTCATCTCTTGGTAGATTAGCATTTGGATCGGCGGGTACGATAACAGTAGGCATTTGAAATGGACCTTCCAAGATAACCTTCTTTAAGAACTTTCCATGTGGCTTCTTCAGATCACAAAATCTAAAGAACCTTATCACCCATTGATCGTAGTTTCCTGGAGTGAGCATTGGAGGTCTATCAAGTGATCCAGCCTCATGAATTGATTGTTGGCTACTTAAAGCTTCACAAATCTTTGCAAACCAAGTAGGTTCCTTCATAGTGTTCCTTGATGGATGTTGATTGAATTCGGTTGTGTAGGGTTGAACTTGAAGACTTGGTGGTGGTTGAACCATTTGAGTTTGTGGAATTGCAGCAAGTTGTGGAGTATGTTGTTGATTAAATTGTTGTTGATAAATTGCTTGTTGTTGATTCCATTGTTGATGTTGTGGAGTTAGTTGTTGTTGACGTTGAGAATAAGTGTAAGGGAAATAGTTAGAGTATGGTGGTTGTGACATGTTGAAAACTTATGTTGGTAAAAATGGATCTTTGTAGTCGAATGAACCTTTGTTGATGAAGAGTCCTTAGGCGTAGAAATCACAAGAAACCAAGTAGAACTTATGCGTAAAAACACCAAAGTTACGCGTAAAAATCACTAGTTACGCGTAGATTTAGCTTACGCGTAAGTAGGGAAAAGATGCTAAAGTTATGCGTAGACACAAATTTAGGCGTAGAAAGTTAGACGTAGGATTACCTTATGCGTAAGACTAGGCTTATGCGTAAGATGAATCTTATGCGTAGGATTTCTACGTGTAAGCTTTATGCTTATGCGTAAGTTTAGGGTTTTATCCCAAATGATCTTTTACACTATCACAGTGCAAAAGATATCCAAAGTCGACGTGTTTTCAGGCTTATCCAAGCAAGAAACCACGGAGTAAACCACGAAACTGAAGATCAAACCACGGATAAAGTTACGCGTAAGATTAGGGTTTCACTTACGTGTAGCTTACTCGTAAAAATGATTTTGCCCAAATTTGTTTCTAAACCAGATTTTTGTTATGGAATAGCTTCAATATAACCAAAAGTGTGAAACTTGATGAACCAAAACAGCTAAACGGGTTACGCGTAGAACGACACCCACGAACAAAAACACGCTTAAAAACTTAGATCCACGCGTAAAGGTTGAAACTTTTTTCCAAAAACAAGTATTTTAACACCTTAAAACGTTGAAAGTACAAGAATCTTTGATTAAAAAGTGTAAAAAACGAATTTTTAAGCAAACCAAAGTGGTAACCACGTTTACGCGTAAGACCGAAACAAAAACTTCAAAAACGAAAGTGTTAACCCAACTATTTGGCGATTGATACCACTGTTAGGTCACTAGATTTACCACACAAGCTTAATAGAAAGATAGAGAGGCGATTGAACAAGTAAACAAACACACACACACGATATGAGTAGCACGGTTTAGGCGTAGATGTATGTGAAAGAAATAACTTGAACAGCCAACCTTCAAATGAAGGTTTACAAGAGTATTTATAGGAGGGAAGCTAGGGCAACACTCATAGTCCCTTCCTTTCTCCTATGGGCTTGGGCCTAAGCTCATGGGCCTTCTACATAAGCTTAAGGCTAATAACAAACATAAAGGCCATAATTAAGCTACCTATTACATATGAGTAACTAACACTTGAATAAAGGTTTAGGAGTGATTCCAACAAAACCCTTATCCTGAAGTTGAGCTTTGAGTTCATCATTTTTTACCATTAAAGAGGTTGTTTGTTCTAAAGTCTTAGTTCTAGTTTCTTTGACTAAGTCACTTAGTTCTTTGTGATGCCTTTTCAAAGTCTCATTTTCTTTAAGTAATCTAGCCACACACAGTTTCAATTTGATGTTCCTTGATTTAATTACATCGATGTCATGTTTAGCTTTGACTATATTACTTTTCTCATTCAGGACAGATATATGTTTCTTCAGATTGTTGATTGTCGAGTTTTTGTCTTGAAGCTGAGCTTTCAAAGTGTTTATTTCAAAAAATTCACAGAATTCAGGAAATTTCGGGTTTTTACATGGTTTGTTAGTTTGAAGACTTTCCTCCTTACTTTGTATTGCAAGTTCAAATGAAATGCAATGTTTTTCAAGTTGCAAGAATCTGTTTGAAAGTTCATCAAAAAATTTCATTTCAACCATATCATTTGTTTTGAAACACTTAGTCCCAGTTTCAGCCTCAGCCAAAGAACATATGTTAAAATCATGTTCAGTATCTTGATCAGTTTGTACAAGCATATTAGCAGATGCATTATGTTGAACAATTAAGGGTACCTCAGCACATGACACCTATTCATTTACCGGTTAAATATCTGCATCCACATCTTGTGTAACAAGAGTCACTGAACTGTTGGTTGTGTTAAGCTTATCTATCTCTGATTCCTCTGCATTAGTGACAACTGATCCAGCATCTGATGCTTTACCTGAATCAACAATACTATCTCTTGATTGCACTCGACATTCATTTACCTTGTCAGCATACTTTAGTTTGTGATGTGCTCTTTCCTCAATGTACTTCTTAACAGTATCCATGTGTTGGATTAATGTTCCTCTTAACACATCAGCTTCCATTCCAGTGTGACTAGCAAAGCACATTTCTGTCATATCATCTTCATAATCCTAATCGTATTTACCATTGACGAATGACTAAAATTGTTTGTTGATCACCTGAAGTGCAGCCCTGGATCCGGCTTCTTGAATTTTTTTTAAGTTGCTCTAAGTTCAAGAACAATGTGCCCGTGAAAGTCTGTACATCTTGACCGAAAAATGTCTTAAATGCTCGTACGAATCCCATCTTGAATCCATTTCCTTCTAGAAGTATCGTGAGGTGTGAATGAAGTTGTCAAAAAGGTTCAATGCAACTCTCCTTTGCATGATCTTGCAGTTGCTGTAACTGGTGCAACTCTTTCTCATGTGAATTTGAGCACACAGATTCCATATTAGCATTATCCGACTCAAACATGTTAATCTGTTGTACATTGTTGGGTATCTTCTGTTCATCGATCACGTCTTACGATTTTAGTATCTCATATACAACTAAATCCGAAGTGTTAGGCATGATGTTGACATGCACGGTATTTTACTAGTCTATGATTTAAACCGATAAATAGAATCTTTTGCGGGATTTTACAAAATCAAGAAGGAACCGTGAGACAATGACCAATTGAACATGTTAAGATAACTGATGGATCGGCACAATGATAGAAGATTTTATGTTAGGAGTGATGATTGTTTGAAGTATTAGCTGAACTATTGTTTAGTTGTATGTTGTTGATGCAAAAATTTGATTTCAAAACTTAAAAACCCTTATATCTTCTTTCCGGAGCGGTTATAGGCCTCAAAGGTTGACTCGAATGGACTTTAGTCTTGCTGAGTTGCCATTGATGAGGGTATTTGTGATAAACTTGATGTATGATCGATTCAACGATAAATGAGTTGTGTTTTATGAAGATTAAGAACGGTTGTTGTAGTGAAGATTTGGTCTGAAAACTTAAAAACCTCAATAACTTCCTTTTGGAGGGGATTTAGGCCTCGAAGAATTCGTTTCACGACTTTGTGGTGAAACCTTACAATATTCAGGCTGTTCCGGTCGTTTTGACTAGAGATGGCAAAAAAACCCGTACCCGATGGGGACCCGATCCCCAAACCCGATTTGACTAGGGAATCCCCGAGTTGACCGGGGATGGGGATGGGGATGGGGAATCCCCGAATTATGAAAACGGGGATGGGGCGGTATAACAACCCGTAAAATTTTCAGATTATTATAATAATATTTATTACGTCATAAAATTCAAATCGGCTATTTTCTGACAGTTGTCAATATTTAAATTTAAAAACGAGAGGTAATCTCATTTCTTTAAAATAAGACACCGCACACACGATACTTGTCCACTAAGTATTTATATAGTAAATGTGGAATTTATTATTGTCCAAGTTAAATTTAAGCATACATAAGCTTAAACCGTTGTTTTGGGAAGTTATCCCGCACACTGCAGCACGCAGTAACATACAGAACTAAAAATAAATACTTAGATAAGTGAAATATACACATTTTAACATTCACTGATAATTTACGAAAGAAAACGAGAGGTTATCTCGTGAATTTAGAAAATCACAGCACCGCACGCATACCGACACCAAATTAATAACGGCAAACAGTTATAATAAAATTTCTACGTAATAATAATAATATATTATTACACTTACAAAAACATTTCTAAAAATGAAACTTTTATATTTTTCGAGTACCGGGAAGGTACATTTACACATAGACTCGACAAAATACGGAGTACATACTGTACTGTGTTGTAATAAAACAAAAGAAATAAAAAAAAATCCTTATCCCACTTTTCCTTTCCCCCAACGTTTTCTTCTGACTTTTCTGTCTCCCCTACTCCTCTCCTACGCTCCAAATCACCAAAGTGGTGTATTCTCCTTCCTGTTGATAGTCAAGGTCCGAAATCCACTTTGTCATCACCCCAATTCTATCCAAGCTACTCCCTAGCAGTCATAAGGGGTACCATGCGTGGCTGGGAAGAAGGAGACCAAAGCCAAGAATGGGTATAATCAATTTTGAAGAATCTGGAGTATCACTATCAACCTTCCATTCTCACATCTATAGAAGAAACAAGATTTCACAGAGTCTTCACTCACTTTCAACCCAATCCAAAAATTAGGGTTCATACAAAATTAGGGGTTCTTGAAATTGAGAAGGGGGTTTTACTATTTGGAGTGTAGAGAGTCCGTATCAAGTACCAAATTGGAGAATTTTTGGTTCACCATCTTAATTTTTGTAAGAAATTTATATACTCTTTGTGATTAATGGATGGAAAAGTCATAATATATTTTTTTTCTCATGCCATCGACTCATACATAATTTCAATTTATTTTGTTGTTGTTATTAATCTTGTGTGGCCAAAGTAAATCAAGAATGCAAACTATAAAATTTGTATTCGCTTGAAAAATTAGAAATGCTTCTTTGACATCTTCTTGATTTATGTGATGTTCACTTATGAATAAACCCACAGCAGTGGGTATGATGGGTTACTTGTTTGTCCTTCAAGTCCCTATTTCAATCTTAGAGTCCATTTGATAAGTTGCATGCTGAGTAAGTTGGTTGTGTTTGGTCTTTCTCGTGGGTCGAAAACCACCACAGCGGTAAGCAGAGTTGGTTGGTTAACCCGACATAGGTTTCTAGTAGTTTTGTTTATGTTCAATTGTTGGTTATGGTCGATAAACCACTATGAGCGACCCCTAGTGGTGTGTTGTATGTCGAGCTTTGTGGTTATGTCAAACCACAATGAGTTGATTTTGATGCTATACTTTGGATTCCATACTTCCCAACTAGTTAAATGAATGGGACTAAATCCTTGTTGTGTTTGGTTTATATGTCGACCACTGTTCAACAGTGGGCAAAAATTGGTTTTGCCATTTTGCACTCTTGGTGACTACTTCCAAAGACTATGGACTAAAGATGTGATGTGCTACCTGTGTACAAGTTTTAAATTTATAAAAGACGAATTACCAATTTTACTAATAACACATACGAGCAAGTGCACTCGTCCGTTATAGCAAGATTATAAAGGTAAGTCGGGATCGTTCGCAGGGATTTGAGTGAATCTGATTAACAAGTTTGAATCAACTAAGACAATCCAAAACATATAACAACGCAAATAGATATAACGAAATTCAGATGATTAAAAACTACACTTGCTTAAACTAGTTTCTTATCCATGATTAGTATGATTGTGTTAACCTCTTAACATGTTGGTTGAGATAACTAGTTGGTGTACTAATCTATTGTTCTTACAAGTTAAACCTTCGTCAAGATTTTAGTTTATAAAAACAAGCATTAAGTTTAACCAATCAATTCAAGATCAATTCAAGTTTCATAAGTTTACTTTCATAAACTTAAACACAAAAACATCAACTTGTTTATCAAATTGCTTAAGAAATGGTCAATACAAAAGGTAACCGATTATAGACAAAAGGCTACAATTGATTATTAACAACTAATCTTACGACCTTTTAGATGTTTCCAATCAATCCAACTTGATAATCAAAAAGCGTCTTTATTACAATCACACCTTAGTTCCTTTGTTTAATCAAGAATAATGGGTAAAAACAATCATCCATAGACAAAATGATTATAACTAGTTGAATAACAATAAGTTCTTTCGACCTCGACAATTACTATCAACTAGTCAAACTTGATTAACAAATCTCACTATGAAACTTTAGCACAATTGGATCTTAGAATCAACTTGAAATTGAATTAAAACATGTTAACACAATCACTAACTAATCATATGATAATCAAAATCATTTAAGCAAGTGTATAAAGAAACTAGCCACTCATAGCAAACATAAACCTAAACATAAACTCAGAACTTTGAACATTAGAAAACATAATTAAGAGTCTTACAATGCTTGGAATAAGATTACAAATGGTGAAGTAATGATTCCCAAAGTATTGGGGTAGACTCCTTGGTGTTTTGGCCTCCAAATGTGGAACTTCTGGAACTCCAAACTTTCCTGGACTTTTAAGGACGAATTTGAGAGCTTAAGAGCTTTGTTTGATGAGTAGAGAGAGTTGTATTGAAGTGTGTGTCTCATATGCTCACAAGAGGTCTCTATTTATACTAGTTCCAAGGCCTAGGGTATTAATTGCTGAACTTGGCATCCAAGGAGTTAGGAAGGGACTAGAATACACCAAGGGAAGGACCTAGAATCGTTTGGATGCAAAGGGGAAACTTAGTGATGAAGATTTGGCAGAAACAGGCTCTCCAACCGGATCGGTCACATGACCAACCGATCCTATTGGTCTTCTACAAAGGTTCCAACCGTTCCGGTTGCGGGCAGCGACCGAACGGTGGGATGGGCGTCTGGCACTTTTTGGTCGACTTCCAACCGATCCGGTTGCTATTGCAACCGATCCGGCTGGTCTCCCTGAGTTACGGAAAATTGATCTTTACTTCGTTTAGACTTGTAGAACTTGGTTCTTCAATCACTAAAGTCTTCAATGGTACTTGAGATACTGATTTGTGCTTGACATGCTTCACTGAAACATGAATCTTCTAATTGTTGAACATTCCTTTACTTTTCCCTCTGTTTCCCTGCACTTGGTTATAAACACTAGACAAACATCTTTTGATGCGATTAAGCACTGAAATTGTACAAATATAACCAAATAACATATACAAAAGCACACATAACGCTATTGGAAACATGTACAATCTGAGCGTTATCAAATTTCCCCACACTTAAACTTTGCTTGCCCTCAAGCAAATCTAGGAAAAATATCCACTGGTACAAGATCATGATTACGAAAAATGTGATGCAAATCAACCAAGTACAAGTACGAGAGAAGATTCATCAATTATGCTTTTAAGAGCAAAACTTTCGAGATGTTTGACGATATCTAATGATTTTCTTGCATGATTAACATTTCAAAACACCTCACGAAAAAGGAACGAAATATAATTCACTCAATCACTCAATTTTTAGTGGAGTAACAAGATAAATCACACTCATTGCTCAGTCATGATTAGATTATCACCATAAGCTTGTACAAGAAATAAAACTCCACCGACGTGGCGTGAGCACCAAGCAAAAACATCTAAAAAGGAATTTTATTCGGTTTATAATGATATGGCTAAGGGTTAACGGCATGGATTAGGCATGGGATTATTTATGAAATTGGTGTTAAATAAAATAGAATCAAGTCTAATACCCGAGTTGCTAGCTACCAAACAATCCGCAAACCAATTCTAATACCCGAGTTTCTATACTCATGTTTAAGACTCAATAAAGTTTAACTAACTTTTTGAATCTTTCAATATTTGTGTTGTTGTTTTTGCTTGTGTGGCTTTATTTAAGTTTGGTATTAGATTTTCAAAGGTTTGAGTGCATTGGCTTATGGAAAGGTATACGCAGAAAAGGATATCAAGGATGAACAAAGCTCCGAAGAAAAGAAAATGAAGCTATAATCATTTATTGGTTTGCGGATCGGTTGGTCATGTAACCGATCCGGTTGGTCTTCTACAAAGGTTCCAACCGTTCCGGTTGCGGGCAGCGACCGAACGGTTGGATAGGCGTCTAACAATTTTTGGTCGACTTCCAACCGATCCGGTTGCTATTGCAACCGATCCGGTTGGTCTCCCTGAGTTACGAAAAATTGATCTTTACTTCGTTTAGACTTGTAGAACTTGGTTCTTCAATCACTAAGGTCTTCAATGGTACTTGAGATACTGATTTGTGCTTGACATGCTTCACTGAAATGGGTTTCTTCTAATTATTGAACATTCCTTTACTTTTCCCTTCGTTTCCCTGCACTTGGTTATAAACACTAGACAAACATCTTTTGATGCGATTAAGCACTGAAATCGTACAAATATAACCAAATAACATATACAAAAGCACACATTACGCTATTGAAAACATGTACAATCTGAGCGTTATCAAATTCCCCCACACTTACACTTTTCTTGCCCTCAAGCAAATCTAGGAAAAACATCCACTGGTATAAGATCCTGATTATGAAAAATGTGATGCAAATAAACCAAGTACAAGTACGAGAGAAGATTCATCAATTATGCTTTTAAGAGTGAAACTTTCGAGATGTTTGACGATATCCAATGATTTTCTTGCATGATTAACATTTCAAAACACCTCACGAAAAAGGAACGAAATATAATTCACTCAATCACTCAATTTTTAGTGGAGTAACAAGATAAATCACACTCATTGCTCAGTCATGATTAGATTATTACCATAAGCTTGTACAAGAAACAAAACTCCACCGACGTGGCGTGAGCACCAAGCAAAAACATCTAAAAAGGACTTTTATTTGGGTTATAATGATATGGCCAAGGGTTAAGGGCATGGATAAGGCATGGGATTATTTATGAAATTGGTGTTAAATAAAATAGAATCAAGTCTAATACCCGAGTTGCTAGCTACCAAACAATCCGCAAACCAATAAATGATTATAGCTTCATTTTCTTTTCTTCGGATTTCCACAACTCTTCTTTTTTCTTCACCATGATTATTTTTCTTCGAACATAGCACATTGGCTAATACATTCATACTTTCAACATTTTTTTTCAAACATAAACTCATCCATAAAATGGCTCAATCAACTAACAAGATGCGGTACTCATAATCATTTGAACAATCTTCACTTTTTGGGTGACTAGTAACCAACCATTTAGACATTGATAAGGGTTAGGCTAAGGTTTAAAGTGTAAAATCTTTTTGTATTTTTCTGGATGGAACAAAAACGAAAAGGATGGCTCAGAGGGTGTAACTAGGGGTATCTAGCGCTAAAGATGAGCGCTACAAATGGGTCCATGTAGGTGGTTAACTAACCAATGTGGCTAGCTAATATAGCATGATATGAAAAATGAAAGGCCATTTGGGTTAAATCCTAATGTGCCTCTTTATCACACGAATTTACTTATATCGCACGAATGCGATCTCACTGCGGTCTGGTAATGATTTACAAGTACAAGTTCTAGAATAAATAAAATCACCGGTACACTCATAGCAAGAGAATCCAAGCATAAAAGATGTATGCTTTGTATAGAACAGGCTCAAATCCTCATAATTTAGTGGAAAGGGCTATAATTTGTGCTAGCAAATGCTTATCGATCCCAGAATGAATTGCAATATTAATCGAAACACTTCTCAAAGTTTCAAATATTACAAGTTTGATCCAGTTATTCTAATATATTACCTTAAAAGCGGGAAAAGTAACTAGATCACAAGGGCAAACAAAAATTTTAATTATAAGCTTTAAAACTCTAATTTTACTATTCACCCCCCACACCCCCACACTTAAGTTAAACATTGTCCTCAATGTGAAAAACGAACTTCAAAGTATAGAGATAGGGAAAATAAGGATGAAACCAGATATTCCAATGAGTTTGTCAGCTTAATTTTCTTCATTCCTAGCGTCCACTGGAGTAATCATTACCTGCACAAAATCTTATATACAAACAAAAGAGTTTATTTAAGATGTGGCACCCCCTTACACTTAAGTTCAACCAAAGGTTTAAACTTTAGGGCGTGACCACAGAAAATCAAATCGGAAACACACGGGTTGCCTCCCGAGAAGCGCTTGTTTTATTACCGAGTCATCATCCTGACTCGAATCTTCCCGAATTCACTTGGCCACAGATGCAGCCTTGAACATTTTGAAAAGTTCGGGGATATACATGAATTCTTCACCAGTAGCATCAATATCGTCCCAGATGAACTCAGCAGATGGTTTCCAAGGAACAATTTATGGGATTCTTCCTGGAAAAGGTGCTACAAAGGTGATGGTTTCGAATTCATTTTTGGGGGAAACTGTCTCAACTGATATTTCATTCATTTGCTCCTTATCGTAGTATAATTTGATTCGGTGCCCATTAACAATGAAACTTCCACCCTGTTTGTCAAAAAGTTCGACATAACCGGATGGATATCCATGTTTAACGATATATGGTCCAAACCATCTTGGTTATAATTTAGGAGCTTTGAATTTTAATTTCATGTTGAAGAGCAGAACTTTATCTCCAGCTTTGAATTCTTTTCGAACTCTTAGCTTCTTGTCGTGATAAGCTTTAGTTCTGGCCTTATACAGTTTAGAATTTTCGTAAGCTCGGAGTCTTAATTCATCGAGTTCGTGCAATTGCAAGAATTTCTTTTCTCCAGCTATTTTGAGATCGGTGTTACAGTTTCTGAGAGCCCAGTAAGCACGATGTTCAACTTCGAACAGAAAATGGCAAGTTTTTCCATACAGGAGCCTGTAAGGACTTGTACTAATAGGAGTTTTATAAGCCGTACGAAATGCCCACAGAGCATCGTCAAGTTTCTTCGACCACACTGAAGGATTGTCCTTCACTGTTTTCTTGAGTATTCTTTTAAGAGCTCTATTGGTGTTTTCAACTTGGCCACTGGTTTGTGGATGATAAGCAGTCACGAATCGATGATGAACTCCATATCTTTTCATGGTTTTCTCCATTTGTTGGTTACAGAAATGCCCACAGAGCATCGTCAAATTTCTTCGACCACACTGAAGGATTGTCCTTCACTGTTTTCTTGAGTATTCTTTTAAGAGCTATGTTGGTGTTTTCCACTTGGCCACTAGTTTGTGGATGATAAGCAGTCATGAATCGATGATAAACTCCATATCTTTTCATGGTTTTCTCCATTTGTTGGTTACAGAAATGGGTTCCTCGATCGCTTATCAAGGATTTGGGTATTCCATAACGAGCAAAAAGCTTTTTGAGAAAATTAACGACGACGAGAGCATCGTTGGTTGGTAAAGCTTCAGCTTCTGCCCATTTGGACACGTAATCTATAGCAACGAGAATGTATTCGTATTTGTGGGATTTAGGAAATGGTCCCATGAAATCTATTCCCCAAATATCGAATATTTCACATACTTGAATGCTTGTCAACGGCATTTCGTCTCTTCGCGAAAGATTGGTGGTTCTTTGGCAAGCATCACAATTCTGAACAAGTGTATGTGCTTCTTTGAATATTGTTGGCCAATAGAATCCAGCATCAAAAACTTTTTTAGCTGTGGTGGAAGGACCATAATGTCCCCCAGTTGGGCCATGATGACATTCGTCAAGAATCTTGCGGGTTTCGGAACCAGAAACACATCTTCGGATCATTCCGTCAGGACAAATTTTGAAAATATATGGCTCTTCCCAAAAATAGTATTTAAGTTCCGAAAAGAATTTGCTCCTTTGAGCGTGAGTTAAACCTTTTTTTAGAATTCCTCCAGCGAGATAGTTCGCAAAGTCAGCAAACCAATGATCGTCATTTCCATCGACGGTCATGAGAGTTTCATCAGGGAAGTAATCGTCGATTTCTTCTTCCTTTAATTCCTCAAGATCTGGGTTTTCAAGACGTGATAAATGATCAGCGGCTAGATTCTCTGCTCCTTTCTTATCTTTGATTTCGATGTCAAATTCTTGGAGTAGCAAAATCCATCGGATGAGACGCGGTTTAGCATCTTGCTTGGTGAACAGATATTTTAGTGCCGAGTGATCGGTGAACACGACTATTTTTGAGAGCACAAGGTAGGATCGGAATTTGTCGAACGCGAAAACTACGGCTAGTAATTCTTTTTTTGTGACAGTATAATTTTGCTGAGCACTATTTAGAGTCTTGCTAGAAAAATATATGGGCCGAAAGTTTTTTCCTTCTCGTTGGCCTAAGACGGCTCCAACAGCAAAATTGATGGCATCGCACATAAGTTCGAAGGGTAGTGACCAATTAGGTGAAACCATGATCGGAGCACTAGTTAGTTGAGATTTCAACGTTTCGAAAGCTTTTATGCAATCAGCATTGAAGTCAAAAATAGAATCTTTCTCAAGAAGTTTTGTCATCGGACGAGATATTTTTGAAAAATCTTTGATAAAGCGACGGTAGAAACTGGCATGTCCTAAAAAACTTCTAACGGCTTTGACGTTAGTTGGTGGTGGAAGTTTTGTGATAATGTCGATTTTTGCTTTGTCTACTTCCATGCCTGCACTGGAGATCTTGTGGCCAAGCACAATTCCTTCGGTCACCATGAAGTGACATTTTTCCCAATTAAGGACGAGATGTGCAGCTTCGCATCTTTCGAGCATTTTATCAAGATTTGAAAGACAAGCTTCAAATGAGTTTTCGAAGACTGAAAAGTCATCCATGAAAACTTCCATGGAGGTTTCGAGCATGTCTTGGAATATTGCTATCATACACCTTTGAAAAGTCGCAGGTGCATTACAAAGACCAAAAGGCATGCGCCGATATGCGTAGGTTCCAAAAGGACAAGTGAAAGTGGTCTTTTCTTGGTCATTAAGATCGATAGAAATTTGAAAATATCCTGAAAATCCATCGATGAAACAAAAGAATTTATTCCCTGCTAGTCTTTCAAGAATTTGATCCATGAACGGGAGTGGAAAATGATCTTTTCTGGTGGCTTTGTTTAATTTCCGATAGTCAATACAAACGCGCCAACCAGTGACAGTTCTAGTGGGTACTAGTTCATTCCGTTCATTAGTCACAACCGTCATTCCTCCTTTCTTGGGAACACAGTGAACGGGACTCACCCAAGGACTATCTTCGATTGGGTAAATGATACCAGCATCAAGAAGTTTTATGATTTCCTTTTTAACGACTTCTTTCATGTTAGGATTGAGTCGACGTTGACGTTCAACAACAGGTTTGATCCCATCTTCGAAATTGATTTTGTGTTTGCAGAAATTGGGACTAATTCCTGGGATATCAGATGTTTTCTAAGCGAAAGCTTGTTTGTGATTTTTGAGAACAGAAACTAAACTTTCTTTCTCATGGGCCTTGAGTAATGAAGATATGACTACTGGAAGAAGTGAATTTTCCTCCAAGTAAGCATATTCTAGATGATCAGGGAGAGGTTTGAGCACGAGATCTGTTGGTGGTTCTTCGATAGAGGATTTAATTCTCATCTCGTCATCGAAAGTTATTGCTTCAAAATTTTCTTCCTCCATTTCTTCCTCCTCCGTGTTATCTCCTTAGAATTCTACTTTCATGAAATCATCAAACTCTTTGTCAAAGTTTGTTTCAGTGATTTTTTCAGAAGTAGTCATGAATGGATCGGATTCGTTGAGCAACGCATCCAATTCTTCGTCAGTGACTTCATCGATAACATCGATGTTGAAACAAGCATCACTGAAATGTGGATAGCGCATCGCTTTATCGATTAGGAAGGTTATTCGATCTTCTCCAACTCCAAGGTTGAGTTCTTTTCCTTTCACTTTGAAGATTGCATCAGCGGTATTTAGGAAAGGTCTTCCTAAGATGAGTGGGACTTTACTATCTTCTTCCATTTCTAAGATTACAAAGTCCACGGGAAAAATGAATTTACCGACTTGAACAAGCATATTCTCTGCAATACCCACAGGATATTGATAAGAATGATTTGCTAATCGAATGCTCATTTTTGTTGGTTTAAGGCCGTTATTGCATAACTTGGAATATAGTGAATAAGGCATCAAATTGATACTTGCGCCAAGGTCGGCTAAAGCATCGCATTGAATATTATTCCCTAATGTGCATGGAATAAGAAAGCTCCCAGGATCTCCGAGCTTTGGTGGTATTTTGTTTTGGACAATGGCTGAGCATTCTTCGTTAAGGAAAGTAGCTGATATTTGCTCTAGCTTGCTTTTGTTATTAAGAAGTTCTTTCAAGAATTTCCCGTAATTGGGCATTCCAGCTAAAACACCAACGAGAGGAACATTGAGTCTAACCTCTTTGATTATTTCGATGAACTTTTTATAACGTTCTTCCATTTTTTTTCTTTCTTAAGGCGTTGAGGATATGGAATTTTTGGTGTGTACGCCTTGACAGATGGTGTGGTTTTCTTTTGGGTGTTTTGAGTTGTGTTGGTTTCCTAGGCTTCATCCTCACTATCTTGGGTGATAGGAGTATTTTCATTAGGATTTTGTGGTGGATCGTACGAGAGACCAATTCTTGTGAAGATAGCATTTATATGCTCATTTCTCGTTTGTGGTGGACGGTACGTCTTATTATTTGATGGTTTTGGGTTGGATTGGGTGTTACTTGGCAATGAACCAGTGGTCGAGAGGAATGTTGGTCAGAAAGTCTGCCAAATTTGTTTTCAAGATCTTGGATAGATGCTTGATGATTTTTTTGTCCCTGCTCAACTTTGGCTTTGAGATTGAAAAATTGATTTTTGATAAAATCATTTGCAGATTTTTGAGCCGCCACGAATTCTCTCATGGTTTTTTCAAATTCGGATTCTTCCATCTTTTTGTCGGAGTTTGGTGGTGGTGGATTGTCAGTTCGTGGTTGAGAATCACGGCTGTCATCCCTTGGTCGGCGGTCTTGCCAATTTCCAGAATTTCGACCGTAATAATTACTACGATATCCTCCTCCATGATATCCTCCTTGGATATAATTCGCTTCTCCTTCGTTAGGTCCACCCATAGGCTTATCGTCGCACTCAGACGATGGGTGATTTCCTCCACAATTGTTGCATCTGTCTCGCATTTCCTTCATTTCTTCTTTGATATCTTTGTATTACGAGTCGATTTTTGAGGTTAAGGCTTCCATTTTCTCCATGAGTTTTGAGGTATCGGTGTTTTCGACAAAAGCAACGGTCTTTCAAAGAGGTTTGGTTTTGGAATCTTTAGACCAATCGAGTTTGAGAAGTACTCGATCTTCGAGTAATTGGTGTGCATGTTAGGAGTCTTATAGAGAAAAATTCCTCCAGCATCAAGGATGCCTTGAGAAATTACATCTAGTCCATGGTAAAAGATTTAGATAATGGTTCCTTTTGATAATCCATGTCCACGACAACTACGAAGCAAATCTTTCATCCGAAGCCAAGCTTCGACAAGTGATTCATTGGGATTTTGTGAGAAAGCACGAATTTCTCCCATTAATCGATCAAACAGGGCAGGTGGAAAGAATCGGCTTACAAAGGCTTGCCTCATCTCCTCCCAAGTGTTGATAATTCCTGGGTTAATTCATTGTACCATACTTTAGTATCTCCAGCGAGTGATGATGGAAAAAGTTTGAGTTTGATGGCATTGACATCGGTGTCTCCATAACATAACATGCCACAAATTTCGATGAATTCGGAAATGTGTTTATGCGGATCGGCCCGCGCACGGCCATCGAATTGACGGTCTTTGATCATGGAAAGATGATGACCCTTCACGGTGAAGTTGTCACCAAGGTTGATAGCAACAATAGCACTCCCAGGGGTTGGTGCTATGGCTCGGTTGGTTCCCCACATGGGTTTATCGTCCGCCATGGGAAAAGGTAAATTGGTGAAAGCGTTGTAAACGACTTTTGCTTTAACAGGTTATCGAACGGTGGGTTTGGTACTCTTGGTACACGATTTTCTAATGGTATGAAAAGTGTTCTTCTTCTTCTTCGAATCAAACATTTGGGGTTGGTAAGAGGTGAAATTGGTTGTATTCCCGCTGTACGAGTGTTCATACAATGACCTAGAGAATCCAGGCAATATCTAAACACACGAACAAACAACGAAAACAGTTTTCTGGACAGAAAAGGGTAACCGGATCGGTTGCGAGGAGCGACCGATCGGTTAGATTGATTTGGTTGGGTTAAAGGTGCAACCGGTTTGGTTGTGTGGCAACCGGATCGGTTGAAGTTTCTGAGAAATTTTTTTTTTGGAATGAATCGACTGATGAAGATTCAAAACTTGCTAAAACATAATCAAATCCCCGGCAGCGGCGCCAAAAACTTGATGTGCTACGTGTGTACAAGTTTTAAATTTATAAAAGACGAATTACCAATTTTACTAATAACACATACGAGCAAGTGCACTCGTCCGCTATAGCAAGATTATAAAGGTAAGTCGGGATCGTTCGCAGGGATTTGAGTGAATCTGATTAACAAGTTTGAATCAACTAAGACAATCCAAAACATATAACAACGCAAATAGATATAATGAAATTCAGATGATTAAAAACTACACTTGCTTAAACTAGTTTCTTATCCATAATTAGTATGATTGTGTTAACCTCTTAACATGTTGGTTGAGATAATTAGTTGGTGTACTAATCTATTGTTCTTACAAGTTAAACCTTCGTCAAGATTTTAGTTTATAAAAACAAGCATTAAGTTTAACCAATCAATTCAAGATCAATTCAAGTTTCATAAGTTTACTTTCATAAACTTAAACACCAAAACATCAACTTGTTTATCAAATTGCTTAAGAAATGGTCAATACAAAAGGTAACCGATTATAGACAAAAGGCTACAATTGATTATTAACAACTAATCTTACGACCTTTTAGATGTTTCCAATCAATCCAACTTGATAATCAAAAAGCGTTTTTATTACAATCACACCTTAGTTCCTTTGTTTAATCAAGAATAATGGGTAAAAACAATCATCCATAGACAAAATGATTATAACTAGTTGAATAACAATAAGTTCTTTCGACCTCGACAATTACTATCAACTAGTCAAACTTGATTAACAAATGTCACTATGAAACTTTAGCCCAATTGGATCTTAGAATCAACTTGAAATTGAATTAAAATATGTTAACACAATCACTAACAAATCATATGATAATCAACATCATTTAAGCAAGTGTATAAAGAAACTAGCCACTCATAGCAAACATAAACATAAAATCAGAACTTTGAACATTAGAAAACATAATTTAAGAGTCTTACAATGCTTGGAACAAAATTACAAATGGTGAAGTAATGATTCCCAGAGTATTGGGGTAGACTCCTTGGTGTTTTGGCCTCCAAATGTGGAACTTCTGGAACTCCAAACTTTCCTAGACTTCTAAGGACGAATTTGAGAGCTTAAGAGCTTTGTTTGATGAGTAGAGAGAGTTGTATTGAAGTGTGTGTCTCATATGCTCACAAGAGGTCTCTATTTATACTAGTTCCAAGGCCTAGGGTATTAATTGCTGAACTTGGCCTCCAAGGAGTTAGGAAGGGACTAGAATACACCAAGAGAAGGACCTAGAATCATTTGGATGCAAAGGGGAAACTTAGTGATGAAGATTTGGCAGAAACAGGCTCTCCAACCGGATCGGTCACATGACCAACCGATCCGGTTGGTCTTCTACAAAGGTTCCAACCGTTCCGGTTGCGGCAGCGCCCAAACGGTTGGATGGGCATCTGGCACTTTTTGGTCGACTTCCAACCGATCCGGTTGCTATTGCAACCAATCCGGTTGGTCTCCCTGAGTTACGGAAAATTGATCTTAACTTCGTTTAGACTTGTAGAACGTGGTTCTTCAATCACTAAGGTCTTTAATGGTACTTGAGATACTGATTTATGTTTGACATGCTTCACTGAAACGGGAATCTTCTAATTGTTGAACATTCCTTTACTTTTCCCTCCGTTTCCCTGCACTTGGTTATAAACACTAGACAAACATCTTTTGATGTGATTAAGCACTGAAATCGTACAAATATAACCAAATAACATATACAAAAGCACACATAACGCTATTGAAAACATGTACAATCTGAGCGTTATCAAGATGGTTCATATTTTCCTTAGTGTCGAGACCCACTGTTAGTAACCTTAGGCTTGTTTTCTTTTTTTTCCTTACACCCAATTCTCAATTTCAAAATTTGTATATTATTAAGTGTTGTGTGAGTGTTTTTCGATAATATGAAAACTATAAGGATAGTTGAGTTTTGTTAGTCAATTCAGCCAAGAAAAACCACCACAAGGGTGCTTAGTTTTTTTTTCTTTATCCTGCTAATTAAACAACACCAAATAGGGTGTGTTTGGTTTGCTGAAAATCTGCACCAAAAAGGTACGTCTGGTTGCTGAAAATCTGCACCAAAAAGGTGCGTTGGTTGCTGAAAATCTACAACAAAGGGTGCGTTTGGTTTACTTAAAATATGCACCAACAGGTGCGTTTGGGTTGCTTTTGTGTTGTTGTTAAGTAGCCCCATCAGGGGTGTTTGTTTTGCCGCCTAACAGCCCACCAAGGGCGCCTTTAATCCTACGTAATCTCGGGTTATAAAGTCGTACTTTGAAACACGAGACTATATTACTATATATTTCAAATCCATTAAAACTTGCCAAAAGAAAAAGGGGACACTAAACTAAACCTATAAGTTCGAAAACATTTATTGATCACATAGTTAACTTACACGTATACTTAATATGTTTTAATAAAAACTTGTATGAGTTTTATAAAATATAAATCGGCTATCTCCTTAAACTAATATTTTGTAACCTATAGTTACCACGACGAACAAATAGAGTTGTACGCCGGAGTCATGCCCAATTTTCGGCAAATATAGCTATATCATGCTTTTATGATAACAAACAGAATACTTGTATTGTAACTTGCATTGAACTTCAAATGTAGTTGAATTAAGTTGACACTTAAAATTTTCTTATATATTACAAATGAGACATGAAGAGTATATATAGGTACTTCTAAGTAAGGATATATATATATACAATCTTTCAAAACATATTAGTATTTGAAATGTATTAATGTAATCCATCATATTTTCATTTACAATCGGAATGATTAAGTTGTCACTTACAAGCATGATTATTTCTTTTAAAAATGTATACACATGAAATGTATTTTGGAAACTTACAAATATGTACAAGTTGAATTGTACTTAAAACTTTTCTTTATACAATTATTAGTAACGACATAAACATATATATATATATATATATATATATATATATATATATATATATATATATATATATATATATATATATATATATGAATTATATATACATGGGTATATATATATTTCCTTCATTTATGATATCCACTTAGTCCGAAAATGTCCTAATAAATGTACAAACCCTTCGTACATTGTCATTCGGTTATCATCGAACCGAAGCCTTGTTCATCCTTGATATCCTTTTCTGCGTATACCTTTCCATAAGCCAATGCACTCAAACCTTTGAAAATCTATTACCAAACTTAAATAAAGCCACACAAGCAACAACAACAACACGAATATTGAAATATTTATAAAGTTAGTTAAACTTTATCGAGTCTTAAACATGAGTATAGACTAAATTTTCATACTAAATTAGGTTGCGTGTCGGAGCCGTGCACTGCTACTAATTGATTTAATTCCCTTCGGACTACTAATGGCCAAGGTGAGTTTTATAGCCCCTACTTTTAAACTGTTTTATACTTGTTTTGGGGGAAGATACATGCTTATTTTACTTAAATGATTTAATTACTGAAATTGTGCATTCTATGCATACTATGCTTTATGATTGATATGTTTAAAGTTACATCACATATAGATGTTTTATGGACCATACCATAATGTCTGACTTAGAATATTATGCAGCTTAGCCTAAGTCCTTAGATCCCACATTGCCCTTTTCATGAACCGTCAATTCCTGATGGGAAGCGCGAATGTTATAAATAGATCTATTGGGGGTGACTCCCCTATTCAGTTGGCCCCGCAAGGCGAAACATATAGCATGTCGGAATCGAGTGTATTGGGATAAACACTCGCCATGGGCCCTTTATTTGTATGACTACATTTTGCATACAGCAAATGTCGTAGCTTCGGTTGCATGAACTTAGTGCTAGCGTAATAAATTTAATATATGACATTATATTCATTGTAATGTGCATATACCCTACTTATAGTCCACTAATAAAAATCTTTTACTAAGGTATACATAAATTTTTATGACATTATCCAAGACGTAATGATCATCAAAACTAAATGTTAAAAGGTATACTGAAGTGCCATTTAAATAAACCTATGAACTCACCAACCTCGTGTTGACACTTTTTAGCATGTATCTTCAGGTTTTGAGATGATAGCTTATCTTTGGAGGCACAAGGCAAAGACATGGCATGGTCATAGACGACTCTGATTTATGTATTGGGACCACATTTTAATAATGGGTCATTTTCCGCACAAATCAATAATGTATACATTGTTTTAAGAATGAATAAAAGTTTCTTTATGAAAATCAGTTGTTCTATGCTTATGTTGTGATATCAATTTAGTAGCACCCCATTACTTGTGTGCTTCCGCTGAGCCATTTTTGGGGGTGTTACAGGCGGGGACGGGGATATCGTAAATCCCCGACCCCGAACTTTTAATGTATAAATTATATGTATATTAACTAGATGTACTTGTATATGTATATGTATATGTATATGTTAGTTATTGACAATTATTATATTTGAAGTATATTTGTATGTATATATAACATTTAATGGATCAAAATCATCAAATATTTTAAAACGTTAAGCACTAACTACGTATTATCCAACCAATATTTTTTCCGAATACACTTATTCGATGTGCTCACTTTTTATATTATATGTGATGTTTCAATATATACAATGCTTTATAGTTGAATGACATTTTAATTAATCCAACTATGTACAATGTACGCTTTTAAGAAGTTTTATAGGTCAATTCTTTATATTTCCGATTAGTTATATAATTTTTATGCTTAATTTATAAGGGCAAAAAATCTCCGAATCCCCGTGAGGATCCCCGATCCCCATTGGGGATGGGGATGGGGATGCAAAATGATTCCCCGATGGGGATGAGGGCGGGGATGGGGATGGGAGTGAGAAACGGGGATGGGGATGGTAAATATGATCCCCGATATTCCCCGCCCCGATTTCATCCCTAGTTTTGATAGATATTTCACTGAAAACGGAGTTACGGTTCAAAAGTTATGGCCGTTTGAAGTTTTAACGTAAAAAGTAAACTTTGGTCAAACCACAAGTGGTCAAACCGCAAAAGTTAAAAACGTAGTCTTCTTGATGCAAAATGCAATGATCAAAATGCAGTCCACTGAAGCAAAATGCAGCTACAAATCGCAAAGGCAAAACGCATAGTCAAATCGCAGACCTCAAAACGCAACACCCCAAATCGCAACTTGTCAAACCGCAACTTGTCAAACCGCAACTTTTCAAGCCGCAACTTGTCAAACCGCAATTTGTCAAAACGAAACTTATCAAACCACAACTCTTCAAACCTTAACTCCTCAAAACACAAGACACCAAACCGCAGTCTTTGATCAAATCGCATAACAAAAGGACAAATCGCAAGTCACTTTCGTCCAAGTACAAGTATCCCTTTCGTCCAGTTTTGTCTTTTTATCTCTATTAGGCTAACCACCAAACCACAAGTTTGTCTTATCCTCAAATCTCAACTATCTTAATACAAAAATAATCAAATCGCATCTATGAATCGGTCAAACCTCAACCTAGAATCTGTCAAATCGCAAACAAGAACATAACCTAAAATAACTCGAATATCATCAAATCCTCCACAAACAAGATGGAATAGCCTATCCAAGCACCAATCTAAGCTAATCTAACAAACCTAAACATGAAAGTACAACCAATTAACAACTTTAACTACAAATCAAGCACAAACTAGTTGATGACGTATAGTCCGTATTCGGGTCACGAACCCGACCAATGACCGCTACTAGCGGGCCCAATATGACTGGGCTAACCCGGTAACGGTTTGGGCTCACGAAGGCCCAAACCGTTAGTTATTTATGGCTTTGGATATCGGATATCTCTTATTTTTGGAGATATGTATTCAATGACCGACTTAGGCGGGATACGCCGAAGGTTGGGGAACACGAAACCAATAAGGATTTCGTGTGTATATAAAGGGCATCCAAGCCTCATTAAAAGGTACTATCTCAAAACCCTAACTCTCCACTAAACCCTAAAAACCGATTACCTACTCTCACGCCGGAGGATAATCGTGGGAGACAATCCCACGGTAAGCCTAACGGTGTTTTCTGTTTTCTTAGTGCGCAGGTCTCAAGCATTAAGATCCAATTGATGCGGGAACCGGAGTACAAACAAGGAACGCCCAACTTTTGTATCAACAAGTGGCGCCATCCGTGGGACCAAATCACTAAAGACTAGAATGACAAAGCAAGGAAACATAAGCCAGCGATTGCATGGTGACCTACAAGGGAAGAAGCAGCAAAGTGGATCAGCTTCTAAGTAGGCCTCTGGAACAACCAGTATGACTAAAAACCAAGGGTCAGGCCCTAGTCTGGTCTTCACGACAGCGGAACCACGCACGGGGACAACCCATGCTGCTACAACAAATACCAGCGCAGAAGACCCACTGCGCAACCTTTTCACCACCCCCTCCAATCGGTGCCAGAAACGGACCTCACAAACCCACCAGACGCACCTGACCGGAACAAGGGTCTAGTGGTGGAAACAGACACCTTCGCTCTAGAAGGAGTCACACCTGAATTAGCGCCAAGCGACTTTGTGTCTCAAAACTATGAGACCTTGGTTGCCCTCATGCAAGAGGAAGCGAAAAAAAGGTCGAGTCAGAGCCTGAAAGCCCGACTCAACTTTGACTCGGAGTATGAGACATCCCCATCGCGTCATCAGAGGGAGAGGCACGGGAAGGATAACCGCCGCCCCCCAGTGTTTACCAGAATTGGGAGGAGAGTTGAGAAAGTTGTATCAACACTAGTGAATAAAGACTATAACCATTCGAACCACATCTAAACCAAAAACCAATCTTCGAAATCCGAGCTCACACAAGGTAGATGATCAAACCATGGCTCTTGATACCAATTGTAAGAGATTGGTTATCATAAAAACACAAATACACTAGTCTATGGATCGAATATGTAAGAAAGTTTAGAGAGAGACGTGAGTTGGGAGTTTCTAGAAAGAGAAAGTGAAAGAGAAATATGTTGTAAGATTAGATGCTCCACCCCTTCCCATGGTGGGAAGGGGTTTATATAGTTTTTACAATAAACGCCCCCTACGGGCTGTGGATAGGGTGTATAGTGGGTAAAGATCCGTCCGTCCTCCATGGTGTTACTTAAACTAAATCTAATACTAATAATAATGTTAGTTTATGGATATAAATTAGTAGTCGTGAGTTAGAATCGAACTCGAGACCACGAGATTGCACGCTTTACGTATGAGAATTAAAGTTAATAATTAAATGTAAAATGTTATATTTATTTATTAATTACACGAAATATATATATATAACGAACGTTAAGTTAATTTAGTGTAATGGACTAACGATCGTTAAATGTTAATTGGAAGGACTAAATAATAAAATAGAGATTGGGAAGGTTCCGGAATCCTTGGGGATTACTCAAACCGATCGGCCAAGGGGTTCCAAAGCCCAATCCATTGCTAACTTGGTCACCAAGTTACTTTGGGTATAAATACAAGGCCTAGGGTCTTTGTATTCCATCTCTTGTACTCATTATCTAAACCCTAAAATTGTTTTGTGTGTGTTTCTTATTCCAACCGATCGTACACCTCAAGTAGGGTGTCAAAACTTTTGTTTTTCCAAAACAAATATTTTCGTGTGATTAAAACTAGCATTACTTTAATTTGATTTAGTACGTGTGTACAAGAACGCAGTACTAACATACTTTTGTTGGTATCTTGGATTGAATTACAAAATGGTAAGGGGTAATTCTTATAATCCTATAAACCCTAATTAGGGTTCATCACTTGCTAGTTTTGTAGAATTGATTCTTGTTCGGCTAGAATAAAAAAGGTACGCATACTTTATGCTTATGTTAGTTAATTATTCATTATACGTTCCTATACGCTTCTGCATGTTCTTTGATGTATTATGTGTTTTATATATGATAGTCATGTTATATAATTCCAACAGTGGCATCACGAGTCTTGTTTAATGAGTAATTAATTACTAAACACGTAAAAAAAGAATATTGTATGTTGTTTGATATGATTGTTCTAGGGTTTTGGTTTTGATTATGTAAACCCTAATTTTAGGGTTAGGGCTTTTGCCCTAATTTGTTTTAAAAAAAATTATGGATCGACCAAATTTTTTTTGAGTCGAAACCCTAATTTTTTTAGTCGATTGTTTTTTTTAAATTGTTTTAGGGTTTATTATAATTGTTATGTTATCAATATCGAAACCTAGAATTAATAATTTGCTACGTGATAAATTCATGAATAAAGTGTTATGTGACATGGAATTATATGCGATCTTGTGACTTACCTGAATAATTGTTATGTTATATCCATGATGATACATGCATGTTCGTCATGGATGGTTGCTTGAATTTTTAATTGTTAAGTTATTTTAGTCACATGTATGTTTTGATAAATCTTGAATTGGGGAATACCTCAATAATATATTAATGAATCAATTATGTGTAATTTTGTATATTTTAATTATGGCTTACGCAATCGATTCATCGATGTATGTGGTTCACTTCCAATTGTGCGAGTGAAAGCCCTAGTTAATATATACGTTAATTAACCTAGATATTGATTATTAATATGTTTTATCAAATAAGTTGCATGTGGCTACTTGTTTACACGTATTAATTGCTAGTTATGTGCGCATTGTTTTAGTTATTTAATTTTTATTGTTACTTGTTTGTTTATTATGTGTGACAAGTTTTAAGCAAAGGGTAATTTGAATAGAAAAATAAATTGGACTACACAATGGTAAAATTTGATTTGTTTTTTGAAGAGTTAAATTTTCAATATGTTTAATTGATTGCTGGTTTTGGTACAAATAGTGAGAACGGCTCATCCAATTTTGACAAACTATAAGAGGGGTATGAGGAGGGGAGCGCATTAAATTGTGACCCGAAAGAAAGAGGTTATTGCTTCAGCGCTGACCAAATTCTCCGCTTCTTTGTGCGTCAAATTGGAGTTACCAAGTAGGCTATAAATGTACAAAATCATCTTAAGGGCGAATTAGCTTTAATTCCATGCGCCACTTTTGTGGTAATTATCCGAAACACTAAGGGTCCGCTTGGTTCAAAGTGGGGAAAGGGAAAGGGAAAAAGAAAGGGAAAGGGAATGCAAAGGAATGAGTGAGGTGGGTAATCAATCCCTTACCCCTCAATTTATTCTATAATGGTTCATTACCCATTACGGGGTAATCAATCCCTTTGCACTCCCTAACCAAGCACTAAATAATGAGTGAGGTGGGCCCTTTTGAATACCTTACCCATTTCCCACCCCCCTTAACCCCCCAACCAAGCACGCCCTAAGTCTTTAGACTTATGTAAAACTACGATATAATGGACGATAATTAAAGGTAAATTCCTTGCTTGGCGAAACCAATACCTCAATCAAAACTTTGATAATTTGATCTTTACGAAATGGTTAATAAAAAGTTTTTTTTATTAAAAACTATTGATACGAAGTTGTATGCATGCTTCTTCGTACATGTTTGATTTGACACCATAAATCAAAACTAATACCCTTTTAAAATTAAGTTAAGTGCCATCTAGTTAAAGGAACACTCGAAGTTGCAATTTACGTTATGTGGGAACTTGGCAAGATTGTGATGGAAAGGTAAATCTTCATGTGAAGTCAGACCTTGCATGGACATATTTGCAGTTCTTTAAGTTAGACGACTTAAATTGAGTAGTAAGTGAAAACTGGACTCAAGGCACAAGATGGGATAAAAACATGTTTACATTTGCAATAGCATTGGAAAATGTAAATCCCATAATGATCTAGGAATTGGAAAATGTTTGCCAATTATTGTTCGACAGATTACCTTATTATGTGCTTTCGTTACTAGCAGATCAACTGATGTAATGGAACTATGATAATTTGGATCCTAGTTTTCGAGAAAATTCTATGGTTATATGAATATTACCTTGGGTATTTTATTTTCTTGAAAAGTTTAATTATCGAAAATACTAAAATTGAATTTTGCTAATTCTTTAAATGTATTAATGCAACATTAAACCGTAAACGTGTGTTATTCTTGCATTGGAAAATTGATCTACACCTGTAAGGGTTTTTGGTAGAGTCAACTTTACTAAAAGAATAAACCTAGTCTTTTTTTCAAAAGAAAAAGTGAGATTCAATCATATTCCTTTTCATGAATGAGAAAGGTATGATAGGACAAATTAGAATTGTCTAAATTCTAAATATATAACTCGTAAGCAAATTTTAATAGTTAAGAAAATTACATATTTTCTGAGTTATTAAATTAGAAGCTAGACTAATTTACTGCAAAATTAGTAAAAGAAAAACTAGCATATTTTATCTAGTTGTTGTGCTTTGGCCATTTAAAAGTACTACTTACAATTGTTGGAATAGTAGAACTATTAAGAAAGAAATTGCATGCTCAATTTTTCAAGTTAATAGCATTGATGGATAATTCATTATCTACATAGTAGAATACACTCTTTTAGTACATAAGTAATTGTTATGTATGGACTTTCTCAAAAGTGTAAGGAAGTAAATAGAACACTATTTTCTTTCACTGGTTAATGAAACACTTACAATGTTGTCAAATCCATTGGGAGTATTGTGTTCTTATTACTGAATAAAGAATTAATGTTATGATCTCTAATTCAGTGGGAGTTACAAGCTTTATCATCTTGGTAGTAACCTAGATTATCTCTAGAATGTCTTAAGATAATTACTTTCCACTTGTAGACACTTATGTTTTCAAGGATAGTCATGTACGTTTCCTTATTAGACAATAAAGTGGTTCTACATCTACTAGTTATGCTAATATCAATTACACAATCATATTGGTCACATAAACAAACATATGTCTTGTTGTTTATCTGCTACATGATGTTGTTCCATACACAAGTGGGAGAAATCTATATCGTGTGCAAGATACAACATATAGGTATATGATTTAACGGATTCTCTTGACTGCAAGGTAAGAGACTAACGTTTTAATATGACTTGTACATATCTAATTCAAGAAACACTTGGTGTTGAAATTTACGTCATGTGAGAACTTGGCGAGATTGCAACAACAAAGTAAATCTCCATGTTACTTGAGATCATATCTGGAATAAATTTACAGTTTCTAAATTAGACAAGTATTTAGAACATGTGTCAAAATGATATATAAGACTACTTCAAATTAGATATTTATGTATTATTAGAATGACATAAATAAATGAAGTAATCTAATACTACTTCAATTTGTTTATTTATCTATTTTGGAATGACATAAAATGAAAAATAATGTAGTCCTACATTATTGTGAAGTAAATAAATTAACTTGAAATTACTATTGAAACCAAGAGTTGTGTTTATAATTACTTTAGTTAAACATGCTTATGATTCATTGTAAAGACATAAACATAAAGTCTTTTAAGACTTATAATAAAGTAAGACGTTAACTTGTTATGTTTTTTAATTAAGACATATACAAGAAGTCATTCAGTTGATCAATGATTTATAACGTATAATGGAATTATAACAATTTATGTTTTCTTGATGAGACATGGATATGAAGTGACTTGGTTAAAGAGTACTTGTGTTATAAAACATGCAATTGGCTTGAAAAGTCTATTATACCATTAAGTTGACTTAGTTGGTAAATAGGTAAGCCAAAAGGAATATGTTTATCTTATATGTTGTTATATTGTATTACAATATTAATTCTAATGAATACCACAAGTTGATGGTATGTTCAGTTAGAAGAATCAAACTCTATTTGATTTGTTTGATTCAAGATAACCATAACTTCTTTCTTAAAAAGTAACAAGGTTAAAAAAATTGAGTATGGATTGAATATACTCAATATGACTCCAACCTAAAAGATTAATAAAACACCATTTTATTATGGAATGTGATGAATCACATTAAGTTTTAAAATTGAAGATTCTGAATTTGTTAAACTACTTTTGAATAGGTTATTAACAAACTAAAGTCAGGAATTATCAATGTGTATTTGTAATGTCCCAAAAAGAGAACAATGTAGTTTTTCTCTAATTGCTAAGTATATATAGATAGTCTATATATTACAAAAGGCAAGTGGGAGTTTTTTTAATCTTGAAAGATAAAATTAAAAGATACATAATCTTCTTAAATACACTAGTAAATATCATGATGAGGCTAGATATGAAATGTTAACCTCAAGATGATGGAATTTTCAATCATAGATCTGCAAGGATATCTCAGATGTTTGATTTATATGCTGAGAAGAACATGAGTTACAGGATTATAGTAAACCTGAAATTTATAATGATGGATTACCAAATATTGAATTGGGTAAATTACTCATACTATGAATGTTAAAGATGTTGTCCATAAAGATAATCAATTTTGAAAATTTGGTTTATCTTAATAGTTAGACTAGAGAATGAAGATAAGTTTCTTCAAAGAAATGAAAAACTCTAGTGGTTTAAATCTCTGTGTAGAAATTATATGGACAAAATTGTACACATATTTAATGCATGTTTTATGACAAGATTATTAATCATACTTAAGCAATTAATTGTGATTGAATATTCTTTCCTAGACACATTAAATATATAAAGATGATAATTGTCATACTTGTTTTCATTAATATGAAATATGACAATGGAATATCAAAACTCTTTCTTGAAAAATTACTTGAGCGAGGACGGTAAGTAATCAAAAGGTTTTTTGAATTCATATAATCTTTGGAAGTGTACGAAGTGCAATAATTCATGAATGGATAAATGCATGCATCTATGAAATTATTCTTATTTTTAATTATTAAATCCTAGTTTTGATTTATAATTGAAATAAGATAAATTTTAAGTATTCCTGAAAGTTAGTGGGAGTATATGTTAAGGTCTTAAACTTATATCTATACTATCTATAATAGAAAAATGGTCAAATTGAAAAGTGAAAAGTCAAGAAAGTGAAATGTGAAAAAAATTAAAAATGAAATGTTGAAATAATTAAAAAGAAAGTAATTTCAACTATTAATACCTACATATGTTTCAAAAGGAAACTATTAATACACATCGAAAACCGGGTTGACCCAGGACGCTTCAAACCTGGCGGGTTGACTTTTTTAATTTGACCGTTTTTCGACCCAACCCATTGGGTTGACCGGTTTATATTGATTCGTTTTTAACCGAACGGTTCAACCAATTGAACCTCCCCGGTCGAACCGGGTTTCAAAATATTATGTTAATCCCCAATTTCTCAAACTTTTACTATTTTCGTTTATAACCCATAAACTTTTTTTATCACTAAAACTATCTTATTGAAAAGTACAATAAAATTTTCACAATGTACAATTTAAACAAGCTACAACATAATTCTAAATATAAAATAATTAAACATACTAATTAATATTATTTTTAAAACACCCTAAAATAAAAAGTACATATTGTTATAGACATTATACAAATTAATAAAACACACAAAGCTTCATACAAGCTAACAAGTTGATGGTACATATAGTTTTGACAATTGGATCGGACCAACGGGTTCAACCGGAAACCGGTGTCGCCACCAGTTCGGCTAACCAATAACAGCCATCCAAAATGAACTAGAGATGACCCATTGAAACCGATACAAACAGTGAATCAGTCTCATCGAGATCTATTTCTCCGGTTAATCGTCACAGGTAACGCCGCAACGCTGGGTACCCCTGTTACACTATATATGAAGGAAAACCAAAAAGTAAAAAGTGAAAATTTGAAACTATTAATACATATTGAAAACTGGGTTGACCCTGGACGCTTCAAAACCGGTGGGTTGACCCCGTTTAATTTGACCCATTTGACCAAACCCCGACAGTTGACTCGGTTTAAATCGACCGTTTTAAAATGACGGGAACGGTTCAACCAGTTGAACCACCCGGGTCGAACCGGGTTTCAAAACATTATGTTTAATCCCAAATCTTCAAACTTTTATTATTTTTCGTTTAGAACCCATAAACGTTTTTAACACAAAACGATTTGTCGCTATATAAATATATTATATATATAAGTTTTTCTTCAAAAACAATTATAATGTTTTACAATTAAGAGAAAATATGTGTCCGTTAGTGCACATTTAACTTTTCAATAGGCTAAATACGCCCATTTCAAAAAGAAAAATGGGGCTAAATGTGCCTAAATCTTTTATAAAATAGCCAAAATTAGCCAATTTTTTTTTATTTTGGGCTAATCACATTCATGCTAATTTTGGTACTTGCGTTCTTCTTAACAACGGCACCATTAATCCCATCCTTGTTAGTTTTACGACAAAGTAACGTGTGTTGTTAGTTTTTATCTCATAACCGATGTAATGTTTACTTTCATTTTCATTAAATGTTTTTATATGTTGTTTGATAGATGTTAAGAATTTTGTCTAGACTTTAGTTATCGTATAATACAACCGTTTGCAATTGCATTTCATCGGTTCACGTTCTATTTTAAACGCTATACAAAACACTCACCACAATATCACAAATCATTAATTATCTGACGCTAGAAACCGCTGCCGCTAGGCGCGGGTACTCGTCTAGTGTTGTATAACATATAGGAAGTAACATTCCTAGTAAGCTAAATGTTAAGTCTTAGATTGGAATGAAACTTCACTTGTAAGATTTAAGAATTAAAACATACAACCTTGGAATATATGTTTATTATTAGTAAACATGTGCAGTAAAATAAGTGATTCTAATAAAACATGATATATCATTTGGGAAATGGATAAATATCTTTTTACAAGATAGAACATGAATGAAGTCTAACTTTGACATGTAGATTCATCATGTACATCATGTTGTATATTAAAATTGTTGTATCATTCTTGAATAAGAAGTGATTTGACAACATCGATATCTAACTAAAAGTTATTAGATAACTTGTATAATGAATATTCTAATAGAATTACCTCCTCAGCTTGGAATTTCTCCTAGATTCTATGGATGAACAATATGTCAATTGTTGTGCAAATTGTCATCAGCTACAAACTTGAAAGTTTGGAAGACATCAAACATTGTATAATAAGATATTAAAGTTTATGGAGTTTTAATGAGCATATTGCTGTTTGTATACAATGATGCTGGTTTAATTGAGATGACACTGTTATGGTAGGATTTCATCCTTGTTAATGGTCATGTGAACTAGTTGTGCTACTAAGAGCGCAGTTGCATTATACATTAAAAGAATAAGAATACTTTAAACTTTAAAATGTTTGAAAGTTTAAATTGTCATAAATTGGTGATAGAGGATGTCACACACTTTATGAATTATTATGTGGATTGGTGAATGCACACATACAAGGACTTCACTAATTGAATTCTTGAAATAAGTATTCTCAAAATTACGATAGATCAATATCGGTTGATTTATGCCTTGTCAACAAGTATGATTATCATTACTTGAGGCATAATTCATCAACTGGAATTTTCATGCATTGATCTATTTAGTATTTGGATAAGGGATGTTAAACAATTGTTATAATAAATCAAATACCTGGTATGTTTGATTTTATAATATATTTTATCTTATATTTGCATGTTTAATCCGTGAATAAATTTATTTATTCTAAATCGTCCGTTGTCAATTATTGATATGGGAGTATCGTTAAATTAAGATAAATCTTAGTGATTTGGTAGAATATACTTAAAAGTATATTGATGAGAAAGCATACCAATTTCAGATGATATTCAATGAATTGAATATATGACTTATCTCAACTACATGATTTTACTTTATGGATATTGTTATTAAGTAAATCATGAATAGTTATCCTCAGACTTGATATACCAAATAAGTGTCATGAATGTAGTGCACTTCTGTGGAACAACTTAACGCTATACGTAACTGGTAGTCATAAGGTTTGTTTCAAGAAGTGTTGCAAACTTTGTGGGTTAGTCTCGTAGTTAAGATAGAATTTGTTTCTTCGGAGTTTAATACTGTTGGGCCCCTCGTAGGGTTGACAAGATGTTTGTGTGGCCACACCCAAAATCTCCCATGAATATGTTTAGAAGATTTGGTAATCTTGGTCAATCACATAAAACGAGAAACAGAATGGTTGAATAAAGAATGACTTAATTTCATATCTTTATTTAACATGGTATTAGAAACAAAAGGATAATAATAATGAGAAATCATTAAAAGGTTTTCCAGGAGCTTTGCTCGAGTTGTACTAGAGGCATCGAAGTGTTGCTAGATGCTAATCGATGTGATCACTCTATTAAGATATATCCAAGTGGGAGTTGTTAGTTTATGGATATAAATTAGTAGTCGTGAGTTAGGATCGAACTCGACACCACGGGATTACACGCTTTACGTATGAGAATTAAAGTTAATAATTAAATGTAAAATGTTATATTTATTTATTAATTACACGAAATATATATATAACGAACGTTAAGTTAATTAAGTGTAATGGACTAACGATCGTTAAATGTTAATTGGAAGGACTAAATAATAAAATAGAGATTGAGAAGGTTCCGGAATCCTTGGGGACTGCTCAAACCGATCGGCCAAGGGGTTCCAAAGCCCAATCCATTGCTAACTTGGTCACCAAGTTACTTTGGGTATAAATACAAGGCCTAGGGTCTTTGTATTCCGTCTCTTGTACTCATTATCTAAACCTTAAAATTGTTTTGTGTGTGTTTCTTGTTCCAACCGATCGTACACCTCAAGTAGGGTGTCGAAACTTTTGTTTTTCCAAAACAAATATTTTCGTGTGATTAAAACTAGCATTACTTTAATTTGATTTAGTACGTGTGTACAAGAACGTGGTACTAACATACTTTTGTTGGTATCTTTGATTGAATTACAAAACGGTAAGGGGTAATTCTTATAATCCTATAAACCCTAATTAGGGTCATCACTTGATAGTTTTTTGGAATTGATTCTTGTTCGGTTAGAATAAAAAAGGTACGCATACTTTATGTTTATGTTAGTTAATTATTCATTATACGTTCCTATACGCTTCCGCATGTTCTTTGATGTATTATGTGTTTTATATATGATAGTCATGTTATATAATTCCAACAAATAATAGGTAAGTCTACGAGCTAACTTATGCTAGACTATACTCGGGGTGACCGACTCTTCCTTATGGATTTTCTAAATCCTAACATTATAAACCGGGTTTTGGGTTATGGGTCATTGGTACCTAACATGATGTCATGCATGATGCAATACCTACTTTGGGTCATGGGTTATGGACTTTGGGTTATGGGTTATGGACTTTGGGTCATGGATTTTATCCAACTTGATGTCATACATGATGTAATGCACATGGGCCATGGGTTTTGGGTCATGGGTCATGGTTATGGGTAAGGAATAACCCAACATGTTTACTTACATTTTTATTACAAACAAATATATGACTAAACAAATATAAGTAAGTAGTAAAAATAGATATAGTAACATGTGATCTTTAGATTTGTACTTGATATAATTTTATGTTGTTATCGACAAAACTTAGAGAGATCGAGAAATATTAATAAATGTTTTTACGGTTTATTTGTATTAACACGTATCAGTTGTGATAAGATCAATATACAATTATTTTTTGTAGATAATATCGAATGACTTGGTAATTGGCACTTTGGCTATCAAAACTCGGTTTGTTTGCTATTCTCTGGCTTTGTCGTTCTTCCGCATATCAAAGGTAATGACTTCTACTTTTTTATCTTCTTCATTCTTCCGCATATCAAAG
>OU343220.1:180365882-180394780 GCA_910596185.1 Chrysanthemum makinoi
AATTACAAACGAAGCGCTACGTCTCTAGTGATGCCATGCAAAAGGAAGCTAAGAAGATCAAGAGTCAGAAGTCGTTAAATTATTGAGAATTTTAAAATTGTACGACATTACAATATTATATACATTCCAATTTTATTCTATTCGAATATATTTTGAATACATTTTTATATATTTGAATTTGTTTTGATATATATTGATTTCTTATATGTGACTAAAGGATTCATATAGTCACAATTATTAACACTTTTTGGTCACGGTTTGCTTAATTCGATGCGTGACTAAATGTTAGAAAGGGCCACACAAACATAAAATTAATGTGGCCATTGGATGAGCAATAGTCACACAAAACACACATTTCTTCACTTAAAACACCATATGGTCACACTTATTAACACTTTTGGCCACTTTATGCTTAATTTGTATGTGACTAAATACCCAAAAGAAACATGCTTTGTGTGACTAAATGTTAGAAAAGGTCACACAAACATAAAATTAATGTGACCATTTGATGAGCAATAGTCACACAAAACACACATTTCTTCACTTAAAACACCATATGGTCAGACTTATTAACACTTTTGGCCACTTTATGATTAATTGTATGTGACTAAATACCCAAAACAAACATACTTTGTGTGACTAAATGTTAGAAAAGGCCACACAAACATAAAATTCAAGTGGCCATTGGATGATCAATAGTCACACAAAACACACATTTCTTCACTTTAAACACCATATGGTCACACTTATTAACACTTTTAGCCACTTTATGGTTAATTGCATGTGACTAAATACCCAAAACAAACATGCTTTGTGTGACTAAATGTTAGAAAAGGCCACACAAACATAAAACTCAAGTGGCCATTGGATGATCAATAGTCACGCAAAACACACATTTCTTCACTTTAAACACCATATGGTCACACTTATTAACACTTTTAGCCACTTTATGGTTAATTGCATGTGACTAAATACCCAAAACAAACATGCATTGTGTGACTAAATGTTAGAAAATGCCACACAAACATAAAATTCAAGTGGCCATTGGATGATCAATAGTCACACAAAACACATGTTTTTTCACTTTAAACACCATATGGTCACACTTATTAACACTTTTAGCCACTTTATGGTTAATTGCATGTGACTAAATACCCAAAACAAACATGCTTTGTGTGACTAAATGTTAAAAAAGGCCACACAAACATAAAATTAATGTGGCCATTGGATGAGCAATAGTCACACAAAACACACATTTTTTCACTTAAAACACCATATGGTCACACTTATTAACACTTTTGGCCACTTTATGATTAATTGTATGTGACTAAATACCCAAAATAAACGTGCGTTGTGTGACTAAATGTTAGAAAAGGCCACACAAACATAAAATTCAAGTGGCAATTGGATGATCAATAGTCACACAAAACACACATTTCTTCACTTTAAACACCATATGGTCACACTTATTAACACTTTTAGCCACTTTATGGTTAATTGCATGTGACTAAATACCCAAAACAAACATGCTTTGTGTGACTAAATGTTAAAAAAGGCCACACAAACATAAAATTAATGTGGCCATTGGACGAGAAATAGTCACACAAAACACACATTTGTTCACTTAAAACACCATATGGTCACACTTATTAACACTTTTGGCCACTTTATGATTAATTGTATGTGACTAAATACCCAAAAGAAACGTGCTTTGTGTGACTAAATGTTAGAAAAGGCCACACAAACATAAAATTCAAGTGGCCATTGGATGATCAATAGTCACACAAAATACACGTTTCTTCACTTTAAACACCATATGGTCACACTTATTAACACGTTTGGCCACTTTATGATTAATTGTATGTGACTAAATACACAAAACAAACATGCTTTGTGTGACTAAATGTTACAAAAGGCCACACAAACATAAAATTCAAGTGGCCATTGGATGATCAATAGTCACACAAAAGACATATTTCTTCACCTTAAACAACATATGATCACACTTATTAACACTTTTGGCCACTATATGCTTAATTGTATGTGACTAAATACCCAAAAGAAACATGATTTGTGTGACTATACAGTGTTTATGGTCACTAATACGGATTAATGCAACAAAATTTGTACCTAATTAGTCACACATGTTACGGTTTTGGTTACTCTTTTGCAATAGAGACTAAAAAAAAGTCAAACACGTGACCATAGAGTACCTATGGTTGCGGCACCTTTAGTCACACACGGCCGAAAAATCATGTGTGACTATATGTATGTCGTCACACATATTCGGTGTGGCCAAATCCACTTTTTGTTCTAGTGATAATCTTGCTATAACGGACGAGTACACTTGCTCGTATGTGTTATTGGTAACTTTGGTAATTCACCTTTTATAAATTTAAAACTTGTACACACGTAGCACATCACCTAGAAAGCTTTGGGAAAGGAGAGATGATCTTCAAATGCAGAATTCATCATGTATTTATAGGCATGAAAACCTAATTTGAGCTACGGGGTAACGCTATGAAATAGTTACGTCGTAGTTCTTCATAAACAAAAATACCGATGCTTATCCGGGGTTACGGCGTAACCTGAGCTGATAGTTACGCCGTAGTCTTCATAAAATATCAAATACACCGTATCATAATCTGATTGCTATGACGTAGTCTCATTACGGCGTAACTCAATTAGCTTGTTACGCCGTAGTCTTCGTAAATATAATTACAGCGTAACTCCATTACTTAGTTACACCGTAGTCTTCGTGAATGTAAGAATAATCCGACCTTGAGCTCAAAATTGTCCAAATACTGCTTGTTTATAGTAAATTACTCCTGAAACGAAATAAGAAGGAATAAGGACGATTCTAATAACATTTTAAGCATAATATGCCAATAATGGGGTTAATTAACACTTAGAATATCAGGATTATTTGATATTATCAAATATCCCCCCACTTGAACTCTACTTGCCCTCAAGTAGACTTTTAGATTATAAGAGAAATAATATATTCCTTGAGTAAATTGAGGAACATGCAGTTAAGAGCTCCCATGCTAGAATAATTTTTAGAGGCGAACACCTCACAAAACGGGGACGAAACACTCTCACGCTCATCCTATTCTAAGTGTTTAATTTTGGCGTGATCACTCAGTTGCATAGACATAGTAAGTATTCTATCATAGGCTTGGCAATAACACACATCTCCACCACTAGAGCTAAGGTCAAGATAATTTTTAGAAGGCAATGTTGGGTTGTAATGTTTCAAAGGTTTAGGGTGTTGAGCCATTACTAACTTGCCATAGCAAAGTGGACAAAATCAATGATACATGACCAAATACATGGCCAAGATAACAAGAATTGCTCGCTTCATCACCTAAACACGCTTCATGACAAAAATGGTAAGGTAAGACATGAGATAATTTAACGGGTGTAAAATAAAAAGAAAACAAATAGTCTTAGCTCAAAGCCAGGTCGTCACCGCCCACCATTCATTCAAAGTTCAACTTCAAGGTACAAAAACCGGATCATGATACGTCAGGGGAATGCACCATAGAGGACGTCATGATGAATACATTTCATGCTCCTCGAAACGTTGATACCTTGACCAACTCCAATCTTCAAATGTGGTATCGAGGTGGCCTCCTCGATGCTAAAGTCATATAATCACATAGTGCTATAACAATTCACACATTTATCAGTAAGAACTAATCCATAATTTTATTTATTTATTTATTTATTTTAAACATAGCACAATGATAAATTATCGCCCACTTAAGATGAACATAAAGAGAATATGGGGGATCTTCAGTGATCTTCAAATAGTTGACTTTGATTTAAGCGTGATTTTTGAAACTTTTACTCAAACCTTGAACTAGGACGAACAGTGACTTCCCGATCATAAAATAAAACTATACGGTAGGATAAGGTGAAAAAGGTGTAACAAAAATGAATATGGGTTAAGAAATGAAAGGATAGGCTCAAATGGGTGAAACTAGGGGTATCTTGCACTACTGATGAGTGCAACAAAAAGGGGTTATCAAGGAGGTCGAAAAGTCAATGTGACTAGTCGATAAACGCATACAAGTGAACACGTATGGGCTATTTGGTTTAATCCTAAAACATTTGCCTCTTCGAATTGCCTTTTCCAAATGAATCAAGCTAACTTGATACACTACTCGTCTATGGTCTCGAAGTGATGTAAGAGTCAAGTTCTAAAGTCTACAATACTATCGGCACGCTTAATTTTTGGTGGATTTGGGTAAAATAGGGGAAACGGAAAGGCTAAATCTTACCAATGGCATTAAAGGTTATTGTGTGCTCGACTTCATGTAATTCTAGATTGGTTAAAAACATGTCAAAATTTTTCAAAAGAGCTTAACTTTTTCAAACCAACTAGAAAATTAGGGCAAGTAGGCTAAGTAAACGCACACTTCATTTCTAATCCTATCCTCCCACTTGAAGTGTACAAAGTACCTTTTGTATGAAAATAAAAAGGAAAAGAAAATAGAAATGAAAAAGAACTGAGAAAGAAATGAACTCCCTTCTCAAATGCTTGCCAAGGAGGTCTCACTAAAGGTCAGAAAGCTGCTATGGTGTAACTTATATGGGTGACTATGCCGTAACTTAAGTGGCCTCAAAACTTAATTCTCTCAGTGAAGAGTTACGACATAGCTCAATGAACCAGTTACGCCGTAACTATCTCTCCAAAATAGAAGCTGCACAAAAACTCATGGGAAAATTGTACCTATTGGTACTTTTGGTCAACACCATAGTAAAATGATCCTAGGAGTTAAATTATTACATACATAATAGTTTGTTTTTAAAAAGTTTTGAAATTGTTCAAGAGACAAGGGAATCAATCCTCCCTACCGAGGTCATGTTCCATGGATTAGTATTGGGATGGGTCGAATGGGGTGCTCGTGGTGCTTCCTGGGGTTGGTTGAGGATTCATGATGGCTACACCATGCTGGAGTCCAATGTCGGGAATATCCGGTTGGTATACATATAGAGCTCTATGCCATCGAGGGTGGTTGAGGTGCATCTCTTGGAGCATCTAGCTAGTCCGGTCTGCGCTCCAATTGAAGAATTCTTGTTGGAGCTCTTAAACCTGGTTCAATGTACCTGAAAAAGCCATCAAATTAGGTGCTTAACTTATACAAACATGTAGCCAAGCTACCGATCTCCTCATTGAAATATCTCTCCATATGATCGAGCCATCCATCAATCCTTTTCAATGTATCCCCAACATTTAAAGTGGACCTAGCTCGAACCCTTGGGGCCTCCTCAGCTCCCATCTGGCTACCACTTGCACCACTACCACCGGGTGACTTGCTCCTTCTCCTCGAAGTGGAGTTTTCGGCATCAACTCGGCCTCACCCAAACCATTCAAGCGACAAATCCCATACTCAACTAGCTTGTTTTTCCCGATCAAGCTAGTTTCCCTACCACGAGTAACTAATGACAAATCTTGAGGACTCGTCAACCCGAAACTCTTTGCAAGCTTACCAATCAAATGAGCCCTTTGAATCATGCTCTTTGTAGTGGAACCTTTAGCTCCGGAAGACATGAATTTGGCCAAGTACCAAGGAACATCTATCAAATTTTCCCCATCCATACAATGAAGCAGATACAAATCATCCATAGTCATCTTCTCCCTTGCCGAATGTCTACCTTTGATCGAGCATGCTATGAGCCTATGAACCAAACGGCAAATTGGACTTCTGATCAATGTGTATGAAGGGGGATGCCTTGAGTTGTACCCCGGAGTGGAAGATATGCTATTGAAGTAAGTGACTGGGTTGTATCCATCTGGTCTAAACCTCCAGCACTGGTCATAAAATTCATCCCACATAATGTTTCCAAAATCTCTATCATTATACAAACCCATCCGGACCATAAACTATCTTAAAGTCAATTCCCTTTTCACTCCTCCGAGTTGAAAATAAAGCGAGAATGCATTGATGTCTGTAACATCATCATTGAATTCAACAGACGCCAAGAACTCTCTAACATATTCCGGTATGACGGGCTCTTTGATTTTGAAAAGCCTCAACCAAGCAGAGCAAGTGAATGAACCTATATCCCCAGTGTACTTCACTTTGCAAAATAATTTTAGCGTCCTGCACGCTACATTGTTTTTGATTGTTTCGAACTCGGTGAAATTGAGAGATTCAGGAGTGTCAATTTCTTTTTTAGCCAATTTCTCATAATCGGCCCGACATGTTTTTCTTCCTTCAGTACCAGAAGTCATGAATCGTACCCACTGGGCAGGGGTGTTATTGTTGTTTCTTGAAAGAAAAGAAACACAAATTAAATATTGCAGACTGATATGTAGTTACGGCGTAATTCAAGGAATAATTATCTTAGCGGGCATTCGATTAATAACAAACTATTTATTCGCCGTAATCCGCTCGAGAATACAACCCGCGTAAATAATCCAAACTATTGTTGCGTATTAATACGATAACAGAACACAACTACGGCATAATCTAATCCCCTGATTACGCCGTAATTTTCCCAAATTCTCAGAACAGACCCATGATTACGACCAGCAATAGATTACGCCATAACCATCAAATTTTACCCAAGGTAAATAAAACCATAATTTTTATTTATGTAGTGATGCTAGAATGCGCCTAGACCATAATATTTCCGCTTAACCAAAAAACCTAATTTGATATTGATTAAACCGACCCAAACAACCAATAAGGTTTTAACATGATTCAAGAAAACATGGGAGATTTATCTAAATCATAAATTAAACAGGTCAATAACAACAATTAACACAATAGAAGCAAGATCCCCAAATTGAAAATATAAACCTTAATTGAAAAATAATAATAGGAAGAGAATCAAAAGGGTAATGATGGATCTTACCAGCCATTTAGCAATTTCAAGAGATGAACGAGATAATACCAACAAAAATTTTAGGAAGATTTTCACTGTAGCGATCGCAGTTAAAAGGTTTGGTAAAAACCTGCTCGGCCGTAGCTGAGATTTTATACCATCCAGAAGTTACGGCGTAATTCAAAGTTAAGGTTACACCGTAATTAGTTTTTAATTATTAAAATTTTTATTATTATATAAAGGTTACGTCGTAACTTTAATAAAAGTTACGCCGTAACTAATAGTTTCAAAGAAAATATTTAGAGATATATGAGAAAATTGTAATACGAGAGAGTGAGATCATTACCTTATAAGGAGCTGGAGAGTGTTAGCGTCTCTTAACATAGGTTAAGATTATAAATTCATACCTTAGATCTTTCATTATTTGCTCCCCGGAGAGGTGTCAAAAGCTGATGTGCTATTTCATACTTTATTATTTATAAAATTGAGATATACTAGGATAAACACAGCTACTAGCAGGCGAACCCGATCAGATGAAGTAAAGCCTTAGGTAAATCCGAGTGTAGATCCCAGAGAGTTGTGACCTTGAAAGAACTAAGATACTAAGAAATAAAAAAGATAATTTGATAATGGTATGGTAAAATGGATATAATTGTCCTAATAGAATTTGGACAAAGTAATAGAAAGAGTGAAGCATAACCAAGATTATATATATGCTTTGATTCTTATTATTTAGGCTCAATATAGTGGGTAAGTTTCGCCAGACTCCTTTGGTCAATTAGATTAGCCTATTATTCTTAGACCCTACACCCTAGATGATCAGATCACCTGGGATCTTCCGGTAATCTAATAGCAATCATTAAGATCGGATCTACTAGACCTAGTCTATGGATACCAGTACATTAGAACTTAGATTTCCCCAGCTTCTTAAATACCTCGATTGAGAGGTGATCATTTGGTCAATTCGCTACGAAGAATGTTTGTAATATGGCCAATTCCTTCCATTCCGCCATAACCTAGTGAGTTGAGGTTAGGTTGGTCAATTCTCCCAACCCTCTAGATACTAACAAGCTTATAATATTACCGAAACTAGCATTCTATGATAAGACTAAGTAGATGTCTATAAAGAGATAAAGAGGATAAATAACATAAATATAAACTTGAGTTAATATGAGGAATCCACGTATGATTTCTAAAAAGAATAAAATATTTCAAACTTGAATACAAAGCAAATCGTAGCGAGAACCCGTTCTTCATGCTCCTAGCCATAATTTCTTCTTACATGGTTGATCTCCCCAAACCCGAAAGGTTTGGGAAAGGAGAGATGATCTTCAATGCAAAATTCATCAAGTATTATAGGCATGAAACCTAATTTGAGCTCTACGGTAATGGTATGAAATAATTCGTGGTTCTTCATAAGCAGAAATAGCGATGCTTATCGGGGTTCTGCGTAACCTTAGCTGATGGTTACGCCGTAGTCTTCATAAAATATCAAATATCTTGTATCATAATCACAGTTTGCTGTAAGCGTAATCTCATTACGGCGTAACTCTATTAGCTTGTTACGCCGTAGTCTTCGTAAATATAATTACGGCGTAACTCCATTAGTTAGTTACGCCGTAGTCTTCGTGAATGTAAGAATAATCTGACCTTGAGCTCATAATTTTCCAAATACCGCTTCTTCATAGTAAATTACTCCGAAGCGAACTAAAAGGAATAAGGGCGATTCTATGCTGTTAATACAAATAACCCGTAAAAGCGTTTATTTATATTTTACGATCTTCTAATGTTTTGTCGATAACAAAAGTAAAATCATTTTAAAGAAACAAATAGAGTACGTAAATAGTTTGAGTTAATAGTTTTCTAACACACTTACAGCTTTCATAAAACACTAAAACAAGTATAAGTGATTTTATGATTTTGATACATATGTACAACAACTAGTGTTTACATATTGGGTTAAACATATACTTAAACTAAGTATACTAAATGGGTAAAAACTAAGTGTATACTAAATGGGTAAAACTTAGCAAATGGTTTTGACCCATAACCCATGGTTTTATATATACCACCTAACCAAGTTCATTGTATCTAGAAAGAAAACCATGGATCAACCCATAACCCATGACCCATGACCCATAACCAAAATACCCATGGGCAAAGAGGAGCGGACCACGGATCCCTAGCTTTGTGCTAGAGGATCCCCTTGTGGTAGGGATCGTAGGATCCGGGAACAATAGGATTTTCCTCTATAAATAGTGAGCCATTTCTTCATTATTTCTCACCCCTTTCAATATACTCTCTCCCCGAGTTAAATCTCTAACCTTAGATCTAAGAGATCTATGTTTGTAGTTTTGGTTTTGTGATCTTTTAGGTTCCTCTTAAAGGCAAGATCACCACCTTTGAAGTCGAGTAAGCTCAAGTCCATGAGTTGCCATGCTTCCTCATCATCAAAGCTACTGAAGTCTTATTGTTGATGATTCCCTTTCTTTAAAAGTGTAGTGTTGAAGACATTAGTGAAAGATGTCTTAAAAGTCAAGACGAAGATATTAGTGAAGGGTATCTATCGTCTATAGTATAAAACACTTGTGGTAGGTGCTTGGAAGTCAAGACTAAAGCATTAGTGAAAGGTGCTTAGAAGTCAAGACAAAGAAGCATTAGTGAAAGGTGCTTAGAAGTGAAGACATAAGACATTAGTGAAAGGTGTCTTGTAGATCTAGTCAAAGGCATTAGTGAAAGGTGCCTTAGATGTACTTTCGATATGGTGTGTTTTGATGTACAAGATAGACTAGTTTTAGTTCCAAGGATATTGATATCCTTGATGATGTTGTAAAGGAGTAGATCTCCTTTGGTATTAGTCGTTGGTGTAGTGTGGTAGTAGTTCCTCCATTGCAATGGAACTAGGTGCTTAGCCTAGTACCTAATAAAGGGTAGGCGACGTTGTGAAGGTGTAGTTCACCTAAGGTGTGAAAGAACTAGGTACTTAGCCTAGTACCTAATAAAGGGTAGGCGACGTTGTGAAGGTGTAGTTCACCTAAGGTGTGAAAGAACTTGGTGGTTAGCCTAGCACCGTATAAAGGGTAGGCGACGTTGTGTTAGGTGTGGTTCGCCTTGGTGTGAAAGAACTCGGTATTTAGCTTTGTACCGGAAAAAGGTTAAGCGACGTTGTGAAGGCTTCTCCGCCATAAGGATTTGGTGTAGTGATTACTGAACTCTCAAGTAGGTGACTCGGGGAGTGGAGTAGGGCAAGGAAGGTGACCTTGTTTCCGAACCACTATAAATACTGCATTGTGGTTTTGTGCTTACTAATCTTTTCATTACTTATCTTTACATGCTTGTTTATCAACATCCAACACACACATCCAAATAGATTGACATAAGTCGATCTAAATATTCAAAAGGAAGTTTTAATTGGTAAAACTATTCAACCCCCCCCCCCCTTCTAGTTTTCCACAATAACATTTTAAGCATAATATGTCAATAAAGGGAGAAATTAACACTTAGAATATCAGTATTATTTGATGTTATCAGCCATGCTAAACCATCAAGGCTCTTCAAATTGCAAATCTTCAAGTAGACTATTCTTCCCCTTTTTGCCATTATCCACTAGGAGAAGCTAAGTAGAAGCAACTTTGATCTCAACCACCACCAACCAATATCATACGAATAATCCGTCCTTCTAATTCCTTAAGATACCATCTGTTAATACAAATAAACCATAAAAATGTTTATTCATATTTTACGATCTTTTAATGTTTTGTCGATAACAAACGTAAAATCATTTTACGAAACAAATAAAACAAGTAAGATTTTGAGCCAATAGTTACTAAACACTTTTACTAAACATATTAAAACTATATCAAAACATGTTTAGTAAATAAGTTATATAAAAACAAAGATATTTTTATAAAACACTAACAAGTATTATTTTACATTTTATAGAAATGTATCATTACTTTGTATATGATGTAATGGGTAAGTAATGGGTAAAAACCAAAGTCCATAACTCATGATCCATTGACTAGGTACAATGAATGTTGTTGGTAAAAACCAAAGTCCATAACCCATACCCATGGAGCATGATCCATAACCCATCACCCATTGTATGACATCATGCATGAAATCATGTTGGGTATTATCCATGAGCCAATCTGTCACCCCCAAATTACACTTTTGCGAGGAATGGAATTCCGGGGGATGGCTGTCATAGCATCACAATCACAGTTATATTGAACGACCTAAAGTGTCGTTTAAAAAGAACATCGTTTGATATATTAAAACATTGAGTTACAAAGATGAGGTCCCAAGGTAGACAAAGTTTGCGGAAATAAGTTTATTAGAAGTCAAACGATGTTTTTAAAGTGCCATAATTACAAGTGAGGCGCGTCGTCACGCGACTCTATGATGGGTCTGATGCATGCCATGAAGTGTATACCTTAGATACTGAAAATACATTGCTAAAAGTGTCAACACAAAGGTTGAGTGAGTTCATAGAGTTTATGTAAATGTTTTATACGACCACCACAAGTATAAGTTATGTATGACAAATATTTCACATAAAAATGATACAATTGCTATAAGCACATGACAAGCTAGGTGATCATGATGTTAGCCCTAACAGAGTGTTTTGCAAAACAACTCAAATAATGATAATAAATGAAATGCATCCGTTTGACCAGTTGGGTCCTGACCGGATGGAGGAGTGTACTCAATAGATCTATTCACTCACCTCGCTTCTTCGAGATTAACGGTTCATGATTATGAAATGGGGACATTCAATGGTGTGGTGCTTAAGCAATGTAATGAATTTGAATATACTTGGTATAAATAATAAAAATGATGTGCAATTTATTCTCCCCCGTAGGTTTGAAATAAAGTATAAACTTGTAAAACGGGGCTATGAAAACTCACTTGATACAATGATGTGATGGCAAAGTAGTAAGTACCTGAAATGTGGCGCAATCTCCCAACGACCTATTATGAATGATATAATTATAATATAAGTTATGATGTAATGTTATGCATGCAACTCATATGATATCCATACCACTTGTGCATTTGAAAATAATGTTTATCGTCGAAATATATATGTTTATGACATCTCGTCAAATTACAAAATACTTTACAAGTATTTACGTTGAAACAACATCCAACGATAGTCGTTTAGTGATTTATCAAGAAATTATAGTTTTTTGTCTTAAAATAATATACTTTGACAACTCATGAAAAATGACTAAGTGGCCTCGAAAAGCTAGTCGTAAAATAGTGAATATCGAATGTTATAAAATAAACTCAATGGTTTTTGGAAGCTTGTAGCGTTATCTCTAAGTCTTAGATTTTAAATTTTTATCATAGATGTCACCGATCATAGAGAAAATATAGGTGAAGTAGGGTACTTGGACTAAAAATATTGTTTAAGGTTAGTTTTCGGCAAAGTTTGAGTATGAAGTATATTATTAGTTACAACTCCGTTTGACGAACGGTTGAACATTTTGGAAAATAGGCTAGGTGGTCTCACTTTTACTAGAACATCGTTTTCTAAAATTATTCTATCGATGAAAAGCGACCCCAAACATGGTCACTAGCGACAACTAGTTTGGCTAATAGAAAATATACATGTAAGTGTTTTATACTTGTGAATAATAGTTACGACAAACTTATTTAAACGCGTGTAATTTAGTCGTTATAAGTCCGTTTTCGTTTTATATATCCTTAACCGTGTTAATGAATACTAATATATTTTTGACAAATCGACTCATCTAGACATGTTTGGGCTCATTTTGCCTTTAAAATAACTCTTAACAGCATGCATTTTTCGAGAAAATATAGTTTTCGTCGTTAAACTTGAAAATATACGTAACTTCTTACGTTATAAATCCGTTTTAACCCGTTCAAGCGACCACGGTTTCGTTTTAAAGTATATTTTCTGAATATCTAGCCCAAAATAATTTATAACCTGTCGAATTTTCCAGATTTTACAAAGATGATCAGACCTCATTTTTAGGTTGTCGAAAATGATTTTTCTTGCGTAATACTTATTCTAACAACTTCAAATCAACACCAAATCTATTCTAAACCTACCATACACCTTCTTAGGGTGTCATGGGTTCCTAGACATCATCAAAACTGATATTATGTTTCATAGGGATATAGTATAGGTATGATATATACTAATTATAAGCACTAAAAACAATGAAAGTGGTATAGATACACATGAAACTTGCATGTTTTCTTTCAAGCATGAAAAAATAACTAAGTATGAATATGAAGATTAATAAGATCATGAAATGCTTACTAGTATGATGATGAGGTTTATGGAACAAGGTTTTCCTAAATACTCTAGGTTTTTATTGCAAAACCATTAAAGAGAGTATACTAGAGTTTATAATTTCACTTGTTCTTGAAAAATTTTGCCTTCTTTCTTGTTTTTCTTCCTTGGCCGGCCTTCAAGAGTAAAATGGAGAGGATGTTTTATTTTTTTCACCTTAGTATTATGTGTATGTATGTATATACTTTAGTATATAATTAGAAAATACAAGTGTCATGCCTATACATGAATATGTGTTAAAGCTAGTGTAAGATTTTTATGAAAACCCATGGTGAATCACCATATAGGTCGGCCAAGGGCAATAAGGGAAGAAAATTTTGTATTTTGATGACAAAGTGTATAAAAGAGTAAGTATAGAGTGTAATTTGTATGCATAATGAGTGTAATTTGTATGCATAATTAAGAAAATTTTGTATTTTGATGACAAAGTGTATAAAAGAGTAAGTATAGAAATGAATTTTAACGGAACAAAATAAAATATATCGAAGTCGTAAAAATTATAAAAATACATTTCTTACAAGAATTGAGTGAAATAATAATTATCGAGTAGTATTTATGAAAACCGTCGTAAATATATATATATATATATATATATATATATATATATATATATATATATATATATATATATATATATATATATATATATATATAATTATATATATATTATATATATATATTATATATATATATATATATATATAACAATTTATATAAAAAATTAAAACATCGGTAAAATAGTAATATAATTTATGGTATTAAAATGATTATAAAAATATATCAGATAATTTTGAAAGTGTCGGATCAATTATTCAAAATAAATGATTATGCGATAACGTTTATTTAATAGGAAATTATACGTTTAATGAAATATGCAAACCCATGCATAAATTGATATGAAATGATATTACTAATGATATGTAGACTAAATCTAGTCTATATGAAATGTTCTCAATGATGTTTCATGAATACGCGGCTAAACCCTTACGGTTACGCGAATTTGATACTCGTAACCTATTTACGATAAATGATGAATAGTGATTTTTCTCCGGGAATGAATAGTGTTTCGTGAATAGTAAAATTTTGAAATAACCTCTCAAAATATCAAATCGACTTCAAAAACGATGAATAGTAAAATGATGAATAGTAACCGATGAATAGTAAATCCCGAGATGAAAGTGAAATTTTCAAAGTTTGAGAAATGACCTGAAATTACGAGTTGTCACATTCGCCCACCCAAAAAGGAATTCAGTCCCTGAATTAGTCCATGTTGGGTTCTACGGTGTTATCGGTGAAAAGGTGAGGATATTTGAGTCGCATCGGGTCTTTCCGCGTTTTTCTGAATTGTGCCACGCCTTTCCAACGCGGGAATTTCAACATAACTCTGTTGTCAACTTGAAATTCTAATGGTTTGCGACTTATGGAACATTCTTCCAATATTTTGCGTCGTATATCGACGTAACTTTTATATCTATGTGTTGTTGCTTGTAACTGATTCTTGATCTATACGATTTCTTTGTTGTTTCATGAATAAGTTATGGACTAGTGAGTTGGACTTTCCTGATTTTGGCCCGTGAATAAGTGATTGACACCTCGACCATAGAGTGCCTCAATTGGTGTAGTCAATATGTTCATGTGATGACTATTGTTGTAAGGGAACTTGTTCGATGAAGAATGATTTGCCTAATCATTTCCAGAATATCACACATGCTTTGAGTATATCTTTTAATGTTTGAATTGTTCTCTCGCTCTGACCCTTGAGCTAAGGATAATAGGCGGTACTCATGTCCTAGTAGGTTCCATGGAAATCTTGAAATGATTGTCAGAAGTGTGAGGTGAATCGGCTACCTTATATCAGGTATAATTGAAATTGATACCATGTATCTCATGACATATTCCTAAATGTCAAGTCTGTCGAAAAGGAAATTATTGAAAAGAATAGATTATGGGTAACAGTTGTGATTCCTCATGTTTCTAGTTCTAGCGAATATCATGACTTGAGTCTTCCTTGCCTAAGGTGCTTAGTCTCCATTACTACAATGTTTATTGTTTGATGGTGTCTCTCCTAATTTCTCTTATCGAAATATTTCCACGCTATATGTTGTCAAGTCACAAAACCTTAAATGTTTAGGTGATGTGGTGTGATGGTTGATTTTCAAGATTTATTCCGATATTGAGTGCTTCTAAAATAGTTCATCACTGAGATTGTTATCATGCTAGCAAAAACATAGATATCAGCTCATACTATGTCGAAACATGTTTGTTCTGATTTCACTTGTAGATGGAGAGTCATTGATTGTCTGATATGTTCAGACGTGTTGCATCTCTTAATATGGAAGTGAGGTTATCTGGAATTTCTAGAGAACACAACGTTTTAGAGAAAGTTTACATTGGTAACCTTAATTTAACTCAATTTTCCTTTAAGGGAAACTCATTGTAGGGAAGTTCACATATTGTTGAGGCCACGTTTAATGGAATGTTCTGCAGTCTTGGTTAGAAGACTTGGTTTATCTCTATAGTGTTACTTAGTGGGTATTCGCTTTGTACTAAATCTTGTAACTCGGTCTAGCGGGTACTATTGAAATGATAGAATTTGGCTTCTAATCCAAAGATAGTGGTTCAGATTATCTCGTGATGTCTTAAACTTTATGTTGAGTTTTGAATCATCTTACTACATACCTCTAGTCCTTGTTGGTAGTTCTGAAATCCCTTCATTGTTTTCTTGTATCAAGGAATCCTCCTCATAGATGGTATGAAAAGTCTTTCCTAAAAAGGTCACTGGTAAAATTTCAACTTATCGGTTGAGTGAGTGATGAATGGCGTAGGTATCTACAGAGTGTTAACAAAATAGATGTTTATGAACAATTTATCTGATTACAAAGCTTTGCTTTTAAGTGAAGATTGTTTTAGGAAGTTCGAAGAGGTGCTTGTTTCTTTCATGACATAATCTTTCCTGAATTATACATAGGTGATCAGGCTATGTATAATCGAGGACAAATGATGTGATGCTTGGTTTTGTTGAAATGGTATTATGTTTCTCCGAAGTTTTAGATGGTATTCAACTTGTTGTTTTGTAAGATAATGGCCTAACAATTTTTCAGAGTAACATGAAAATCGTTTCGCGTAATGGTAGTAAATAGTTGATAGAATGGCTGAAAATCAATTTATAGGGTGGTAACAAAACAACTTGTTTTAGAACTTTGTGAAACAATTTTCCTAAGATGGTAGTAAAATAGCTTGAAATAAAATTAGGTGAAATAATTTTATAAAGTAGTAGCAAAATAACTTGAAATAAGATTTGTTGAATTGTTTGTAGGATACATGGGAGAACCTCATAGAATGGTAATAGTCTCCTAATTATTCAAGAATAAAGTTCGCCTAATCTCTAGCAAGATAACGGTATATTGTTGCGAAATGATTGAAAATTGGGCAATTTGAATAGGGAATGAAATAAACAAAGGTTGTGATTATCGTGGAGATAATAAAGGTTAAAGATTACATTAGATAGAAAGGTACTTATTATATGCTCCTGTTGATAGTCTAATCGTGTCTCAAGTGTAGGTGCAGTAGGCTGTCTAGCAGCAACAACTCTGAAACTCTCACCGTCCTCAAACCTATAAGATGGTGTAGTGTCTATAGTCTTAGTGATAGATGGTAACGGTGTGTCAAATCTTGCACGCTTCCCAAGCTGCAAGTTAGATGTATGAGTAGTGTTTATGAGATGTGATGGTACGGATGGTGCTCTAGATGATAATGATGATGATGATGATGATGATGGAAATCCTAGTGGTAAGTTAGGAGATGATGGTGAATGAAATACTACTCTCTTTCGTGTTGTCTCACGACATTCAGAGGTAAAGCTAGAGTATGCACTATTGGACGACTAATAGTGGTATGAGTAGCTGATGGTGGTTGTATTACATGAGTAGCAGGTGATCTAAGAATGAGGGTAGGAGAATGTACTCTTCCTGTAGTAAGCATCCTAATAGGTCCATTAGATCTAAGCCTATAAGTCCTACCAAATGGTATGATCTGTCCCGACAGCATGATAGGAACTGTCTGATCTACGGTGAATCAATGGTGATCGTGGTGTAGGTGCAACTTCGCCCTCCTCAAAGGTTCAGTCTCCATATAGGATAATATGTGTGGTAAGTCTGGTGTAGAATCAACTAATGTTAAAACTAAGTCCGGGAATGACAAGGTATCCTCCATGTCAGAGTCTGATGTGAGTATGATGGGATGGTTATCTGAAGACATCAATGTGACAACCGATGTGAAATGAAAGTAAATAACTCGAATAAAGTGCGTATGAATCCGCATGTAAAGTGAATATGCACTTATGATGAAATGATGAGATGCTATGATGATGTAGTTATAGTCTAGGGTCAATGATGCAACTAGTTCTCTATAACCGAAGCTCTGATGCCAATCTGTCACACCCCCAAATTACCTGTTTTGCAGCGGAATGGAATTCCTGGGGGATGACTGTCATAGCATCACAATCACAGTTATATTGAACGACCTAACGTGTCGTTTGAAAAGAACATCGTTTGATATATTAAAAACATTCAGAGTTACAAAAGATAGGTCCCAAAGTTAGCCAAAGTTTGCGGAAATAAGTTTATTACAAGTCAAACAAGGTTTTTAAATTGCCATAATTACAAGTGAGACGCGTCGTCACCGCGACTCTATGATGGGTCCTGATGCATGCCATGAAGTGTATGCCTTAGATACCTGAAAATACATTGCTAAAAGTGTCAACACAAAGGTTGAGTGAGTTCATAGAGTTTATGTAAATGTTTTATACGACCACCACAAGTATAAGTTATGTATGACAAATATGTCACATAAAAATGATACAATTGCTATAAGCACATGACACCGAAGCTAGAATGATCATGATGTTCGCCCCAACAGAGTGTTTTGCCAAACAACTCAAATAATGATAATAAATGAAATGCATCCGTTTGACCAGTTGAGACCACCAACCCGGATGGAGGAGTCACCCTCAATAGATCTATTCACTCACCCTCGCTTCTTCCGGAATTAACAATTCATGATTATGAAATGGGGACATTCAATTGGCAATGAGGTAACTTAAGCAATGTAATGAATTTGAATATACTTGGTATCGTAATAAAAATGATGTGCAATGTATTCTCCCCCGTAGGTTTGAAATAAAGTATAAACTTGTAAAACGGGGCTATGAAAACTCACTTGGTACAATGATGTGATGGAAAAAGTGAGTACACTGAAATGTGGCGCAATCTCTAACCGCGACCTATTATGAATGATATAATTATAATATAAGTTATGATGTAATGTTATGCATGCAACTCATATGATATCCATACCACTTGTGCATTTGAAAATAATGTTTATCGTCGAAATATATATGTTTATGACATCTCGTCAAATTACAAAATACTTTACAAGTATTTACGTTGAAACAACATCCAACGATAGTCGTTTAGTGATTTATCAAGAAATTATAGTTTTTCGTCTTAAAATAATATACTTTGATAACTCATGAAAAATGACTAAGTGGCCTCGAAAAGCTAGTCGTAAAATAGTGAATATCGAATGTTATAAAATAAACTCAATGGTTTTTGGGAAGCTTGTAACGTTATCTCTAAGTCTTAGATTTTAAAATTTTATTATAGATGTCTCGATCATAGAGAAAAATATAGGTGAAGTAGGGTACTTGGACTAAAAATATTGTTTAATGTTGGTTTTCGGCAAAGTTTGAGTAACCGTATATTATTCGTTACAACTCCGTTGAACGAACGGTTGAACATTTGGAAAATAGGCTAGGTGAACTCACTTTTACTAGAAGACATCGTTTTCTAAAAAGTATTCTATCGATGTGAAAAACGACCCCAAACATGGTCACTAGCGACAACTAGTTTGGCTAATAGAAAATATACATGTAAGTGTTTTATACTTGTGAATAATAGTTACGACAAACTTATTTAAACGCGTGTAATTTAGTCGTTATAAGTCCGTTTTCTACGTTTTATATATCCTTAGCTTCGTGTTAATGAATACTAATATATTTTTGACAAATCGACTCATCTAGACAATGTTTAGAACTCATTTTGCCTTTAAAATAACTCTTAACAGCATGCATTTTCCAGAAAATATAGTTTTCGTCGTTAAACTTGAAAATATCATAACTTCTTCGTTATAAATCCGTTTTAACCCGTTCAAGCGACCACGGTTTCGTTTTAAAGTATATTTTCTGAATATCTAGCCCAAAATAATTTATAACCTGTCGAATTTTCCAGATTTTACAAAGATGATCAGACCTCATTTTTAGGTTGTCGAAAATGATTTTTCTTGCGTAATACTTATTCTAACAACTTCAAATCAACACCAAATCTATTCTAAACCTACCATACACCTTCTTAGGGTGTCATGGGTTCCTAAACATCATCAAAACTGATATGTTTCAAGGGATTAATTATAGGATGATATATACTAATTATAAGTACTAAAAACAATGAAAGTGGTATAGATACACATGAAACTTGCATGTTTTCTTTCAAGCATGAAAAAAATAACTTAAGTATGAATATGAAAGATTAATAATGATCATGAAATGCTTACTAGTATGATGATGAGGTTTATGGAACAAGGTTTTCCTAAATACTCTAGGTTTTTATTGCAAAACCATTAAAGAGAGTATACTAGAGTTTATAATTTCACTTGTTCTTGAAAAATTTTGCCTTCTTTCTTGTTTTTCTTCCTTGGCCGGCCTTCAAGAGTAAAATGGAGAGGATGTTTTATTTTTTTCACCTTAGTATTATGTGTATGTATGTATATACTTTAGTATATAATTAGAAAATACAAGTGTCATGCCTATACATGAATATGTGTTAAAGCTAGTGTAAGATTTTTATGAAAACCCATGGTGAATCACCATATAGGTCGGCCAAGGGCAATAAGGGAAGAAAATTTTGTATTTTGATGACAAAGTGTATAAAAGAGTAAGTATAGAGTGTAATTTGTATGCATAATTAAGTATTTAGGGTAGCGTTAGCTAAAAATGAATTTTAACGGAACAAAATAAAATATATCGAAGTCGTAAAAATTATAAAAATACATTTCTTACAAGAATTGAGTGAAATTATAATTATCGAGTAGTATTTACGAAAACCGTCGTAAATATATATATATATACTAGTTTTCGAAGCCCGGCCAATGGGCGGGCATGACTTATAATTATTTGTTTGTTGTTTTTTGTTAACTAAAATACATTTTTTAGAATTGTCAAACAATATTATAAAATACAAATGTGTGCAAATCACCTCCCAAAAACTAAAGATTGCCCTAAACCAACAAATTACTATGCTGTTTAATAGTAATCAGTTTCACCATAACTAAAAAATATTTACATTTGCCCATGGTCAATTATTATAAATACAATTGTCCATCACTTTATGTTTCAAGTTGTGTGAAAATAGACCAACCTCCCAACATATATTATGTTACTTATGAATGGGTTGGTTTGACTGGTCTTTTACCTAAAATGGGTCAAACTACAATGTCAACTAAAAAATGAACGACCAAATTGGTTGAAAGTTGCCAAAAGTCTATTTTTAATGCACATTTAGACATATGTCACATACGGACTCTTTTTAAGACATCACGAAGCGTTTTTAGAAGTCAAGCATCCAAGACATGGAGATTCACAAGGGCTAATAGTCCATCCATTTATGCAATACCATTATGGCTAAAGTATAGTTTCTCCCAACAAACATGTTTCATTTAATAATTTAAGTGCAATAAAAATTTAAATCCAATCAAGTTTTTACCAAAGATATTAGTTGCCCATACTTTTTAATACATAGGAGACTCCACTGTAAGAGAAGAACATCTCCAAAGTGACAATCTTTGCATATGAACGTAAAGCAATTCTTCAAACAAACTATGTTTTGTACGCATCTTCTTTAATTGAACCAAAAATTAGGCAGAATATTCTTTGAAGCTATAAGAATTTTTGAGCTTAGTGTACCATGTTAAAAAGTATTACAACAGGTAAACAACAAATTTAGTTTTTAGGGTACGCACGATGCTTAATTATTGTTTCAACATTACCATTAACGCCTTAGAGAAAACATTGTCTTTAAACATGCTGTTGGCATTACATGATATATTAACTCACAAAATAGCTTATAATTCGCCCATAAAAGAATAGCTTCTACTTCCCTATATGCAGGATGAAGACAAGCTAGTCAGTTTCTATAAAAAGAGTTGCGCGTGCACCTCAAAAACCACTGCGACACGCCCACTATTTTGGAAGTTGGACACCTTCAAAGTATTGAAAACGTGTCGTCCATAATTGGTTAAGAGTGAAGAAAATACATAACGTTATTCTTTAGCGTTCCTAAAATGCCTCAAAGTAGTTGTTCTCTTTTGCTAACAAACCACTCCACCTATAATAAATTAAAAAGCATGTTATGTTAAGTTAAAAAAAAAAAAAAAAAATGTGTCAAAGTAAAGAACGATAAACCAAGTTTCTATATAACTGTGAGAAAACAGGGATTAAGGGTAATAGGTGAATAGAGGATATTTTTGGTAATGGTTCAAAAGGAGGATATTGTGGTACATGTCAAAACTGAGTCACGCTATGCTGGCACCAACAATTAAAAAACACAAATTTGTCCATATTTTTCCAAAATGATATAAATGAGTAAATCTTGATACAAAAACATTACTATCAAACTTCACCTTTTAGCTAGCTACAACCTACCTTACGAATAGTGTTTGGTGTATCCAGAGAACTTTGCAATCACATGTAACCCAAGTTTAAGCGTCTTCTCCCCACTTACCAAGACAAGTGCAGTAGCACCATCACTGTGTATATTGGAAAAAATTTAAGTTCAATGGTAGCAGAAAGTCTGATGAAATAGACAACACAAGTAGAAGGTAAGGTGAAAAGTAATGGTAATAATATAACGACCATTATGTGCAAATGGTTTGATTTAGGAAAGTTTTTTTCTTGATGTGTCAAATGGGTTACATGTCAAGGATGGGTCAAATGATTAGAACATCCTAAGTGTTTCGCATAAAAAACATGTAAACAACGTTCTCTAACCCTCTCACCCGTTTTGCACATAAGACCATGCGTCCACCTAAACATCATTTATGATACCGTGGTCCTGCATCTCTAGGGTAAGCTGTCAGCGTTTCTTCATACGAAAATAAGGCACCACAATGTCAAAATGTTTGATTGCACTCCCCTATATGCATACATTCGAAAGGCACTTCTTCATTATCCCCAAAGAAAATAAAAATTAACAAATGAGAAACCGTGACACAGGCATAAAAAGGAACAAACATAGTGTCAATAATAGACTATCGTGGTTAAGTAGATGCTAATAACTTTACTCTTGGGGCATGCGTGTCTGCGGTCATCATTCTCATGCGAAATAGTAGTACCCTTATCTGAACTTTCTTATATCTACTCCAGAATACCCAACAGTAATAAACACCAGCTGTCAATGATAAACTATTAGGACCAAGTAAAATCATGATTTAAGTTTATAACGGCAAAGTTAACTAAAAAAATGAAATTACAAAGTATCACATTGTGTCTGACCTGTGTTCAAATAAAACATAACCCAAATTGACTCATCAATATTCATATGGGTCGAAATTGAGACCTCTAGAATTTAATAAAGGCTCTAAGGTTGAGACTAACATAATAAATAAAACATGATGAGGGTGTGGCCAAGAATTTCACATGACGACCTTGAACGTCCATCTGCAAACCACTCCATCAGGTCTTACCTGTGTCCCGGTTTCTTTCTGCGTTAAAAGGATTTGGATTTTAAACCTTTAAACCTACCTGTTGACCCGTTTCAAATAAAACATAACCCAAATCGACTCATTAATATTCATATGGGTCGAAATTGAGACCTCTTTCGCCTACTCCTTATCTATTTTCTGGTCAGTTTTTCAGATTCGGCAGCTACTTCGCCCTTTTAGTCGCTAGTTCTTTGCCGCTGCCAGGTACACAATGACAACAAGTGTCAAGTTCGTGCATGCATTTTTTCATTTTCCTAATAATATACTATACTATATTTGATCTTAACATAATTACAGGGTAACAATCACCCACATTTGTTCTCCGAGTTTTAAACCCATAAACATTTGATCGTGGATATTCACACGGATACTGCTAGGCGAAAGATGATAATTGTCACTTTGAGTAGTATAATGTTATTTTTGTTCAATGAAAGTAGACACTTAATAATTGTTGCATTTAACGAGTTACAAGTCTGATAATTTGATCAATCACATAAGCGTACTAGTGAACTAAAAACGAAGAGAAACAACTGAATCTAAACCAGAAGAGCAGGCCATATGCCCTGATGTACGTGCACTGTCAAAATAATGCCACCAAAAGCAGTACTCCATCATCCCAACTATTCCCAGAAAAATAGTAAATGGCTATGGAAAATTATGAAAAAATACAGAAAAGTTTTAATTAATACTAAGAATCTATGAAAATTATCAAATGCAACTAATGAACACAGATTAAGCTACTGACTAAGAACTGATGTTGAATAAGCTATGGGAAATAAGTTATTCAGCTATAATAAGCTACAAGTAACTACCTTAAGCTAAATTAGGTCTAAACTACTAAAATTATACCTAATGCCACTAAATAAAACCAAATAAGCTCTAGCTATAAGCTGGAAATACAAATTCAAATCCTAACAGCTTTCACCACAAACAGTCTATAACCACCCTACTTGCAGCTTATTAGAAAGCTTGAAAATAAGCTGCAAATGAAAACCAGCTATTGGAACCTCAAAAATACCTGACTGAGAGCTAAATTACCAAATATGAGCTTCTCAGGAGCTTAATTGAGCTCTTGAGAAGCTTATGAAAAAGCTGATTTAACTGCAGTGTATGATAATGGTGTATGCAATGGACAAGTTTGTTAAAACAGACCTTCTTTGAGAAATTATTCAACTGTTTTAGAAACATCACAAAATTATTCTAAAATTATCCTGAAAAAAACCACCAACCAAAGTCCTAAAATCCAGAATTTCAACTGATTTGAGCTTGAAATGAAGCTTTTAAAAATGTATAAATGGAAGCTGTTTGAGATGAAAATGGAATTATTGACTTTTTCAAAAATCCTTCTAGTTTGACTTTAATGAACTTTGACAACTTGAATTCGATTCTAAATGTTGTTATAAGCTATAATTACACCTAATTATGCCAACTCTATAATCTTATACCTATATGCAAGCATATGCTAACTCTAAACTAATGATATGCTGATGGAATGAATTAAGATGAATTTGACTATGAATGAATAAGAGCACAATTTTATGACCAATCAAAGCTTATTATAACTAAATATGACTGAGTCTACTAAATCTAACAACTGATCTAGCCTATTATGCAAATCTAACTACTAAACCAAACACTCTTTCCCTTTCCTCCCCATGGTCCAAGTAGTATAGTGTTAGCTGGTTGTTACCTTCAATAACAGCCAACAAAAGGAAATTATGTACCCTATAGGCTACAAATGCACCAAGATCAAATCAATAAACAACATCTAACCAATAAAAAAAAAGGCTAATAAAGCAAAATGAGAAACTAACCTTTGCTTGATGACTTTTGCATCGGGTAATTTGACAGTGGTATGAGTACGTACGCGTAATGGTAATAAATAAGGCAGAGATAAATGCATAAGCGCAATAGCCATAAAATTATCATCGTCGCCTATATAAAAACAAAAGTCGGCTCAGGTTTATTCGTGCCCTGGTACACTCGTGAAGGCTGCTGAGGTGAGTGTTTCTCGCATTATGTCATCCATCCACATAGTGTAGCAACACATCATATTCGAACAATCACCACAGCCAAGTAAGGCCGCTGACAATGGCATGAGTACATACTCGTAATGGTAACAAATAAGACTCAGATAAATGCATAAAAGTAGGATATATGGTACCACAATCACATTTCCTAACGCTACATTTCACCTTATATCTAAAGAAATCTAAATTGGCACCACTATATATGGTACCACTTTATATGTATACTTGTAATATATATACATACAAACCTTTCGCTGCTGACTTCTCTATACCCAATCTTTCATTTATAAGTTGTATATGACTTCTTACATGAGTATTCATCTAATAACAGATACATAAAAGTGTCTAACAAACGTAACCCAATATTTTCGAAACATAACTAAGAGTCGACTCCTGAATTAGCAGATAAGCTTTGAGTCCGCGATAACAATGAGCAACATAAATTACCAAAAAAAAATTAAAAAATAAAATAAAGTATTTTTTTAGTACTTACAGTAATGAGACTAATGATGGGCTCGCGACTGAACAACCGCATACGAAACACAGTACCAGACTGAATACAATGCAAGTTCCAATATATTGTTAGCCGATGAATGCTTATGTGCAACAGACCACCCAAAAAAAGAAGGTACCAGGAATAGCAACAACAAATTCAGACCTTGTGAAGGCAACATCCAAACGCGCATAAGCTGTAAAAGAGACGTTTAAGTAATAAACATTACAAAAAGGTAAATATTATTGTGAACTCAACTATATTTGAAACAAATAACAGCATCTATACACCGAATGATTTAGTGATTTTTTGATTAAAATGCTTTGCAAGAGTAGGAAAAAATTAAAACAATCAACCACTTGACCAGAAACCTGTGAACATCAGGAAGCTCTTCGTGATTAACTTACGCATTCTCAGAATAAGTGATTGTTTATGCGTGCTTTCCTAATTGTTTGGTTCCATGTGATTATTATATAAACATAAGACCACATTCTCATGCAAATAAAGGGGGCGGTTAAACGAAGCAGCATCCTAACACATCCGCCTTTGACATATGCAAATAGAATCAAAAAGGGATTGTGCCATTCAAGGAAATAAACCTGATGACATGACTTGTCAATAACACATCTAAGCTTTATAACCTGAATCCCGCTTAACTCATCAACCTAATTCGACACACATACCTTAGATGATGCTCCTGACCCGGTCAACCCGTTGCTTGTGGCCCTGCTGCACGTTTGCTCATCCGTTGTTCAGTTGTGCTACATACGCTTTCAAAGATTCAACCTACAATATTTCATATTACAGTCCGTCATAGTTTATTTTAACTCGTCTATAGCGTATACAACCAATTGGAAATAACAGTGACAACAAAGTTCAATCGCATATGTATTTATGTAATAGTCTACCTCAGGTCCTCAGCATCATAAACTATTAATGGAATTTAATGCTATTGTCCGTTCAAGCTATTATTCATATGGCACCTTATCCTGCATTAATAAATAAATGTATGGTTTTTAAAAGAAAGCATGTTTGAAAAACAGAAAACAAACCATTCTAAATGTGACATATTCGAATCAAGACATGTACTCTTTCAAAAAGAAAGAAGAGTAACCTGATCTGTGCATCAAAACATGTTCACGTACTTGGTCCCATTGTGGTGGCAAATGAAAAATTAGCGTACAATGACTGATAGGTTGAAAAATTATAACTGTGTAACGAAAAACTATAACTGTACGCATTATCCCATGTTCACGTACCTCATATGTTGGGGAGCCTTCTAACCCTATTCCAGACACGCTAACTCCAGAAAATATTATATGTGAATAGATATCTTACACGATGTCATGGATATCTCCACACACATGCACATGTTCCATTGTTGATTGTTTCATCAATGTTTGCACCGCAAGACGTCATCCCAATCATTTGGTTATACGCCTTAATATTCCCCATGAAATGCTTGTCTTGAAAAAGCTGTTTAATAGCAACAACAATAACCAATAACCTTATATCAAGAACCATATTATAATTCCATTATATAAACAAAATGTAATAAAAAAATGACCAAGAAACAACATGAAGGTATAACCTACCCACGAGTTAAAATGTGTGTATGATAACCCACTCAAACAGTTGAATGCTTAATAAAAATAAATGAGATATGCAATCCCAAACACCCCATAGACTTGAAAAAAAATACTAAAAGCAACCATCTTTCTTACGCTGTGTTTGGACATTTCGGAGTATACGTTTAATATACATTTTGGAAACTTTTGACCAGTGGGCACGTATGACGTTTCAAAACACCTTATTCTCATAGCCAACGACTGAGATTTAATCGAAAAGTTTTTATGTAGCTAAACAAAACATTAAACTTTAGTTCTGTAAATTTGGATCTTCATTTGACAAACGGTGTCACCGCAATATCTTTTTCCGTACAGCAAATAACTTATGAACAAAATTATGTCCGAGTTGCACAAACGTTGCAAAACACCTTATTTTCATACAAACGATCGATTTTTAATCCAAAATTTTTTTTGTAGCTAGACAAAACGTTACACTTTCGTTCTGTAAATTTAGATCTTCATTTGACCAACAGTGTGACTGAAATATTTTTTTTTCCGTACAATGAATTACTTATGAATAGAATTATGTCCGAGTTGCACATCTGTTGTAAAATGCCTTATTCTCATAGAAAACGACTGAGCTTTTATCCAATTTTTTTTATGAAGCTAGCCAAAACATTAAACTTGAGTTCTGGAAATTTGAACATTATTGGACAAACAATGTGATCGCAATAACCTTTTCTGTACAGTAAATTACTTATAGATGACCCAACCCGGAAAAATTAAAAGAAACACAAAAGAGAGGAGAAGGGTTACAACTTATGAAGCTATCACATGCTAAGAACATTAGACGTGGAGCTTGTTCACCATGATCGATTTGCGGTTATCTCTCTATCCTTCTTCCTGTTGCAACATAGAAACATCAGGTAATTCTATAAGCAAATGGATCAAGACATACCACAATATGTAGCTTTACAAAGCCATTCAAACTATTTCAATCAAAACAAATTAAAAAAAAATTGCAGACCCCTTGTAATCATACCTATAATCATCATCGCCTCCCTCTGAAAAGAACAACACAAATAATCATAACAACAAATACAAAAACCCAAAACCAAAAACTAAAAAATATTACTTGGGACGGAATCGAATTAAGTATTCTGATCCGACACAATGTGCACGCAATATAAGCCTTGTTATCATCAAATTACTCTATTCATATACCTGTGAGACAGTAGTATGATGTCGTCGACATTAACATTATTGGACTTTTACACTTGTGTTAGTGTGGCTTAAATAACGTTGGCAACTATACCAACAAAGAAACAAACTTTATGTTACGGTCTGAAATCGGAAAGGCTTTTGCGGATTAGTTTTCCTCAAACTGGGTTGTTTCGATGTTAGACACAATATAAATGCTACAACTATACCAACAAAAGAAACACCCCCTCCAACTGAGGATCCAATGGTAATTACCAGTCTAAGTTTTGGATTTCTTTTTATTTTAGAGTACGATCATTGCGTCCCATTATCATAATACTCATGGTATTGGTTATCCGTATCCATGCAAACCTTTATGTTAGGGTTTTTTATGTCTATAATGAATTATAATGATCATAAGGGTAGACACTTACCTTGATTACCATATCGTATGTAACAAATACGTAGGTATATATCATCCCAAGTCAAACGGCACAAAAGAACAACATATAAAAATTACATAAAACCGTAAACACATAAAATATGTACCCTTTGATGTTTCCAAACCATACCAAAAACACATTATCATGTATGTTAATACCTTTGCAATGCGATTCCTGAAATCC
>OU343220.1:180394880-180475085 GCA_910596185.1 Chrysanthemum makinoi
AGTTGCGCCGTAACTAATAGTTTCAAAGAAAATATTTAGAGATATAACAGAAAATTGTAATACGAGAGAGTGAGATACGTACCTTATAAGGAACTGGAGAGTGTTCGCGTCTCTTAACATAGGTTAAGATTATAAATTCATACCTTAGATCTTTCATTAACTGCTCCCCGGCAGAGGTGTCAAAAAGCTGATGTGCTATTTCATCCTGCCTTTATTATTTATAAAATTGAGATATACTAGGATAAACACATGCTAACGGGCAGCGAACCCGATCAGATGAAGTAAAGCCTTAGGTAAATCCGAGTGTCGTCCCAAGAGAGTTGTGACCTTGAAAGAACTAAGATACTAAGAAATAAAAAAGATAATTTGATAATGGTATGGTAAAATGGATATAATTGTCCTAATAGAATTTAGGACAAAGTAATAGAAGAGTGAAGCATAACCAAGATTATATATATGCTTTGATTCTCATTATTTAGGCTCAATATAGTGGGTAAGTTTCGCCAGACTCCTTTGGTAAATTCGTCTTAGCCTATTATTCTTAGACCCCTCACCTAGATGATCAGATCACCTGGGATCTTCCAGTAATCTAATAGCAATCATTAAGATCCAGATCTACTAGACCTAGTCTATGGATACCCGGCTGTTAGGAACTTAGATTTCCCCTAGCTTCTTAAATACCTCCAATTGAGAGGTGATCATTTGGTCAATTCGCACACGAAGAATGTTTGTAATATGGCCAATTCCTTCCATACTTCGCAACCTAGTGAGTTGAGGTCAGTTGGTCAATTCTCCCAACCCTCTAGATACTAACAAGCTTATAATATTACCGAAACTAGCATTCTATGATAAGACTAAGTAGATGTCTATAAAGAAAGATAAAGAGGATAAATAACATAAATATAAACTTGAGTTAATAACAGGAATCCATAGTATGATTTCTAAAAAAGAATAAAATATTTCAAACTTGAATACAAAGCAAATCGTAGACGAGAACTTCGTTCTTCATGCTCCTAAGCCATAATTCTTCTTCTGTGGTTGATCTCCCCAAACCCCAGAAAGGTTTGGGAAAGGAGAGATGATCTTCAAATGCAAAATTCATCAAGTATTTATAGGCATGAAAACCTAATTTGAGCTACGGCGTAATGGTATGAAATAGTTACGCCGTAGTTCTTCATAAATGTAAATAGCGATGCTTATCCAGGGTTACGGCGTAACCTTAGCTGATGGTTACGCCGTAGTCTTCATAAAATATCAAATATGCCGTATCATAATCTGGTTGCTATGGCGTAATCTCATTACGGCGTAACTCTATTAGCTTGTTACGCCGTAGTCTTCGTAAATATAATTACGGCGTAACTCCATTAGTTAGTTATGCCGTAGTCTTCGTGAATGTAAGAATAATCTGACCTTGAGCTCATAATTTTCCAAATACCGCTTCTTCATAGTAAATTACTCCTGAAACGAACTAAAAAGGAATAAGGACGATTCTAATAACTGTTAATACAAATAAGCCGTAAAAACGTTTATTTATATTTTACGATCTTCTAATGTTTTGTCGATAACAAAAGTAAAATCATTTTAACGAAACAAATAGAGTACGTAAATAGTTTGAGTTAATAGTTTTCTAACACACTTACGCTTTCACATAAAACACTAAAACAAGTATAAGTGATTTTATGATTTAGATACATATGTACAACAACTAGTGTTTACATATTGGGTTAAACATAATACTAAACTAAGTATACTAATATGGGTAAAAACTAAGTGTATACTAAATGGGTAAAATACTAGCAAATGGTTTTGACCACAACCCATGGTTTTATATATACCACTTAACCAAGTTCATTGTATCTAAAAAGAAAACCATGGATCAACCCATAACCCATGACCCATGACCCATAACCAAAAATACCCATGGGCAAAGAGGAGCGGACCACGGATCCCTAGCTTTGTGCTAGCCGGATCCCTTGTGGTAGGGATCTGTGGGATCCGGGGAACAATAGGATTTTTCCTCTATAAATAGTGAGCCATTTCTTCATTGTTTCTTACCCCCTTTCAATATACTCTCTCCCCTGAGTTAAATCTCACTAACCTTAGATCTAAGAGATCTATGTTTGTAGTTTTGTTTTTGTGATCTTTTAGGTTCCTCTTAAAGGCAAGATCACCACCTTTGAAGTCGAGTAAGCTCAAGTCCATGAGTTGCCATGCTTCCTCATCATCAAGGCTACTGAAGTCTTCTTGTTGATGATTCCTTTCTTTCTTCAAAGAAGTGTAGTGTTGAAGACATTAGTGAAAGATGTCTAAGAGTCAAGACGAAGATATTAGTGAAGGGTATCTATCGTCTATAGTATAAAGCACTTGTGGTAGGTGCTTGGAAGTCAAGACTAAGAAGCATTAGTGAAAGGTGCTTAGAAGTCAAGACAAAAAAGCATTAGTGAAAGGTGCTTAGAAGTGAAGACATAAGACATTAGTGAAAGGTGTCTTGTAGATCTAGTCAAAGGCATTAGTGAAAGGTGCCTTAGATGTACTTTCGATATGGTGTGTTTTGATGTACAAGATAGACTAGTTTTAGTTCCAAGGATATTGATATCCTTGATGATGTTGTAAAGGAGTAATCTCCTTTGGTATAGTCGATTGGTGTAGTGTGGTTAGTAGTTCCTCCATTGCAATGGAACTAGGTGCTTAGCCTAGTACCTAATAAAGGGTAGGCGACGTTGTGAAGGTGTAGTTCACCTAAGGTGTGAAAGAACTAGGTACTTAGCCTAGTACCTAATAAAGGGTAGGCGACGTTGTGAAGGTGTAGTTCACCTAAGGTGTGAAAGAACTTGGTGGTTAGCCTAGCACCGTATAAAGGGTAGGCGACGTTGTGTTAGGTGTGGTTCGCCTTGGTGTGAAAGAACTCGGTATTTAGCTTTGTACCGGAAAAAGATTAAGCGACGTTGTGAAGGCTTCTCCGCCATAAGGAGATTGGTGTAGTGATTACGAACTCTCAAGTAGGTGACTCGGGGAGTGGAGTAGGGCAAGGAAGGTGACCTTGTAGCCGAACCACTATAAACACTTGCATTGTGGTTTTGTGCTTCTTACTCTAATCTTTTCATTACTTATCTTTACATGCTTGTTTATCAACATCCAACACACACATCCAAATAGATTGACATAAGTCGATCTAAATATTCAAAAGGAAGTTTTAATTGGTAAAACTATTCAACCCCCCCCCCCCTTCTAGTTTTCCACAATAACATTTTAAGCATAATATGTCAATAAAGGGAGAAATTAACACTTAGAATATCAGTATTATTTGATGTTATCAGCCATGCTAAACCATCAAGGCTCTTCAAATTGCAAATCTTCAAGTAGACTATTCTTCCCCTTTTTGCCATTATCCACTAGGAGAAGCTAAGTAGAAGCAACTTTGATCTCAACCACCACCAACCAATATCATACGAATAATCCGTCCTTCTAATTCCTTAAGATACCATCTGTTAATACAAATAAACCATAAAAATGTTTATTCATATTTTACGATCTTTTAATGTTTTGTCGATAACAAACGTAAAATCATTTTAACGAAACAAATAAAACACGTAAAAGATTTTGAGCCAATAGTTCACTAAAACACTTTTACTAAACATATTAAAACTATATCAAAACATGTTTAGTAAATAAGTTATCTAAAAACAAAGATATTTTTATAAAACACTAACAAGTAATATTGTTTACATTTTATAGAAATGTATACGTACTTTGTATATGTTGTAATGGGTAAGTAATGGGTAAAAACCAAAGTCCATAACTCATGATCCATTGACTAGGTACAATGAATGTTGTTGGGTAAAAACCAAAGTCCATAACCCATACCCATGGAGCATGATCCATAACCCATCACCCATTGTATGACATCATGCATGAAATCATGTTGGGTATTATCCATGAGCCAATCTGTCACACCCCCAAATTACCTGTTTTGCAGCGGAATGGAATTCCTGGGGGATGACTGTCATAGCATCACAATCATAGTTATATTGAACGACCTAAAGTGTCGTTTGAAAAGAACATCGTTTGATATATTAAAAACATTCAGAGTTACAAAAGATAGGTCCCAAAGGTAGACAAAGTTTGCGGAAATAAGTTTATTAGAAGTCAAACGATGTTTTTAAAGTGCCATAATTACAAGTGAGACGCGTCGTCACCGCGACTCTATGATGGGTCCTGATGCATGCCATGAAGTGTATGCCTTAGATACCTGAAAATACATTGCTAAAAGTGTCAACACAAAGGTTGAGTGAGTTCATAGAGTTTATGTAAATGTTTTATAGACCACCACAAGTAAATATGTATGACAAAATTTCACATAAAAATGTTACAATTGCTATAAGCACATGACACCAAAGCTAGAATGATCATGATGTTCGCCTAACAGAGTGTTTGCAAAACAACTCAAATAATGAAATAATGAAATGCATCCGTTTGACATGTTGGTCCACCACCCGGATGGAGGAGTCACCCTCAATAGATCTATTCACTCACCCTCGCTTCTTCGGGAATTAACGGTTCATGATTATGAAATAGGGACATTCAATTGGCAATGAGGTAACTTAACAATGTATGAATTTGAATATACTTGGTATCGTAATAAAAATGATGTGCAATTTATTCTCCCCCGTAGGTTTGAAATAAAGTATAAACTTGTAAAACGGGGCTATGAAAACTCACTTGGTACAATGATGTGATGGCAAAAGTAAGTACACTGAAATGTGGCGCAATCTCTAACCGCGACCTATTATGAATGATATAATTATAATATAAGTTATGATGTAATGTTATGCATGCAACTCATATGATATCCATACCACTTGTGCATTTGAAAATAATGTTTATCGTCGAAATATATATGTTTATGACATCTCGTCAAATTACAAAATACTTTACAAGTATTTACGTTGAAACAACATCCAACGATAGTCGTTTAGTGATTTATCAAGAAATTATAGCTTTTCGTCTTAAAATAATATACTTTGACAACTCATGAAAAATGACTAAGTGGCCTCGAAAAGCTAGTCGTAAAATAGTGAATATCGAATGTTATAAAATAAACTCAATGGTTTTTGGGAAGCTTGTAACGTTATCTCTAAGTCTTAGATTTTAAATTTTTAATCATAAGATGTCTCGATCATAGAGAAAAAATGGTGAAGAGGGTACGGGACTACAAATATTGTTTAATGTTGGGTTTTTCGGCAAAAGTTGAGTAACCGTATATATCGTTACAACTACGTTTGACGGAACGGTTGAAACATTTTGGAAAATAGGCTAGGTAACTCACTGTTACTAGAAGACATGTTTCAAAAATTATTCATCGATTGAACACCGACCCAAACCATGGTCAATAGCGGACAACTAGTTTGGCTAATAGAAAATATACATGTAAGTGTTTTATACTTGTGAATAATAGTTACGACAAACTTATTTAAACGCGTGTAATTTAGTCGTTATAAGTCCGTTTTCTACGTTTTATATATCCTTAGCTTCGTGTTAATGAATACTAATATATTTTTGACAAATCGACTCATCTAGACAATGTTTAGAACTCATTTTGCCTTTAAAATAACTCTTAACAGCATGCATTTTCCAGAAAATATAGTTTTCGTCGTTAAACTTGAAAATATCGTAACTTCTTCGTTATAAATCCGTTTTAACCCGTTCAAGCGACCACGGTTTCGTTTTAAAGTTTATTTTCTGAATATCTAGCCCAAAAAATTATAACCTGTCGAATTTTCCAGATTTTACAAAGATGATCGACCTCATTTTAGGTGCGAAAATGATTTTTCTTGCGTAATACTTATTCTAACAACTTCAAATCAACACCAAATCTATTCTAAACCTACCATACACCTTCTTAGGGTGTCATGGGTTCCTAAACATCATCAAAACTGATATGTTTCAAGGGATTAATTATAGGATGATATATACTAATTATAAGTACTAAAAACAATGAAAGTGGTATAGATACACATGAAACTTGCATGTTTTCTTTCAAGCATGAAAAAAATAACTTAAGTATGAATATGAAGATTAATAAGATCATGAAATGCTTACGAGTATGATGATGAGGTTTATGGAACAAGGTTTTCCTAAATACTCTAGGTTTTTATTGCAAAACCATTAAAGAGAGTATACTAGAGTTTATAATTTCACTTGTTCTTGAAAAATTTTGCCTTCTTTCTTGTTTTTCTTCCTTGGCCGGCCTTCAAGAGTAAAATGGAGAGGATGTTTTATTTTTTTCACCTTAGTATTATGTGTATGTATGTATATACTTTAGTATATAATTAGAAAATACAAGTGTCATGCCTATACATGAATATGTTGTAAAGCTAGTGTAAGATTTTTATGAAAACCCATGGTGAATCACCATATAGGTCGGCCAAGGGCAATAAGGGAAGAAAATTTTGTATTTTGATGACAAAGTGTATAAAAGAGTAAGTATAGAGTGTAATTTGTATGCATAATGAGTGTAATTTGTATGCATAATTAAGAAAATTTTGTATTTTGATGACAAAGTGTATAAAAGAGTAAGTATAGAAATGAATTTTAACGGAACAAAATAAAATATATCGAAGTCGTAAAAATTATAAAAATACATTTCTTACAAGAATTGAGTGAAATAATAATTATCGAGTAGTATTTATGAAAACCGTCGTAAATATATATATATATATATATATATATATATATATATATATATATATATATATATATATATATCTATATAATATATATATATATATATATATATATATATATATATATATATATATATTATATATATATAACAATTTATATACAAAATAAATTTAAAACATCGGGTAAAATAGTAATATAATTTTTATGGTATTAAAATGATTATAAAAATATATCAGGATAATTTTTGAAAGTGTCGGATCAAATATTCAAAATAAATGATTATGCGATAGCGTTTATTTAATAGGAAATTATACGTTTAATGAAATATGCAAACCCATGCATAAATTGATATGAAATGATATTACTAATGATATGTAGACTAAATCTAGTCTATATGAAATGTTCTCAATGATGTTTCATGAATACGCGGCTAAACCCTTACGGTTACGCGCATTTGATACTCGTAAACCTAGTTTACGATAAATGATGAATAGTGATTTTTCTCCGGGAATGAATAGTGTTTCGTGAATAGTAAAATTTTGAAATAACCTCTCAAAATATCAAATCGACTTCAAAAACGATGAATAGTAAAATGATGAATAGTAACAGATGAATAGTAAATTCCCGAGATGAATAGTAAAATTTTCAAAGTTTGTAAAATGACCTGAAATTACGAGTTGTCACATTCGCCCACCCAAAAAGGAATTCAGTCCCTGAATTAGTCCATGTTGGGTTCTACGGTGTTATCGGTGAAAAGGTGAGGATATTTGAGTCGCATCGGGTCTTTCCGCGTTTTTCTGAATTGTGCCACGCCTTTCCAACGCGGGAATTTCAACATAACTCTGTTGTCAACTTGAAATTCTAATGGTTTGCGACTTATGGAACATTCTTCCAATATTTTGCGTCGTATATCGACGTAACTTTTATATATGTGTGTTGTTGCTGTAATGATTCTTGATCTATATGACTTCTTTGTTGTTTCATGAATAAGTTATGGACTAGTGAGTTGGACTTCCTGATTTTGGCCAGTGAATAAGTGATTGACACCTCGACCATAGAGTGCCTCAATTGGTGTAGTCAATATGTTCATGTGATGACTATTGTTGTAAGGGAACTTGTTCGATGAAGAATGATTTGCCTAATCATTTCCAGAATATCACACATGCTTTGAGTATATCTTTTAATGTTTGAATTGTTCTCTCGCTCTGACCCTTGAGCTAAGGATAATAGGCGGTACTCATGTCCTAGTAGGTTCCATGGAAATCTTGAAATGATTGTCAGAAGTGTGAGGTGAATCGGCTACCTTATATCAGGTATAATTGAAATTGATACCATGTATCTCATGACATATTCCTAAATGTCAAGTCTGTCGAAAAGGAAATTATTGAAAAGAATAGATTATGGGTAACAGTTGTGATTCCTCATGTTTCTAGTTCTAGCGAATATCATGACTTGAGTCTTCCTTGCCTAAGGTGCTTAGTCTCCATTACTACAATGTTTATTGTTTGATGGTGTCTCTCCTAATTTCTCTTATCGAAATATTTCCACGCTATATGTTGTCAAGTCACAAAACCTTAAATGTTTAGGTGATGTGGTGTGATGGTTGATTTTCAAGATTTATTCCGATATTGAGTGCTTCTAAAATAGTTCATCACTGAGATTGTTATCATGCTAGCAAAAACATAGATATCAGCTCATACTATGTCGAAACATGTTTGTTCTGATTTCACTTGTAGATGGAGAGTCATTGATTGTCTGATATGTTCAGACGTGTTGCATCTCTTAATATGGAAGTGAGGTTATCTGGAATTTCTAGAGAACACAACGTTTTTTAGGAAAGTTTACATTGGTAACCTTATTTAACTCAATTTTCCTTTAAGGGAAACTTATTGTAGGGAAGTTTACATATTGTTGAGGCCATGTTTAATGGAATGTTCTGCAGTCTTGGTTAGAAGACTTGGTTTATCTCTATAGTGTTACTTAGTGGGTATTCGCTTTGTACTAAATCTTGTAACTCGGTCTAGCGGGTACTATTGAAATGATAGAATTTGGCTTCTAATCCAAAGATAGTGGTTCGATTATCTCGTGATGTCTTAAACTTTATGTTGAGTTTTGAATCATCTTACTACATACCTCTAGTCCTTGTTGGTAGTTCTGAAATCCCTTCATTGTTTTCTTGTATCAAGGAATCCTCCTCCATAGATGGATGAAAAGTCTTTCCTAAAAAGGTCACTGGTAAAATTTCAACTTATCGGTTGAGTGAGTGATGAATGGCGTAGGTATCTACAGAGTGTTAACAAAATAGATGTTTATGAACAATTTATCTGATTACAAAGCTTTGCTTTTAAGTGAAGATTGTTTTAGGAAGTTCGAAGAGGTGCTTGTTTCTTTCATGACATAATCTTTCCTGAATTATACATAGGTGATCAGGCTATGTATAATCGAGGACAAATGATGTGATGCTTGGTTTTGTTGGAAATGGTATTATGTTCTCGAATTTTAGATGGTATTCAACTTGTTGTTTGTAAGAATGGCCTAACAATTTTTTTTTCAGAGTAACATGAAAATCGTTTCGCGTAATGGTAGTAAATAGTTGATAGAATGGCTGAAAATCAACTTATAGGATGGTAACAAAACAACTTGTTTTAGAACTTTGTGAAACAATTTTCCTAAGATGGTAGTAAAATAGCTTGAAATAAAATTAGGTGAAATAATTTTATAAAGTAGTAGCAAAATAACTTGAAATAAGATTTGTTGAATTGTTTGTAGGATACATGGGAGAACCTCATAGAATGGTAATAGTCTCCTAATTATTCAAGAATAAAGTTCGCCTAATCTCTAGCAAGATAACGGTATATTGTTGCGAAATGATTGAAAATTGGGCAATTTGAATAGGGAATGAAATAAACAAAGGTTGTGATTATCGTGGAGATAATAAAGGTTAAAGATTACATTAGATAGAAAGGTACTTATTATATGCTCCTGTTGATAGTCTAATCGTGTCTCAAGTGTAGGTGCAGTAGGCTGTCTAGCAGCAACAACTCTGAAACTCTCACCGTCCTCAAACCTATAAGATGGTGTAGTGTCTATAGTCTTAGTGATAGATGGTAACGGTGTGTCAAATCTTGCACGCTTCCCAAGCTGCAAGTTAGATGTATGAGTAGTGTTTATGAGATGTGATGGTACGGATGGTGCTCTAGATGATAATGATGATGATGATGATGATGATGGAAATCCTAGTGGTAAGTTAGGAGATGATGGTGAATGAAATACTACTCTCTTTCGTGTTGTCTCACGACATTTCAGAGGTAAAGCTAGAGTATGCACTATTGGACGACTAATAGTGGTATGAGTAGCTGATGGTGGTTGTATTACATGAGTAGCAGGTGATCTAAGAATGAGGGTAGGAGAATGTACTCTCTTCCTTGTAGTAAGCATCCTAATAGGTCCATTAGATCTAAGCCTATAAGTCCTACCAAATGGTATGATCTGTCCCGACAGCATGATAGGAACTGTCCTGATCTTACGGTGAATCAATGGTGATCGTGGTGTAGGTGCAACTTCGCCCTCCTCAAAGGTTCAGTCTCCATATAGGATAATATGTGTGGTAAGTCTGGTGTAGAGTCAACTGATGTTAAAACTACAGTCGGGAATGACAAGGTAACCTCCATGTCAGAGTCTGATGTGAGTATGATGGGATGGGTATCTGAAGACATTAATGTGACAATCGATGTGAAATGAAAGTAAATAACTCGAATAAAGTGCGTATGAATCCGCATGTAAAGTGAATATGCACTTATGATGAAATGATGAGATGCTATGATGATGTAGTTATAGTCTAGGGTCAATGATGCAACCTAGTTTTCTATAACCGAAGCTCTGATGCCAATCTGTCACACCCCCAAATTACCTGTTTTGCAGCGGAATGGAATTCCGGGGGGATGACTGTCATAGCATCACAATCACAGTTATATTGAACGACCTAACGTGTCGTTTGAAAAGAACATCGTTTGATATATTAAAAACATTCAGAGTTACAAAAGATAGGTCCCAAAGTTAGCCAAAGTTTGCGGAAATAAGTTTATTACAAGTCAAACAAGGTTTTTAAATTGCCATAATTACAAGTGAGACGCGTCGTCACCGCGACTCTATGATGGGTCCTGATGCATGCCATGAAGTGTATGCCTTAGATACCTGAAAATACATTGCTAAAAGTGTCAACACAAAGGTTGAGTGAGTTCATAGAGTTTATGTAAATGTTTTATACGACCACCACAAGTATAAGTTATGTATGACAAATATGTCACATAAAAATGATACAATTGCTATAAGCACATGACACCGAAGCTAGACTGATCATGATGTTCGCCCCAACAGAGTGTTTTGCCAAACAACTCAAATAATGATAATAAATGAAATGCATCCGTTTGACCAGTTGAGACCACCAACCCGGATGGAGGAGTCACCCTCAATAGATCTATTCACTCACCCTCGCTTCTTCCGGAATTAACAATTCATGATTATGAAATGGGGACATTCAATTGGCAATGAGGTAACTTAAGCAATGTAATGAATTTGAATATACTTGGTATCGTAATAAAAATGATGTGCAATGTATTCTCCCCCGTAGGTTTGAAATAAAGTATAAACTTGTAAAACGGGGCTATGAAAACTCACTTGGTACAATGATGTGATGGAAAAAGTGAGTACACTGAAATGTGGCGCAATCTCTAACCGCGACCTATTATGAATGATATAATTATAATATAAGTTATGATGTAATGTTATGCATGCAACTCATATGATATCCATACCACTTGTGCATTTGAAAATAATGTTTATCGTCGAAATATATATGTTTATGACATCTCGTCAAATTACAAAATACTTTACAAGTATTTACGTTGAAACAACATCCAACGATAGTCGTTTAGTGATTTATCAAGAAATTATAGTTTTTTGTCTTAAAATAATATACTTTGACAACTCATGAAAAATGACTAAGTGGCCTCGAAAAGCTAGTCGTAAAATAGTGAATATCGAATGTTATAAAATAAACTCAATGGTTTTTGGGAAGCTTGTAACGTTATCTCTAAGTCTTAGATTTTAAATTTTTATCATAGATGTCTCGATCATAGAGAAAAATATAGGTGAAGTAGGGTACTTGGACTAAAAATATTGTTTAATGTTGGTTTTCGGCAAAGTTTGAGTAACCGTATATTATTCGTTACAACTCCGTTTGACGAACGGTTGAACATTTTGGAAAATAGGCTAGGTGAACTCACTTTTACTAGAAGACATCGTTTTCTAAAAATTATTCTATCGATGTGAAAAACGACCCCAAACATGGTCACTAGCGACAACTAGTTTGGCTAATAGAAAATATACATGTAAGTGTTTTATACTTGTGAATAATAGTTACGACAAACTTATTTAAACGCGTGTAATTTAGTCGTTATAAGTCCGTTTTCTACGTTTTATATATCCTTAGCTTCGTGTTAATGAATACTAATATATTTTTGACAAATCGACTCATCTAGACAATGTTTAGAACTCATTTTGCCTTTAAAATAACTCTTAACAGCATGCATTTTCCAGAAAATATAGTTTTCGTCGTTAAACTTGAAAATATCATAACTTCTTCGTTATAAATCCGTTTTAACCGTTCAAGCGACCACGGTTTCGTTTTAAAGTATATTTTCTGAATATCTAGCCCAAAATAATTTATAACCTGTCGAATTTTCCAGATTTTACAAAGATGATCAGACCTCATTTTTAGGTTGTCGAAAATGATTTTTCTTGCGTAATACTTATTCTAACAACTTCAAATCAACACCAAATCTATTCTAAACCTACCATACACCTTCTTAGGGTGTCATGGGTTCCTAAACATCATCAAAACTGATATGTTTCAAGGGATTAATTATAGGATGATATATACTAATTATAAGTACTAAAAACAATGAAAGTGGTATAGATACACATGAAACTTGCATGTTTTCTTTCAAGCATGAAAAAAATAACTTAAGTATGAATATGAAAGATTAATAATGATCATGAAATGCTTACTAGTATGATGATGAGGTTTATGGAACAAGGTTTTCCTAAATACTCTAGGTTTTTATTGCAAAACCATAAAAGAGAGTATACTAGAGTTTATAATTTCACTTGTTCTTGAAAAATTTTGCCTTCTTTCTTGTTTTTCTTCCTTGGCCGGCCTTCAAGAGTAAAATGGAGAGGATGTTTTATTTTTTTCACCTTAGTATTATGTGTATGTATGTATATACTTTAGTATATAATTAGAAAATACAAGTGTCATGCCTATACATGAATATGTGTTAAAGCTAGTGTAAGATTTTTATGAAAACCCATGGTGAATCACCATATAGGTCGGCCAAGGGCAATAAGGGAAGAAAAATTTGGTATTTTGATGACAAAGTGTATAAAAGAGTAAGTATAGAGTGTAATTTGTATGCATAATTAAGTATTTAGGGTAGCGTTAGCTAAAAATGAATTTTAACGGAACAAAATAAAATATATCGAAGTCGTAAAAATTATAAAAATACATTTCTTACAAGAATTGAGTGAAATTATAATTATCGAGTAGTATTTACGAAAACCGTCGTAAATATATATATATATACTAGTTTTCGAAGCCCGCCTAATGGGCGGGCATGACTTATAATTATTTGTTTGTTGTTTTTTGTTAACTAAAATACATTTTTTAGAATTGTCAAACAATATTATAAAATACAAATGTGTGCAAATCACCTCCCAAAAACTAAAGATTGCCCTAAACCAACAAATTACTATGCTGTTTAATAGTAATCAGTTTCACCATAACTAAAAAATATTTACATTTGCCCATGGTCAATTATTATAAATACAATTGTCCATCACTTTATGTTTCAAGTTGTGTGAAAATAGACCAACCTCCCAACATATATTATGTTACTTATGAATGGGTTGGTTTGACTGGTCTTTTACCTAAAATGGGTCAAACTACAATGTCAACTAAAAAATGAACGACCAAATTGGTTGAAAGTTGCCAAAAGTCTATTTTTAATGCACATTTACACATATGTCACATACGGACTCTTTTTAAGACATCACGAAGCGTTTTTAGAAGTCAAGCATCCAAGACATGGAGATTCACAAGGGCTAATAGTCCATCCATTTATGCAATACCATTATGGCTAAAGTATAGTTTCTCCCAACAAACATGTTTCATTTAATAATTTAAGTGCAATAAAAATTTAAATCCAATCAAGTTTTTACCAAAGATATTAGTTGCCCATACTTTTTAATACATAGGAGACTCCACTGTAAGAGAAGAACATCTCCAAAGTGACAATCTTTGCATATGAACGTAAAGCAATTCTTCAAACAAACTATGTTTTGTACGCATCTTCTTTAATTGAACCAAAAATTAGGCAGAATATTCTTTGAAGCTATAAGAATTTTTGAGCTTAGTGTACCATGTTAAAAAGTATTACAACAGGTAAACAACAAATTTAGTTTTGAGGGTACGCACGATGCTTAATTATTGTTTCAACATTACCATTAACGCCTTAGAGAAAACATTGTCTTTAAACATGCTGTTGGCATTACATGATATATTAACTCACAAAATAGCTTATAATTCGCCCATAAAAGAATAGCTTCTACTTCCCTATATGCAGGATGAAGACAAGCTAGTCAGTTTCTATAAAAGAGTTGCGGTGCACCTCAAAAGCAACTGCGACACGCCCACTATTTTGGAAGTTGGACACCTTCAAAGTATTGAAAACGTGTCGTCCATAATTGGTTAAGAGTGAAGAAAATACATAACGTTATTCTTTAGCGTTCCTAAAATGCCTCAAAGTAGTTGTTCTCTTTTGCTAACAAACCACTCCACCTATAATAAATTAAAAAGCATGTTATGTTAAGTTTAAAAAAAAAAATGTGTTAAAGTAAAGAACGATAAACCAAGTTTCTATATAACTGTGAGAAAACAGGGATTAAGGGTAATAGGTGAATAGAGGATATTTTTGGTAATGGTTCAAAAGGAGGATATTGTGGTACATGTCAAAACTGAGTCACACTATGCTGGCACCAACAATTAAAAAACACAAATTTGTCCATATTTTTCCAAAATGATATAAATGAGTAAATCTTGATACAAAAACATTACTATCAAACTTCACCTTTTAGCTAGCTACAACCTACCTTACGAATAGTGTTTGGTGTATCCAGAGAACTTTGCAATCACATGTAACCCAAGTTTAAGCGTCTTCTCCCCACTTACCAAGACAAGTGCAGTAGCACCATCACTGTGTATATTGGAAAAAATTTAAGTTCAATGGTAGCAGAAAGTCTGATGAAATAGACAACACAAGTAGAAGGTAAGGTGAAAAGTAATGGTAATAATATCGACCCATTATGTGCAAATGGTTTGATTTAGGAAAGTTTTTTTCTTGATGTGTCAAATGGGTTACATGTCAAGGATGGGTCAAATGATTAGAACATCCTAAGTGTTTCGCATAAAAAACATGTAAACAACGTTCTCTAACCCTCTCACCCGTTTTGCACATAAGACCATGCGTCCACCTAAACATCATTTATGATACCGTGGTCCTGCATCTCTAGGGTAAGCTGTCAGCGTTTCTTCATACGAAAATAAGGCGCCACAATGTCAAAATGTCTGATTGCACTCCCCTATATGCATACATTCGAAAGGCACTTCTTCATTATCCCCAAAGAAAATAAAAATTAACAAATGAGAAACCGTGACACAGGCATAAAAAGGAACAAACATAGTGTCAATAATAGACTATCGTGGTTAAGTAGATGCTAATAACTTTACTCTCCTTGGGGCATGCGTTGTCTGCGGTCATCATTCTCATGCGAAATAGTAGTACCCTTATCTGAACTTTCTTATATCTACTCCAGAATACCCAACAGTAATAAACACCAGCTGTCAATGATAAACTATTAGGACCAAGTAAAATCATGATTTAAGTTTATAACGGCAAAGTTAACTAAAAAAATGAAATTACAAAGTATCACATTGTGTCTGACCTGTGTTCAAATAAAACATAACCCAAATTGACTCATCAATATTCATATGGGTCGAAATTGAGACCTCTAGAATTTAATAAAGGCTCTAAGGTTGAGACTAACACAATAAATAAAACATGAGGAGGGTGTGGCCAAGAATTTCACATGATGACCTTGAACGTCCATCTGCAAACCACTCCATCAGGTCTTACCTGTGTCCCGGTTTCTTTGTGCGTTAAAGATAGGATTTGGTAAACCTTTAACCTTTCTGACCCGTTTTCAAATAAAGCACAACCCAAATCGAGTCATTAATATTCATATGGGTCGAAATTGAGACCTCTTTCGCCTACTCCTTATCTATTTTCTGGTCAGTTTTTCAAATTCGGCAGCTACTTCGCCCTTTTAGTCGCTTAGTTCTTTGGCCGCTGCCAGTGTACTCAATGACAACAAGTGTCAAGTTCGATGCATTTTTTTTTCATTTTCCCTAATAATATACTATACTATATTTGATCTTAACATAATTACAGGGTAACAATCACCCACATTTGTTCTCCGAGTTTTAAACCCATAAACATTTGATCGTGGATATTCACACGGATACTGCTAGGCGAAAGATGATAATTGTCACTTTGAGTAGTATAATGTTATTTTTGTTCAATGAAAGTAGACACTTAATAATTGTTGCATTTAACGAGTTACAAGTCTGATAATTTGATCAATCACATAAGCGTACTAGTGAACTAAAAACGAAGAAGAGAAACTGAATCTAAACCAGAAGAGCAGGCCATATGCCCTGATGTACGTGCACTGTCAAAATAATGCCACCAAAAGCAGTACTCCATCATCCCAACTATTCCCAGAAAAATAGTAAATGGCTATGGAAAATTATGAAAAAATACAGAAAAGTTTTAATTAATACTAAGAATCTATGAAAATTATCAAATGCAACTAATAAACACAGATTAAGCTACTGACTAAGAACTGATGTTGAATAAACTATGGGAAATAAGCTAATAAGCTATAATAAGCTACCAGTAACTACCTTAAGCTAAATTAGGGCTAAACTACTAAAATTATACCTAATGCCACTCAATAAAACCAAATAAGCTCTAGCTATAAGCTGGAAATACATATTTAAATCCTAACAGCTTACCACCAAAGAGTCTATAACCACCCTACTTGCAGCTTATTAGAAAGCTTGAAAATAAGCTGCAAATGAAAAGCATCTATTGGAACCTCAAAAAGACCTGACTGAGAGCTAAATTACCAAATATGAGCTTCTCATGAGCTTAATTGAGCTCTTGAGAAGCTTATGAAAAAGCTGATTTAACTGCAGTGTATGATAATGGTGTATGCACAGGACAAGTTTGTTAAAACAGACCTTCTTTGAGAAATTATTCAACTGTTTTAGAAAAATCACAAAATTATTATAAAATTATCCTGACAAAAAACACCAACCAAAGTCCTAAAATCCAGAATTTCAACTGATTTGAGCTTGAAAAGAAGCTTTAAAAAATGTATAAATGGAAGCTGTTTGAGATGAAAATTGAATTATTGACTTTTTCAAAAATCCTTCTAGTTTGAATTTAATGAACTTTGACAACTTGAATTCGATTCTAAATGTTGTTATAAGCTATAATTACACCTAATTATGCAAACTATATTAATCTTATACCTATATGCAAGCATATGCTAACTCTAAACTAACTGATATGACTGATGGAATGAATTTAAGATGAATTTGACTATGAATGAATAAGAGCACAATTTTATGACCAATCAAAGCTTATTATAACTAAATATGACTGAGTCTACTAAATCTAACAACTGATCTAGCCTATTATGCAAATCTAACTACTAAACCAAACACTCCTTCCCTTTCCTCCCCATGGTCCAAGTAGTATAGTGTTAGCTGGTTGTTACCTTCAATAACAGCCAACAAAAGGAAATTATGTACCCTATAGGCTACAAATGCACCAAGATCAAATCAATAAACAACATCTAACCAATAAAAAAAAAGGCTAATAAAGCAAAATGAGAAACTAACCTTTGCTTGATGACTTTTGCATCGGTAATTTGAAGTGGTATGATACGTACGCGTAATGGTAATAAATAAGGCAGAGATAAATGCATAAGCGCAATAGCCATAAAATTATCATCGTCGCCTATATAAAAACAAAAGTCGGCTCAGGTTTATTCGTGCCCTGGTACACTCGTGAAGGCTGCTGAGGTGAGTGTTTCTCGCATTATGTCATCCATCCACATAGTGTAGCAACACATCATATTCGAACAATCACCACAGCCAAGTAAGGCCGCTGACAATGGCATGAGTACATACTCGTAATGGTAACAAATAAGACTCGGATAAATGCATAAAAGTAGTATATATGGTACCACAATCACATTTCCTAACGCTACATTTCACCTTATATCTAAAGAAATCTAAATTGGCACCACTATATATGGTACCACTTTATATGTATACTTGTAATATATATACATACAAACCTTTCGCTGCTGACTTCTCTATACCCAATCTTTCATTTATAAGTTGTATATGACTTCTTACATGAGTATTCATCTAATAACAGATACATAAAAGTGTCTAACGAACGTAACCCAATATTTTCGAAACATAACTAAGAGTCGACTCCTAAATTAGCAGATAAGCTTTGAGTCCGCGATAACAATGAGCAGCATAAATTACAAAAAAAAATTAAAAAATAAAATAAAGTATTTTTTTTAGTACTTACAGTAATGAGACTAATGATGGGCTCGCGACTGAACAACCGCATACGAAACACAGTACCAGACCTGAATACAAAATGCAAGTTCCAATATATTGTTAGCCGATGAATGCGTATGTGCAACAGACCACCCAAAAAAAGAAGGTACCAGGAATAGCAACAACAAATTCAGACCTTGTGAAGGCAACATCCAAACGCGCATAAGCTGTAAAAGAGACGTTTAAGTAATAAACATTACAAAAAGGTAAATATTATTATGAACTCAACTATATTTGAAACAAATAACAGCATCTATACACCGAATGATTTAGTGATTTTTTGATTAAAATGCTTTGCAAGAGTAGGAAAAAATTAAAACAATCAACCACTTGACCAGAAACCTGTGAACATCAGGAAGCTCTTCGTGATTAACTTACGCATTCTCAGAATAAGTGATTGTTTATGCGTGCTTTCCTAATTGTTTGGTTCCATGTGATTATTATATAAACATAAGACTACATTCTCATGCAAATAAAGGGGGCGGTTAAACGAAGCAGCATCCTAACACATCCGCCTTTGACATATGCAAATAGAATCAAAAAGGGATTGTGCCATTCAAGGAAATAAACCTGATGACATGACTTGTCAATAACACATCTAAGCTTTATAACCTGAATCCCGCTTAACTCATCAACCTAATTCGACGCACATACCTTAGATGATGCTCCTGACCCGGTCAACCCGTTTGCTTGTGTGCCCCTGCTGGCACGTTTGCCTCATCCATTGTTTCAGTTGTGCTACATACGCTTTCAAAGATTCAACCTACAATATTTCATATTACAGTCCGTCATAGTTTATTTTAACTCATCTATAGCATATACAACCAATTGGAAATAACAGTGACAACAAAGTTCAATCGCATATGTATTTATGTAATAGTCTACCTCAGGTCCTCAGCATCATAAACTATTAATGGAATTTAATGCTATTGTCCGTTCAAGCTATTATTCATATGGCACCTTATCCTGCATTAATAAATAAATGTATGGTTTTTAAAAGAAAGCATGTTTGAAAAACAGAAAACAAACCATTCTAAATGTGACATATTCGAATCAAGACATGTACTCTTTCAAAAAGAAAGAAGAGTAACCTGATCTGTGCATCAAAACATGTTCACGTACTTGGTCCCATTGTGGTGGCAAATGAAAAATTAGCGTACAATGACTGATAGGTTGAAAAATTATAACTGTGTAACGAAAAACTATAACTGTACGCATTATCCCATGTTCACGTACCTCATATGTTGGGGAGCCTTCTAACCCTATTCCAGACACGCTAACTCCAGAAAATATTATATGTGAATAGATATCTTACACGATATCATGGATATCTCCACACACATGCACCTGTTCCATTGTTGATTGTTTCATCAATGTTTGCACTGCAAGACGTCATCCCAATCATTTGGTTATACGCCTTAATATTCCCCATGAAATGCTTGTCTTGAAAAAGCTGTTTAATAGCAACAACAATAACCAATAACCTTATATCAAGAATCATATTATAATTCCATTTTATAAACAAAATGTAATAAAAAAATGACCAAGAAACAACATGAAGGTATAACCTACCCACGAGTTAAAATGTGTGTATGATAACCCACTCAAACAGTTGAATGCTTAATAAAAAAAAATGAGATATGCAATCCCAAACACCCCATAGACTTGAAAAAAAATACTAAAAGCAACCATCTTTCTTACGCGTGGACAATTTCGGAGTATACGTTTAATATACATTTTGGAAACTTTTGACCAGTGGGCACGTATGACGTTTCAAAACACCTTATTCTCATAGCCAACGACTGAGATTTAATCGAAAAGTTTTTATGTAGCTAAACAAAACATTAAACTTTAGTTCTGTAAATTTGGATCTTCATTTGACAAACGGTGTCACCTCAATATCTTTTTCCGTACAACAAATAACTTATGAACAAAATTTTGTCCGAGTTGCACAAACGTTGCAAAACACCTTATTTTCATACCAAATGACTTATTTTTAATCCAAAATTTTTTTTGTAGCTAGACAAAACGTTACACTTTCGTTCTGTAAATTTAGATCTTCATTTGACCAACAGTGTGACTGAAATATTTTTTTTTCCGTACAATGAATTACTTATGAATAGAATTATGTCCGAGTTGCACATCTGTTGTAAAATGCCTTATTCTCATAGAAAACGACTGAGCTTTTATCCAATTTTTTTTATGAAGCTAGCCAAAACATTAAACTTGAGTTCTGGAAATTTGAACATTATCGGACAAACAATGTGATCGCAATAACCTTTTCTGTACAGTAAATTACTTATAGATGACCCAACCCGGAAAAATTAAAAGAAACACAAAAGAGAGGAGAATGGTTACTAACTTATGAAGCTATCACATGCTAAGAACATTAGATGTGGAGCTTGTTCAACATGATCGATTTGCGGTTATCTCTCTATCCTTCTTCCTGGTGAAACATCAGGTAATTCTATAAGCAAATGGATCAAGACATACCACAATATGTAGCTTTACAAAGCCATTCAAACTATTTCAATCAAAACAAATTAAAAAAAAATTGCAGACCCCTTGTAATCATACCTATAATCATCATCGCCTCCCTCTGAAAAGAACAACACAAATAATCATAACAAACAAATACAAAAAACCCAAAACCAAAAACTAAAAAATATTACTTGGGACGGAATCGAATTAAGTAACTTATCCCGACACAATGTGCACGCAATATAAGCCTTGTTATCATCAAATTACTCTATTCATATACCTGTGAGACAGTAGTATGATGTCGTCGACATTAACATTATTGGACTTTTACACTTGTGTTAGTGTGGCTTAAATAACGTTGGCAACTATACCAACAAAAGAAACCAACCTTTATGTTACGGTCTGAAATCGGAAAGGCTTTGTCGGATTAGTTTTCCTCAAACTGGGTTGTTTCGATGTTAGACACAATATAAATGCTACAACTATACCAACAAAAGAAACACCCCCTCCAACTGAGGATCCAATGGTAATTACCAGTCTAAGTTTTGGATTTCTTTTTATTTTAGAGTCACGATCATTGTCGTCATTATCATAATACTCATTGGTATTGTTATCTGTATCCATGCAAACCTTTATGTTAGGGTTTTTTATGTCTATAATGAATTATAATGATCATAAGGGTAGACACTTACCTTGATTACCATATCGTATGTAACAAATACATAGGTACATATCATCCCAAGTCAAACGGCACAAAAGAACAAACATATAAAAATTTACATAAACCTGTAAACACATAAAAATATGTACCCTTTGATGTTTCCAAACCATGCTACAAAACACATTATCATGTATGTTATATACCTTTGCAATGCTGATTCCCTGAACTCCGTGATCACCAAGACCCAATTTCTTGCTTCCATCTGTAACAACAACACCTCTAAAATCACATAAAATCAATGTATCAAACATGATTAGAATTGATATACTATTGTTTATGAACATACCTTCTAATTCATGAAAAGCAAGTTATTGATACGATTGATCATGTGTTTTTTTTAGATCGAATAGGGATGAGACCTAGGTATTTTTCAGGAGTGATTTAGTTATAAGGGATGAATGTGTATTAGGTTATTATGAATGAGCTGTGTTTTTTACGAAAGTTTTATGTTTTATTAGGGGCTTTTCGTTGGAAGCAATTCGATGTAAATTTGTAATTGTAATCTGAATTACATTGCAATCCTGTTTGGTTGGCAGGATTGATGAAATTGTAATTCAGATTACATTACATCGGGTGTTTGGTTTGCAACGTAATGTAATTGAATTACAACCAATTACGTCCAGTGATGTAATTCAGATTACATAGCAAACTTGCTGGAATGTGTTGTAATTCAGATTTTTACGAGTTAAATATCAGTATTTATCTTTCATCGTTATTATTATTATATTATTTAATTTAAAAAATAAATAATAATTATAATAATTATTTTTATATTATATATAAATATCTAAATAAATAATTAATTTTTTTAATAATTATTTTATATTAAATTTATGATTTTTATTTTCTATTTTATTTAAAAAGTATTATTATTATTATTATTATTATTATTATTATTATTATTATTAAGTATAAATTATTTATTATTATTATTATAATTATTATAACTATTATTATTATTTTATTATTATTATTATTATTATTATTATTATTATTATTATTATTATATTTATTATTTAGTATTATTTTACTATTATTATTATTATTATTTTATTAATTATTATTATTATAATATTATAATTGTATCAATATTATTATTATTATTATATTTATTATTTAATAATAATAATAATAATAGTAATGCTATTAATAATAATAATATTATTATTATTATTATCTATTATTTATTGTTATTATTTATTATTATTATTATTATTATTATTATTATTTAATAATAATAATAACAATAATAATTAATATAATAATAATAATAATAATAATGTATTATTATTATTATTTATTTTTATTATTTATTATTTATTTTTAATATTATTATTATTATTAATTATTAAGTATCATTTTTTTATTATTACTATTTATTATATTATTATTAATTATTATTATTATTATTTTATTATTATAATAATTATTATTATTATTTTATTTTTATTATTAATATTATATTTTTATTATTTTATTATTATTATTATTTTATTATTATATTTTTATTATTAATATTCTTTTTTATTACTATATTATTTATTATTTATATTTATTATTATTATTATTATTATTATTATTACTATTTATTATTATTATTATCGTTATTATATTAGCTTTTTAAGTTTTATAAAAAAATTTGAATTACATTACGTTGCGAGTCAACCAAACACATTGACAGATTTCATCAATTACAATTACAACACATTCCAATTCTTTAAATTACAATTACATCAAATTACAATTCCTTTCAAAGATTACAATTCCTTCAAAAACATTCTGTGAACCAAACACCCCCCTTAGGGTTACCTAACTTGTAGGGAGGTCAATAAGGATTCCAATATAATTATAGGCATTTATAGATAATAATATGCAACATAATTATCAAAATAACTTGTTGCCTAAGTGGTAAACACACAAGTTATTTATCAAAACAAGCAAGGTTCAAACCTTGCAAGGAACATTTTTTATAAACAATTTTCAAAAATGCTTAAAAAAATTCCGAAAATTACAAAAAAAAATAATTAAATTCCGAAAATTAATAATTAATTGCTTAGTTGGACCAAAAATGCTTATGTGGCATGAAAAATAATTACTGGGCATTGAGGTGGCATTAATGTCAAATGCCTCCTGTTATATATAATATAGATATATATATATATATATATATATATATATATATATATATATATATATATATATATATATATCTATACATTATATATAAGAGGAGGCATGCCACATAAAATGCCACTTGGCATCCCATAAAGCCACGTCATATTTCCATGTCATCGCATTTTGTCCACCTAAGCAATATTTTCTATTTAAAATTTTCGGATTTAATAATTTGTTCAAAAATAAATAAATTTTGCCACTTGCAAGAATTGAACCTAGGGTGTTGGAAACATTAACAAGCATGATAACCACTAGACCAACACAATTTTTTGAATTTATGTTGCAATTCCAAATCTATAAACCTACAAGTAGAATCTATTGTATGCAATTAATATCTATTCCTTAATTATCTTTAGGATGTTTTAAATTTATATACCCTTTATATCATTATATAAATTTATGATGTTTTAATTATCTTTATATTCGGTGATCATTCGAAACCCAATATCATTCATCTTTTTTCTCAACCCTAATATCAATTAATTCACTTTTTTCTCGATACCCTAACATTAATGATACAGTTTATATAGTTTATATTAAATCATGCAAATTTTATTGTTTGTTTTGACGTATATTGATTATTTTTTACTCTTATGGATACATCATGACGCGTTTTGATTTCTGTAAAATTCTTTTGATTTTCTAGAATGGAGTCGGCTTACAGGAATGTGTTACAAAGAAGAGAGGGTCTTAAGTCCATTGATCTGTATGAACTTTGTAATGAGCTTCAAACTGCTTTAGACATTGAAAAATGCCAGGTTAGTCCTTTATCGGTACGGTACACTATCAGGTTAGTCCATTGATATTGTGTTTTTGCAAGAATAATAGTTTGCTCGCAATGAAAAAAAAGCAAGTGTCCTAAAAATCTACAACCACTCTTTAGAGTCATTGAGTAATAGATGTATATGATAATTTATGCAGCATACGATCAATCATTTGTCTCAACTTGCCTAGCTTTTCTGGTGGACTTAATCCGTGGGGAATACCAAGCAAAAGGAGACATGGGGTGGTCAGACTTTGACTTTTCTTCTTTAATCTTTACTCAAGCATGTATGTCTTGTGAAATTTCAGATCTAACAGCTGCTAATTAAGTTTTCTTTATTGTACTTGCTTATATGTATACAACAGAAAAAGTGGACTCCTCCATATGTTGATGATGGATTTCTTGAGATAGTTGGATCCCGAAATGCTTGGCATGAAGCTGTTTTATACGCTGCAGGTGGACATGGGACTCACCTTGCACACGTAAAAAAAATTAGTAGAACATATTGCTAATTTAGTACTTTCTAGGTATGAATGTCAAACCCATTTTCTTATGAATTGCAATAACAAATTCTTTATCGTCACAATAAAATTATGTTTGGTAATCCGTAAAGAAACCGGTTTGAAAAATATTGTTCTTCGATAATTAATATAGCTAATAAAAAGGATTTTAAGTTTAGCACATGAGGAATTTGATTTATTAGAAAACCTCTTGGTGTTACGAGCTCAGTTTGCCGCTCACATGATGGCCTTTGAGATGTTTAGCGAGACTATGTGAGTATTGAGATTGCAAAGCATTTGTTAGCTTGACCTGCAAACTTTTTTTAGATGCATTTTTAAGTTTAAGCTGCAATTAAATAGGTGTAATGTAAGCTTATCTTTTAGACTAGAATTCCAACAGTTCGTATAAGTTCATTTGTCGGCCTAGAAAAATTTGACCATCCATCTGGTACTTCGCTCCAATGAAAAGAAACGTGAATCAGATGCTATCTCAGTATGTCTGACTTTAGCTGCAAAGTGGAGGTTCCCTTGCCTGTTGCGACCCAAACAATCTGTAAGTTTCTGGTATTTCTGTTGTTGTAATGCGTAATATAAATCTGTCTTAAATTGGGGTTGGGTTAAACTTTTGTAAACATTTATTATGACAACTACAAGGCATGACATGGCTATTACTATGATGCTTCTTCTGGATTCTACTACGATGGAAATACAGGTGTTAAATTATGAGCATGTATTCAACATGAAATGTAGCTGCTATATATTTTTTCCTTTATTTGTTGGTATTCCTGACGATTACTACAACAAACTAAATCCTTACATGTTTTCATTTGTTTTACGTGCAATTCATCTACAAGTCTGTACTACGATGGTAATAATGGGATATGCTTATGAGTTATGATCACCAAAGTCAACAGTATGTCCCTTGTAATGATCAAAATGATATAACATCTGGAAAAGAGAATGAACCCTCCAAGGCACCTGATGGCACTAATAGTAGAAAAGTAATTATACCTGCACCAGTAGCCATAATAACATCAAGTGATAAGACTACTTCAAATTGCCGGATGATGTTCAGACTGCTGCAGTTGCTGCAGAGAAAAAGGAGAAAGAGAGGATGAAAGAAATAAAACTCGCCTCGAAAAGTAGTTTTTTGGCTAACAAGAAGAAAATGAGTAAAAAGATCCCACCCTACTGGATCATCAACAAAAGGAAAATTAGTAAAACGAATAATGCTCCAGCTGTTTATGTGAACACTCCTATTCAGCCTGACAGTTTAGATGCACAAGATATCCCCAGGCCTGCAGCTAACATCTCTGGAGGGACTTTAAGAGGTGTAATAAGGGCTTTAGGCTTTTCTCAAATTGTAGGAATGACAAATATGGTTAAGTTGCAGGTTACTTTGGGACTAAGCTTGATGATGCAATTACTGTATTCACTGGGGTATGATACTTACAGAAACTCCGAAATTCTAGAATTCAATTTTTGTGTCCTTATAGTATCTGATATTCTTGTCTCATTTTTTTTAGGTTCCGACCATGTATACCAGGCTGATACAAGGCTATGAAGCTATGGATCCAGACTTACAAGCAGCTTCTGCTTCAGCTGGAAGACAACTGCGTCTCATGGTGATTATCAAAAACCTTTTGTCGTTATATGATTTAAAATATATATAGATACGGACCTACTGACCCATGTTATTAGGTTGACTATTGGCTTCTAATATATGAATTGTTTATACTTCCAGATGTGTGGATCATCGGCTCTACCGTTGCCAGTCATGCAACAATGGGAAGCGATTACAGGACATCGACTATTAGAACGATACGGCATGACAGAGGTAGTCAAAAGTTCTAAAAGTGTTCCAAAATGAATATACTACATGTGGGTCATCATTCTAATAATTGTGGTTTGTTTTTTTAGTTTGGTCATGGCACTTTCGAATCCGTTAAATGGATTACGAAAAGGAGGTACTGTTGGCAAACCCTTTCCAGGCGTGCAGGTTGGCAAAGAATTTCAATCTCAGAACACAAAATGACAATATGTTTCTTTGATCATTTGTAATCTGGAACTTGACTATAATTTTTATTGTTGGTAATAGGTCAAGATTCTTGCAGATGACGATAGTAATGAGGGGGTTGGTGAGCTTTGTGTCAAAAGCCCTTCAATGTTTAAGGAATACTGGAAACGTCCTGAGGTACTTATATATATTGTTCTAACAGATTTATACTATGTAGATGACGAAAGTTTGATATCACGTCACATATTTTGTTTTCTAATATTGAATTATAAAAAACTGTTAGGTAACCAAGGATTCGTTTATAGAGGGTGGCTATTTCAAGACTGGTGACGCTGTTAAAGTGGATGAAGAGGTATATTATGTAATTTTGGGACGTAAGATTCAGTTACTCTTCTTCTGTAATATTTTTTGCTTTTGACCAGTCGAAACATAGTGACACTTGTATGTCCTCCAACGAACCAGGTACTAATGCTGATATAATGAAGGTTGGTGGATACAAATTGTCAGCATTAGAAATCGAGGTAATTCTTTTAGAGGTAAGTTCTCTCTTGTATCCGTTGAATACGTGATGAGAATTGGAAATGCATTTACATAATAAATCAACATGTTCGACCATTGTACAGCATCCAGCCGTTTTAGAATGTTGTGTGTTGGGGTTACCAGATAAAGCTTATGGAGAAGCAGTGACTGCAATAGTTGTGCCCGACATAGAGATTAAAAAGGCTCATGACAATGAATCGAAGCCTGCTTTAACTCTCGATGAACTCTGCTCAATGGCTAAACAGAAACTCAGACCATACAAGGTCGACCTTTATAAAGTTGACCTTCATATTAATTTATCAACAATTGATACTCTATGTTATGAACACCACTCGTATATGTTTCATGTCAGATGAGATTTTTTCTCATTATTACGAGCATATAAAGTTACTGATCTTGTGTTTACTGTTTCCAGCTACAAACCCGCTTATTTATATGGGAGTCACTGCTTCGTAATGCCATGGGAAAGGTAATAATACACTGTTTTGTTAGCTTGCATTAGTATTTCAGTTTTCATCTACAGCGGAAACTTTGTGAATCAATTTCTGTGCTTTAGGTGAACAAAAAGGAGTTGAAGACTAAGTTGGCTGCTGAAGGACAGTAAACCAAGTGCTTCATTGTTTATAAGATGCTGCATAGCGGTTCGTATTCTATTATCAGCAAACTTTGTGATTTCGTTCATGGTATAGAGTATATCTATCCTCCGGACTACCAGTAACATCAGTCATTATGGGCAGTGCAGCCGGGTATAAATTTATAAGTATAATTTATCTTTTAAGTTGTAAAAGGTAATAATAACAGTAAAATCGTTTTATTCATTTATACCAAAAGTGAACCAAGAAATAATTTGCTCGAGTAAACATGTGCCTAAAGAACCATGATATTAATGTATGACTTTGCGACTACAAACATTGTAGTTATTTGTAAACGTTTTCCGTATTTCCTACATTTTTTCATTATTTCTAATAACAAGGAAGAATATAAGTTATTGATAACGAACATGCTTCACGGTCTGCCCTCACATTTTGCTAGATGACTATTTGAAGCCAAAAATATCAGATTTTGGCATGGCTAAGTTATTCGGGATCAACGAGTCATGAGCAAATAAAAGTAGAGTTGTTGGAACACGGTCAGTCTAAAACTTGTCGTGTACGTGTCAGCATGAGTTCCTATATACTATCTCACATATGCTAACTCTTGATTTTATATTCAGTGGTTATATGCCGCCATCTGATAGAAGGCACCATTTCAACCAAGATATATGTATTTAGTTTATTTTGCTCAGAAGCTGCAAAGGTAGAGCCTGAAGATGATCATGGCATGGATGATGGTCTGGAAACAAATGATGGTGAAGATTATGGATCTGACAATGACATGGGAGATGATGCAGAGGAAGAGCCTGAAGATGATCATGGCATGGATGATTGGCTGCACGGGGTTTGTTAAGTCTCTCATGTTTATGTATTTAAAAGAAGACAAACTGACAATATTGTAATCAATCTACAGTATACTAAGATGAAATTTATGTCTTTTTCAAACTTTCATTCAGGCAAAGTCATTCCGACCTACTGATGATGACGATGATGACTGATGATAATGAGGATCTGCATTCACCTATGGATACTGCAAAAGGTAAATTTCAGTGAAATTTAATAATCACCGAAATGTTATCCTTCTTTTGTATCAGTCAAACTATAGTTCTTACAGCCTGTGGGTGAAGCCTCTAAGGAGTTGACACTTGACAGCACATATAAGATTTGAGACTCAACTATAATCATACAAAGCTGAGTTGCTAATAATATTAACATGGGTTAGGACTTGAGACCTTCCATCAGATATTGAAGAGTAGAGATGGGATCAATTTATGTGAGTATGGCATGTGCACCGTCTTGCTTCATGGCCGCACCACATACAATAATTATATTTCAATTATACTAAAAACTTTGATGAAAGGGTTGTTTGATGAAAAAGAACATTACATAATTTGATGAAAGGAGGATGTTTATGCATTTTTTGATTGTATTTTTACGCATTATGGTTTGTGTGCATGTTATAAATGTTCAATGACAGCAGTGGTTCTTCCTTTTGCAAGAGGCCAAGAGATACTTGTTTATGTTTGTTTCCTCTGGTGCAATAAGAAGAGAATCATCTCACAAGTGAAGTTCGCAAATGCTGAGGTCTCATTTTTAGTGTGTCGGTAAACATGCATTCGACTATCCTAAGTATGTATTTATAGGAACATTGAATTTGTTGGAATTTGTATCCATGGTCAATCAAGAAAATGAATAAAATGCTAAGCAATTAGAGGCGGAGAAGAAGAAGGCTGAAAGGGAAGCCTCAAACCAAAAGGTGATACTAACTCATATTCACTCACAACATATACATGTGTATGTATTGTTTTTGTGTCATTGCCCAGATAATATATAAACTAATAGGATAAACCAAACAACACCATTGCCTAGATAATAGGCTAAACTAAACAGCCCACATGGCCCAGCATTTTAAGCTAGCCCAGATAATAGGCTAAACCAAACAGCCATCCTCAATTTCAGTTTCTGAAACCACTCACAGTATGTTTAGGTTCTTTACTTCAGTTACGGATGCCTACTCAAATGTCTTGATGCCTCCTAAAGGACTCATCGATAAACATAAAAAAGTGTAACCGATATGACCACTGTACTTGAGCGGCGCTCGCACAGGCTCGAGTGGGAAGAATCCCAGGATCAGGTGAAACGAGAAATCTGAACTTTCTTGATTTTGATATTTTGAGATATGTTGTTTCATGTTTTGGGATGAATTATTTGGGTATTTCATGTCTCTAATGGACCTGGATCTTCAGGTTTGGCATAAGCTGGACTTATTGCAAGCAAGCTTTCAAATGGATGGCCAAATACTTATGTATTCACCAAGGCCATGCGGGAGATGTTACTGCTCAAGGTATTAAGAAAAGATGTGTCATTAGTCATACTACGTCCTACCATCATCACAAGTACTTACAAAGAACCATTCCCTGGATGGATCAAAGGCATCAAGTAATTCAAATGCTTTTTTATTATTACGGAAAATGTTAACATTTCAATTTATTCTTCTTAACATGACCATGAATAATGTTGTTTCACTCAAAAAATGTGAACATAAACTTAGATTTCTACTTTCCAGAACCATCGATGGCTTCATTGCATCATATGGTAAAGGCCGGGCTTCATGCTTTTTCTGTGATCCTCACTAAGTTCTTGATTTGGTGAGTTATCTCGCTATCTACAGGTGTGATATTCTTTAAAATTTAATACACCTGCACTCGAACAAGTAAAAAATGCATCTTTTGCATATAAAAACATGTAGAATCCAGGAGACATGGTGATTAATGCTATGATTGTAGCAATGGCGACTCATATGAATAAACCTTACTCGAGGATTATTTATCATGTGGGATCATCCATATCAAACCCTTTGAGCATATCTAGCTTCAGGAATTGCGTAATCGATTACTTCATTAAGCATCCTCTAATGTGTCGACAAGGTAACCCAATAATAACAACACGCGATGTCAAGTTTTTGACTTCCATAAATAGCTTTAATAGATATGTGGCGATCCGTTACATGATTCCTTTCAAGGTATTTATTCATATAATATACCTCTTCTTTTTAATACCAGGTTTCATGTTAGAAAGTCTCATAATTTCTTTATCAATGGATACAGTGTTGAGTATATTCATGTATGTCAATTCATTTTTAATCTACTACGCACATATAATAAGTGGCAACCTTTATTGCCTTTGGATATGGTTATTCTATCTGTATAAAGGGTCTCCCTATGAGTGCCACACCTGCTATGCTGGATGATGAGTTCAAGAAGGTTGGAACAATTAAGCCTAACGGCATTCAAGTTCAAAGCAACCGGGTGCGTAAGGCGATTGAGGTATGCATTTTTGTTTACATTATTCCTCAAAACTTACTTGTCTCTCTTAGTATTACCAGTTTACAGATTATTTGTGACCATAACTGTTAAAATTTGTACACTACATGATAGGAATCAATATATTGTGAGATATGCTAATTTGGCTTGACACTCTTCTTATTAGGAAAAGAATTCCAACAATTCACATAAGCTGGAAAAAAGTCTCAAAAGCCTTGGTATGTTCAGCTTGCGCTCTTCTTATATAGCGTAAAACACGTGTTCTTAATTGAGTAATCTTGTCAAATATGGGGCCAACACAAGAGACAAAGTAAAGTGGAGCATTATGTGAAATCTATATGAACCAAAACATCTAGGCAGAAGGCTCAAATTCGCTATTTATATCTTTTTCGGTTATATTTTTTCTATGAATTTTTTATTGCATCTCTGTGGTTTTTATCCTAGATTTGTTTTTGTTGAGTTTTATGTTGGTCAATGCATACAGGAGCAACTACATGAAAGGGATACGACTATAATGGAGTTACAAAGGACTTTGGATTATAAAGATAAAGAGCTTCATGCAATTAGACTTTGATTGTTTACTATAGTTAACATTTTTTATTTTCTATTGGCATAGGCATGGGCTAAGGGTGACCTCATAATGGAACAAAATGAGTAACTAGAAACCTTTGTTTTTACGTTATACATGTCTTTGTCTTACTCTTAATACATAGATATATAATTGGAAACCTTTGTTTATACGTTACACATTTGTTTATACATAGATATATTAAAGATTTTTGCATTGCGAAACCTATTAAGTACTTATAGTTAAAAAAAAAGTAATAATAATAACTATTAATTACTTACTCGTGGTTAGTTTATTTATTTATTTTAAAATGTTTTATGAAGTTCTTATACCCTTCTTTCGCTATAGAAAAATATACCAACTTATTTTTTATAATTTATGTATTTTATAAACAAAAAAAATGATTTAATTATTGCATAATAACGAAGATTTAGTTTATTTGAAAAACATATTTCCCCACTAAAGGTTGCGTGTTTAACTAGAATCCCCATTAAGGGTTTTGGTTTATTAACTCACGACAGCTAGGATTTAAAAAAAAATTAAAAAAACATTGTAAGTTTACGATAATTTTTAAAAACACATACTCGAGCTATCTTAACCGTGTATCTTGGTTTATAAATTTTTGTTTATAAACTTATTGAAAATAAAACCTTTTATAACTACTAACTACGTCATCAAAAAATAATTAAAACACGTAACACAACAGAATATAATTATAATGTAAACTAAGAAATTAATGAAATCCAATTTAAACAATAAAATTTAAGAAGTCTGAACAAAAACACTAACACTGCTCAGACTCAGTAAATGATAGTGGGAGCCTCCTTAAAGAAGCCGCCCCTTTGAAAACCACATCTGTAAGGATTCTACCTATCATTATCAAAATCATATAACCACAACCTTTTTACCCTATTCCTGGTAAACACACAAACATCAACACTTAACAAACAAAGGGTATCAACAACAAAACTCCACTTGTCACCCGACAATACATACATATTCTCATCACAACGAACATCAAGCCTTACCATAAATCCATTCACAGATATTTCAAATTCATCAACATCATATGAATTTGGTAAAAAATCAGCTGAAAGTACCTATATACAATAAGTAAATAAACATAATTAACAAAAACAAAATACTAATAATAAATGTTAATAATATTATCAAATGTAAAAGATGTTCATGATTAATACTGTTTAGAACAAAATGTTATAAAGTAGTTACCTACTTTTAGGCGTTTTATTGATTATGGTAACATCAATTATAGTTCTTAACCGTTTAATTTAACTTTTAATAACTTTTAACTATATATTTATTCTACTAAATCCTTTTTAGTATATATTTGATCCACAAAATCATAAAAATAAAAACCACAAGTCATACCCGTCCATCGGATAATTTTTATATACAAAATAAATTTAAAACATCGGGTAAAATAGTAATATAATTTTTATGGTATTAAAATGATTATAAAAATATATCAGGATAATTTTTGAAAGTGTCGGATCAAATATTCAAAATAAATGATTATGCGATAGCGTTTATTTAATAGGAAATTATACGTTTAATGAAATATGCAAACCCATGCATAAATTGATATGAAATAATGTTACTAATGATATGTAGACTAAATCTAGTCTATATGAAATGTCTTCAATGATGTTTCATGAATACGCAGCTAAACCCTTACGGTTACGCGCATTTGATACTCGTAAATCTAGTTTACGATAAATGATGAATAGTGATTCATGAATAGTGATTTTTCTCCAGGAATGAATAGTGTTTCGTGAATAGAATTTTTTTGAAATAATCTCTCAAAATATCAAATCGACTTCAAAAACGATGAATAGTAACCGATGAATAGTAAATTCCCGAGATGAATAGTAAAATGTTCAAAGTTTGTAAAATGACCTGAAATTACGAGTTGTCACACATGACCCAAAGTCCATGCCCCATGACCCAAGATCCATAACCCAATGACTAGGTACATTGCATCTTGTTGGGTATCCATAATCTATTACCCATAACCCATGGTCAATAACCCATAACCTATAACCCGGTTTGCAACCCGAAATCCGGAATAAACTGACCCAGTAGTCGGGTCCCTGGTTTTGCACAAACCGGATCCCTCTGGGGAGGGATCCGTGGGAACCGTGAGACAATAGACATAATTTGTCTAGAAATAGTGGGCCATTTCTCTCTTGCTCACTACCACTCTTAGATATACTTTCTCCCAGTATTCTAACATCTCTAACCACTGATCCAAAGGATCATTCTATGTAGTTTTATGTTTGTGTGATTCTCTAGGTTCCTCTTAAAGGCGATATCACCACCTCTTGAAGATGTGCAAGCTCGAGTTATGAGTTGCTAAGCTTCGTCATCATCAAGTCCACTGAAGTGCATCTTGTTGATAGTTCTTTCCTCCCTCCATAGAAGTGTTATGTTGAAGGCATTAGTGAAAGGTGCCGAAGGGTCATGTTAAAGGCATTAGTGAAAGGTTCCAAAGGTGTACATTCGATATGGTGCATCGATGTACAAGTTAGATAGTTTGGGTTAAAGGATGTTGATGTCTTTCTAATTTTGTAACAAGGAGTGTATTTCCTTTGGGTTAGTTGTGTTGTGGTGTAGTTTTGGGTCGTAGTTCCTCCTTTGTAATGAAACTCGATATCTAGCCTTGTATCAGATAAAGTGTAGGTGACGTTGTGATAGGTTTGGTTCTACCTCGTGGAAGAACTCGGTGTCTAGCCTTGTACCGGATAAAGAGTATGCGACGTTGTGAAGGGTTCTCTTCCACATTAAGGAGCTTGTGTTGTGTAGTGCTTACAAACTCTCGAGTGGGGTACTCGGGGAGTGGGGTAGGGCAAGGAAGGTGTCCTTGTAGCCGAACCACTATAAATACTCGTGTCGTGGTTTTGTGTTTCTTTACTCTTTATCTTTGCATTACTTACTTATATGCTTATCTATCAATATCCAACACACATACCAAATAGATTGACATAAGTCAATCTAAATATTTTAAAACAAAATTTTAATCGGTAAAACTATTCAACCCCCCTTCTAGTTTTCCATAATTGGCATCAGAGCCAAGCACAAGTTTCTTAGAGTTAGTTGTACTTTAAAAACTTGATACGATCCGTGTATGTTTGAAAACTACAAAGAATGAAACTTCTTAAAACAAAAGTTCATGTTTTAAAAATATCATTTTATTTTAACAAAATGTTGGATAGTGATAGATCATTCTAACACTTTCTCTTTAAGAAATCTTCATGCTAGGATTCTTCCAAAGACTTCGTTCTTTCTAAAGAAAAATAAAGTCAACATCCAAGGAAACACAATAATAATCACAAAGTATAAAGGATTACTTTAAAAGCTCATGAAGTATTTCGGGTCTATGGTTTCTACAAACCACATAAAGAGAATAGAGCAAAGGTATGTTTTATTACCTACAACTAATTGGTGTTTACATGTAGTAATCATATGTGAATAAAATGATGATATATGCGTCTATTTCATAAACATCTCTATAAAAACCATGCATATGATATGTGTACACGAATTAGGCATTTAACATCAAAGTTGCAAGTTTCTAAAAAGTCTCTTCACTACTTTTCATCCTAACACATCATCAGGAATAGTATTCTTTGATTATCTTAAAAACTTGTAAGTTCGTCAAACCTGCGCCGTCATCACATAAATTAATTATTGATAGTTAAAGTCTTGATCCACCATCATTCGATAAACAGTTTTCCTTTCATTTAAAACATCTTAGCCAAACGTCTATTCAAATAGGAATATAATCAAAATCTCATTCTACAAGTTCTTTTCAAAAATTAGCTATTATATAACTTGTTACAAGTGAAAGAATAATCCAAAACACTCCAATATTTGTCTGCAGAGCTAGATCCCACGAGCTGTACTAGCCGGATCCCTCAAACAAGAGATCCGGGGGAACAGTGTAAACAGACAACAGAAAACTCGTTTTCAAAACCTAAAACAATCCATTTTTCCTCTTCCTAAAAGCATAGAACAACCTATCTCGCCCAATCATCCTAGAGTTCCATACTCTCAAGCATCTCAATCCTAAACATCATTGTAAGTAATTACACTCATATTGACTATTCATCATCATCTCCATCCTAGTGTTTATGTTTTTAAAACTTTAATTGGTCTCAATTTTTCATATCACCAATTGGGAACTTGTTTATTCCAAAATAGTTCTACATAATCAAATATTTTCAAAACGGCATTGTTAATACCAAATAAACTTATAAACCCATCTTGTCAAATTTTACCTAATTGGAATATTTTTTCTAGGATCAAACATGCCTAAAGCTACCCAACAAGATCATCATGACACCGTTCACTACCTTCCTAGATACTATCGCAGAAGGGCACCAAAAGTGATCGCAAAACCTTCAAAATGCTCCAAAACAACTTATCCACTAAGGTCGGTAGTTAAGGAATGTTTCCTGGCGACACCCCATATTCCTCAAGTCCTTTACCGCAATCAACTTTGATTGTCTCCTAGAAATTATGAATAAATTTGTCCGGTCTTCATCTTTGAATTTTACAAGAGTGTTAGGATTGTCCGAAACAATGATGAAAGTATTTCAATCACTTACATTATAAACAACCAAAGCATCACCTTACTCCTCAGCACATTCGCACAAATCCTTCGCATACCATGTGAAGGAATTTGTATGTTTTCTAAAGATTGGTCAATTGCTACTTAATCCTTCGCACTAGACTCTAAACCTACATATCACACTCCACTTGATGACCCCGTGGTTGTTCGAGACACCATCTTCAAAAAGAGATTCAATCAATCTCGTTATAACCACAACAAAGAACTTATCCATCGTGATCCCTATCAAATGGAACTATTTGAGATGTTTCCCATTTACAAAAAGTGGGAAGAAATCCTTAGAGAAAATGTCATTTTCTTGGTTGGAAATAAAGACCATCCTAATGCGTATCTTGTCCAAATGATCTATTGTCTCATCCATAAAAAACCCTTCAATCTTGCCTATTACATTGTCAAAAGAATGGTAGGTGTGTTCAAAAATGAAAAAATGGTTCTCCCCTATGCTATGCTCCTAACACGACTCCGTGAGTATGTTAGTACAATGCAACCTACTCCTATTACCGATGATCATTTTCTTGCTAACCATGTTATGGTACCTTCCACAAACAACCCTCCAAACGATTCATGATCAATGGGAAAAGGCCTCGTGCTCTCTCAGATTCTTCGGATGAAGATGAAGAAGAAGATGTTGAAGTCGACCCCGTTTCTAATTATCAAATCGACCCCATGAATTACTATGAACAACTTCACACTCTTCCAAATGAATCTGAAGGATTCAAGCAAACAAAAGGGATGTTCAAGTGTCTAACTCATTTCCTCATGAACTTGGGAAAGAAGAAGAAGTGAAGAGATTAACAAAAGAAACATTGTGATCCATGACTTTCTTTATGATTATTTTAGAGGTTTTATGATTGTCAAAACAATGTACGCTCATAACTTTGTGCAATACTTAGTTTATAAGGTCTTTATCTTGTTTGCTCACCCATAGTTTGCTTCTATATGTTATGCTTTCTGTGTTTTTACTTGTATACATGTATGTTTCCAGTATAAATCATTAGTTTCAAAATTCGACATCTAGAGCAAATTATTGCACGCTCACTATTAAGTAATCTGTTCAGATGTCGGATCCCTGGCACATAACTAGCCGGATCCATCAAATGAAGGATCCGTGGGATTTGGGAAAACAGAAGAAATGGTTTTCGTTTATTACATCAACCCAACCTTCCAGACCTGATTGAACTAGTTTAACATGTTTCATTAGGATCACTTTAACTATCCTTAGGCTCAATTGATCTCACATTCACTCATGAATGACTTAAGGATCACATTCAAAGTACTTTTTGATTTGACATTACCTCAAAACTCACCATCTTTCCGCTCCAATGTTCACACATTGTCACTCTCATCCTAAAACATTTATTTTAATATTTCTCTCAATTTTAGTAAATTGATTTTAGTCATCTTGATCTTAAAATGGTCTAAAATTGATTTTAGTTTTTCATTTCTTGTAATTTTTAAGGAATTCTATAAATTTTCCTTAGATCATCATCTAATCTCTAGGATCATTTGACTCCACTTAACACCCTCAAAATTCTTTTTGTCCCTGATCACCATTAGTGTTCATAAGAACTCCATTTCTTCTATATAAAGGACATCATTAGCTACCCTCACTCATTACCCTTGATCATTTAAGTCTCATATCATTTAAGACACCTGAAGAGACTAAAAACACTCAAGATACATATGCACTAGACCTTACTAGAACTTCATCATTCCTTTCTTGGCTCCCCTAGAGACGATCCTGGATTTCTAACCGGATCCCTCAAGTGATGGATATGTTGGAACCGTCTGCACAGACTAACAAATCCTACTTGATATAATCATTTCAAACCATCTTTATTAATCTCAACACTCCACATTGTCTTAAATGACTTTCTAGATCAGTACAACTCTGTAGTTGACTCCTGTGCATGCAAATCATTGCAACTTGAAGGATTTTAGTGGTTTAAGCTATAATTCACTTACCAAATCTTTCTCTTTATAAGCCATTTGTGTTAGAACTTCTAAATCACCATTCACACACTCATTCTCAGTAGCTAAAGCTTCATTTTTACACCTATATTTGTATCATTTCATCATGAGGAAAAATCCTAGTGCTAACTCATCAACCAAAGGGCCTCCCAAGAAAATTGCTCGGGTTGTACATGAAATCTCCTCAACGGAATCATCACCCATCAAAACCATAAACACTAGGACTCTCTCACAACCAACTCTACCAATCAAACCAACTCCCAAAAGGATTGTTCCCACAAGACAACCCTTGCCAAACACTACCATACCTCCTAAGTCAAACACCCGTACCTTCACTAAACCATCACCTCTAGTACCTAGAGCTATCTCTTTCACCACTCCACTCTCATCCCCATACCTTTACAACTTAGAAGACTTGCCACCTAGGCCATCTCATCCACCACCATTACCAACATTTTCCTCAATTGAGAAAATGGTGCCACAACAACCTCCTCACCAAAACTTTGGTGTTGAAACCACACTAGCACCCCAGATCCTACTCTCCATCATTCTCAAATGGTCCATTTTGGATTATGAGGAATCACCAAAATCATCAACCGGACCATATGGAAGTAGATAATTCTTTACCGCCACCATCAACACATATTCCACCACTTTCACCCTTAGTTGAACCACCTCCAATCTCATCAAACGTGCCTCCACAAACCCCTCAATATTTTGTGGAACCTCCACCTTCCTCATCAAATCTTCCACCTTAAACCGCTCAATTCCTACCACCACCATTCCCTATCCGTGACAATGATTTCTTTCATTGTAAACATGTCGAAGGACTAGTCCTTGAAGTGAGTGACGAATTATGTTTCATTTTCTATCAACTTCTCGAACATTTTGATGAGGTCAACAAATATAATCATCCCTAGAACATAGGAATATAAGCACAAGTGATGTTCTCCTTTAGTATTAGGCGCAACTTAGAATTGTTAGGAAATATACTACATGTTTGTATCATTTTCTTAGTTTTAGAGATATGTGTATCATTCCTCTTGTTTTATTGAATGAAACTACATGTTGTATGCTATATAGTTATGAGAATATGTTTGGTTCTATAATACATAACTCATTTGGATGTTTACGTCACTTTTTACATCTACGTTGCTACCAATGGAATGCAGTACACGGTTCTTATTATATTTTAGCCTAGACTATCCTCATGAAGGGATCCGTAACCGTCCAACATGTGGAAAACCAGAATGGGGGTTGAATAGTTTTGCCGATTTTAAGTTAGTTTTCAAAAACTTTAGATTCGTTAATATGTGAGATCTTGTGGATGTAGAGAAGTATAGATCTAATGATAAAGCAAGTAAATAAAGTAAAGTTAAGGGATAGAAATGACACAACCGATTTATAGTGGTTCGGCTACAAGGACACCTTCCTTGCCCTACTCCACTCCCCGAGTCACCTACTCGAGAGTTCAAGCACTATGTCAACAAACTCCTTCACTTGGCGGAGAAGCCTTCACAACGTTGCTTACACTTTTCCGGTACAAAGCTAAATACCGAGTCCGTAGCACGGTGGACCAAACCAACACGACTATTACACAACAAATATGTGAAATATCAAATACAAGATCTTCGCTACAGAAATCTTGCGGAGTGACAAATCAATCAAGGACCCCTTGCTTGGATGACTTGTAGAATGCTCGTGATCTCGCCTTAGAGAAGGACCTATATGAGGATCACAAATAGAAAGAAAGAAGAACAACTCTCTAGATCAAGTGATCTATATGTTAGAAGAGAATGAGAGTGTATGAGAGATTTAGTAAGAAGAGGGTGAGTTAGAATGAAGAAATGGCTCTCTATTTATAGGCAAAATTCTTCACTGCCTCGGATCCCACGGATCCATTCCACTTGGGATCCGTCTAGTGTAATCCTAGGGATCCGTGGAACGCTCCTCTTTGCCCATGGGTTTTGGTTATGGGTTGGTCCATTGTTTTCTTTAGATTCAATGTATCTAAGTATACATTGTATCTAGTTTACTTGGGTATGGGTTAAGATCCATGGGTTATGGTTTTTACCCATCCTAATAAACTATTACAACAAATGCTTAATTATTACATTTTTGTATTTAAATGGCTATATGTAAATGCTTTACAAAAATAACATGTATCCTTATAATTATACTTAAGATAACATTATATTTGTTATCAACAAAACACAAAGAGATCGCAAAATATTAATAAACGCTTTTCGGTTTTTTGTATTAACAATCTCCACCCTTTTTGTTGATGACAAAACATAATGTTATGATGAGTAAAACTTAAGAATAGATGTAAGTTTTGAAAGCCCCTAAGTTTTACTTCTTCTCCCCTTTTGTCGAAACAAAAAGTTAACCCTTGGAAGAAATAAACATAAAAGTATGGAAAAATTAGTCCACGTATTACTAACTCCCCCTTGACGGTAGCTCCCCTTGTTTGGGGCGTCAAGTGAAGAAAAATAAAAATCCTACAAAAGAAAGGTTAGTAACATGCTTAAATAATCTTGTGATTGCCGAGAATCAAGATTGGGAGCCAAGGTATGTAAACAAGGCCTTGTAATAAAACAACAAAGTGTAGTGGTATTTATGCCACTTACAAGCATGTAAAAATAAGAACAAGACTTGTTCTTGAAAATGACTTCAAAAGAAAAAGTACAAAAAAATAGTAGTAGTGATTCCTTCCATGCTTGCATAAGGTTATGGATGGAGGTTTGATGAGTAATGGTATTGATGCGATCAAGGATGAGGTTGAGTATGAATCGCATTTCTTCCCTAACTTCTATTGCAATTTCCCTAGTGGATTGGCAATGTTCACAATGTAAATGATGTGGGTAATGAGTGCGGAAGTTTTCGGGTTGTTTTGATTTGTGATTATGCGGAAGTTGTGGTGTAAAAATAGGAAAATATGGATCAAAGTCCGGAATGTTTGGAAGTGGTGGTGGAAAAGAACCTAGATGTTCTTGTAATGTAATGGGAGCTAATGGTGGTGATGTTTCAAGATCTTGAAAAATAGTATTTGGAGATGTGGGGGTGTTGAAAAGACTATTTCTTTTTGTTTAGGTTGTTTAGATCTTGTTGGAGTCTTAAGGAGTTCCAAAAGAGTGACTTTAGGTGGTGATGAAGTTGGTGTACTTGTTGGTGATGAGGGAGGTGCTATAATGGAAGCATCTTGTGGTGAGTTATTTGTTGAGGATGAACCATTTGAGGTTGGTTTTGCTAAGCAACAAGATCGGATACTAATCCGCATGGATATCCTAGAGTTTGATTGTGGTATTTTGGATGGTGGAAGTACAAAGGTTTGGGTTTCATGAAGATGATTGTTTGTACTAGGTGATTCATCTAAAGGGTTTATGGATGACATGGTGTATTGTGTTTGTGAGGATGAGATGGATTATGCAAGCATTTTGGGAGTTCTATATATAGAAAAACAAAGCATTGTAATGAATGCTTGACCCAAAATGTGGATTAAAATCTAATGATTAGATATGAATTCAAGGCATGTGATCATGAGAACACAAGCATTAAAGAGCATACTCCAAAATAATGAAACAAATGTGGATTTTTCATCCAAAGTGAAAAAATAGAAGTTGAAAACAGCTTCTATTTCACGGATCCCACGGATCCTTCCCTTGAGGATCCGTCCAGATGAAGGCTGGGATCCGTGGGTCTGGTGATCGAGGCAGCACAAAATTTGGAAACATTTTTTCCTAGTGTGTGCCTATATGCAAACTATTTGGAGTTACGGTTATCTCGACTCCTAAAAGAAAAAGAAAAATAAACTAGAAGTAGAAAAGCATCCTATTGAGATAACCCGAAAACACATATTTAGTACATGAGTAAGTAATTTTGTGTTATCAATGCTCCTAATTCATTGTTGCTTAAATGAATGTACCGGAAAACACATATTAGTTATGTGTCCCCTTTAGCATTCAAAAGACATGAGATGCAATGAAAGCGGGTTTTACTTTGTATTAATAATGATAAAGCGATTTGTCCTAGTCGTGAGAAATTGCTTTTGTGAAATTGATACGGGAAGGTATCATCCTTTTAGAAAACATTTTGAAAAGAGGTTTTCTTTAAAAATGTATTAAAAAAAGAAAACTATAAGTGGAAAACTTATCTTGGGTTTTGAAAATTACCGTATTGTTTGTGAGTTGTGCATGAAATAGAAATCCTAGACTCGAAAAGAAGAAGGCTAGTGTTTACATACCTTGTAGAGTCAAATAAGTTACGACGTTTGTTCCATTAGACCAAGACCAAGACGAAGTAGGTTGAATTGTTCCCGCTTCAACGGTTTGGTGAGGACGTCGGCTATGTTGTCTTCGGATGCTACCTTCTCAATAGAGATGTTCCCTTTTGAACATTGTCTCTTAGGAAGTGATGACGAATCTCTATATGCTTTGTGCGAGAATGCAATACCGGATTCTTGCTTAAGTCGATGGCACCTTTGTTGTCACATAGGATGGCTATGTCGCTTAGATGAATGTCGTAGTCGACTAACGCTTGTTTCATCCATAGTGCTTGTTGGCATGCTTTGCCGGCGAGACGTACTCGGCTTTGGTTGTTGATATTGCAAGTGCCGTTTGTTTCTTAGAAAACCAAGATGTTAAACAACATCCCATGAAAGTACATACCCCACTTGTACTTTTTCTATCAACGTAATCACCGGCATGGTCAGAATCTGCATATACAATTGTTTCTACTCCCGTGCCCTTAGGATACCATAATCCTAATTGTGTTGTACCCTTAATATATCTAAATATCCTTTTACGGCTTCTAGGTGTGATGTTTTAGGGTCTTCTTGAAACCTAGCACATAAGCAAACACTAAACATGATATCCGCCCTACTTGCCGTGAGGTAGAGAAGACTACCTATCATGCCACGATATTTAGTATTATCTACGGATTCGCCGTCTTCATCTTTTGTGAGTTTGGTGTCGGATGACATTGGAGTCCTAATTGGTTTTGACTCTTCTAGACCGAATTTCTTTAACATCTCCTTGATGTATTTAGATTGATTGAAGAAGATACCATCTTCTACTTGTTTTATTTGTAGACCAAGAAAGAAACTAAGTTCTCCCATCATACTCATCTCGAACTCGTCATGCATAATTTTAGAGAAATCATCACACATGTCTTGACAAGTGGATCCGAATATAATATCATCTACATATATTTGTACTATGATTATATGTGACTCTCTTTTCTTAGTAAAAAGTGTGTTGTCAACTAACCCCATGGTATAGTTGTGTTTAACTAGAAATGACTTGAGTCTATCATACCAAGCTTTTGGAGCTTGTTTAAGACCGTAAAGGGCTTTCTTTAATTTATACACATGTTTGGGTTTTTCAAAATCAATGAAGCCAGGAGGTTGGGCTACATATACTTCTTCATTAATGAAACCATTTAGAAAAGCGCTTTTGACATCCATTTGATAAAGCTTTAGATCATTAGCACAAGCATACGCAGGAAGTATTCTTATAGACTCTAATCTAGCCACGGGGGCATAGGTCTCATCAAAGTCTATTCCCTCTTGTTGGTTATACCCTTGAGCAACGAGTCTAGCCTTGCTACTCCGTTTGCATCTAATTTGTTTTTATAAACCCATTTGGTTCCTATTATGGTTTGATTACTAGGTGGAGGGACAAGTGTCCAAACATCATTAGAAACAAATTGATTTAGTTCTTCTTGCATAGCCATTACCCAACTCTCATCTTTTATGGCTTCTTGTGTATTCTTAGGTTCTAAGGTTGAAACGAAACAAAACAAGCTACTTTGGTTTTGAACTTGAGACCTTAATGTTCGTTCGTTTAGTTTTCCTATGACTTTATCTACGGGGTGATCTTTGGACTCTTTAATGTTTATTATTTCATCACTTAGAGGTTCTTCTTCTTCACTTATCTTTTTCTTTATTACTATAGCTTCACTTTCTATAATCTCGTCATCGACAAGAGGTGGAGAGGGTTTGGTGGACTTTCATCAAATTTTATATATAATGACTCTTCAACCTTCATTGTTTCTTTGTTTAATATGACGTAAGCTTTGCTATTTGGCGAGTAACCTAAAAAGATACCTTCGGTTGATTTAGGATCAAATTTTGTAAGGTAATCTTTAGTGTTAAGAATAAAACATTTACTACCAAAGACTCTAAAGTGATTTAACGTAGGCTTTTTGCCTCGAAGTAACTCATATGGAGTTTTCCTAGGATTGGTCTAATTAAGACTCGATTGAGTATGTACGTTGAAGTATCAACAACATTACACCAAAACTTTTGAGGTATGGATTGTTCATTAAGCATGGTTCGACTCATTTCTTGTAGGGTTCTATTCTTTCTTTCTACTACCCCATTCGATTGTGGAGTCGTGAGCCGAGAAGTTGTGAGTAATACCATTAGCGTCACAAAAGCTCTGAATTGCACTTCATTATCGAATTCCCTACCATGATCCGTCCTAATAGACACTATGGGACTTCCTAGTTGTCTTTGGATCTTTTTGCTTAATATTTCAAAATAATTAAAGGTTTCCGTTTTGTTCTTAAAAAATTTTGTCCATGTATACCTAGAATAGTCATCCACTATGACCAAAGTGTAGTAGTTGCCTCCATAACTTTGGATAGCGGATGGACCAAATAAATCCATATGTAGTAATTCTAGACACCTAGTTGTAGACACCATGTTTTTAGCTTTATGACTAGAATGAGCTTGTTTTCCTACATTACAAGCATCACAAAAATGATGTTCATATTTTAACTTAGGTAGATCTCTTACTAGATCTTTGGATGATAGCGATTGAAGAAGTCGCATGTTGGCGTGACCCAATCTTCGATGCCATAAGGTCAAAGTATCATCCATAGAGGTAAGACATAGTTTGTCTTTAGGTTCATTACCGATTTTAATGACATAGACTCCATGTTTCCTAATTCCTCTTCCTATGGTTATGCCATTTTTAGTATCTTACTACCGGTTTCGGTAAAAGTACATTGCACTTTTTATCACATATTTGTCCTATACTTAAGAGGTTAAAGTTTAGGTTTTCTACGTGACACACATCGTTAATGGTTAGAGATTTGTTAGAAATCATACCTTTACCGATGATTCTACTTTTCCTATTTCCAAACACCACATTACCTCCATTTATGGATTCATATGTGGAGAATAGATCCCTATTCCCGGTCATGTGCCTCGTGCACCCGCTATCCTTGACCCATTCATCGGGTCTAGGTCGACCTTTAAGCACACCTAAAACAATAATAAACTCAAAAGTTTGGTCCCCATTTGTTCATGGGTCCATTAGTGTTAAACATTCCATTCATGTTAGACATGTATGGATAAGATGAGTATGCATTCCATGGAGCAAAGTTTTGAAAAGGAAAACCGTTTTGCATATTTGGATTCCATCCCATTTGATGGTTACTTTTCGGGTAAACGTTATTAGGTCTCCTAAATGAATTAGGTTTTGAAAAAGATGGAGCTTTGTTTCTTGCAAAAGTAGGATTATATTTTGGAGGTGGTTGTCTAGTGGTGACATGAGTTGGTTTCTTCCTATTAACGATAACAAATTCAGTTCTAGATGAAGAAGCTACGTTATTACCACTATTTGCTACAGCAGATCCACGGATCCCTGGCTGTACACTAGCCGGTTCCCTTTTCAAGGGATCCGTGGGATCCGCCACAACAAGTGGGTTTTTCTAGTGCCCTGACAAATTTTGTTTCTTTATTTTCACTAGTTGATGGATCAAGTTGTTGAACACCTAAACCTTTTTGGTTGTTGCCGGTTTTAACACCATCTAGTATCGTATCTAAAGTGTTCGTACTCATTCTAGCAATTTTAGAATCTAGATGATCAACTAGTGTTTGAAGTTGAACGCAAAGTTCACATTCACCACTTGCTATTTTACCCTTTTCTAAACGTTTTAGTTTTGCTTTTAATTCTATGACTTCTTTATCTAAACGTTGGTTTTGACTCTTTAAAAGCTTGTTTTTGTTAACTAGTTTTAAGCTAATATTGCATAGTTTATCATATTCATTATGCAATGAGTCGTCATCAAGTGATGAGCTACTATAGTATTCGTGACATACCTCGTCATTTGCCATGAGACAAATTTCTTCTTCCTCCTCGTCGCTCATTCCCCACGTGCCCTACACGAACGCCTTTTGATCAACCCGTTTGGGACACTTACTAATAAAGTGGTTTGGGTCCCCACATTTAAAGCAAGTACGATCATCCTTTGATTTTTCGTCCTCTTTGCTTTTCTGGAATCCTTTCTTATCGTCATACGGTTGTTTGACGTATCTTCCCTTTCTTCTAAAGAACTTTTTAAAGTCCCTTACCGCCATAGCGTACTCTCATCGTCACTACTCTAAGAGGAGTTCTCTTCATCGCTTGAAGCCTTTTTGGCTTTAAGGGCAAGAGATTTGTGTTTCTCTTTCACCTTTGAGGCTTCGAGTCTTTAGCAAGGACATGCTCGTAGACTTTTAGGTTGCCTATGAGTTCATCGAGAGTGAGGATTGTCAAATCTTTTGACTCTTCGATCGCCGCCACCTTGGATCTCCACTTCGATGGAAGTGCCCTTAGATATCTCCTAACATGGTTACGGCTAGAAAAAGATTCATCAAGTGCTTGTAAAGATGTAATAATAGTATTAAAGTTAGCAAATGAATGATCTATAGTTTCCTCATCCGATATTGAAAATTGTTCATATTGTTGAACAAATAAATCAATTTTATTATTTTTAACTTGTTGGTTGCCTTGATGAGTTACAACTAAAGAATTCCAAATTTCTTTAGAGGTTTTAAGCATAGAAATTCTTCAAATTCCTTTTGGGAAAAGCATTATATAAAACCATTTTTGCTTCACTATTTTTAGAAAGCTTTTTCTTTAATTCATCACTTAATTTATCATGAGGTATGTTAACTAAATTTCCTTTATCATCTTTTGAGGTAGCCTCAAAATCGCTTCAACAATAATGTACCAAAGATCAATATCTTTAGATTTCACATATGTTTTGAATCTATTTTTCCAATATATAAAACCATTAGTTTCAAGTAGTGGTGGATGTTGCATAGATTGCCCTTCCTTATAATTTTCAGAACCCATAGTGATCGAAAAGTTTTTAAAATACAATTTTATTTTCAAACTTTTATAAACTTAGCTCTTGATGCCAATTGTGGAAAACTAGAAGGGGGGTTGAATAGTTTTGCCGATTTTAAGTTAGTTTTCAAAAACTTTAGATTCGTTAATATGTGAGATCTTATGGATGTAGAGAAAGTATAGATCTAATGATAAAGCAAGCAAATAAAGTAAAGTTAAGGGATAGAAATGACACAACCGATTTATAGTGGTTCGGCTACAAGGACACCTTCCTTGCCCTACTCCACTCCCCGAGTCACCTACTCGAGAGTTCAAGCACTATGTCAACAAACTCCTTCACTTGGCGGAGAAGCCTTCACAACGTTGCTTACACTTTTTCCGGTACAAAGCTAAATACCGAGTCCGTAGCACGGTGGACCAAACCAACACGACTATTACACAACAAATATGTGAAATATCAAATACACGATCTTTGCTACAGAAATCTTGCGGAGTGACAAATCAATCAAGGACCCCTTGCTGGATGAATTGTAGAATGCTCGTGATCTCGCCTTAGAGAAGGACCTATATTGGATCACAAATAGAAAGAAAGAAGAACAACTTTCTAGATCAAGTGATCTATATTTTAGAAGAGAATGAGAGTGTATGAGAGATTTAGTAAGAAGAGGGGTGAGTTAGAATGAAGAAATGGCTCTCTATTTATAGGCAAAATTTTTCACTGTTCCTCGGATCCCACGGATCCCTTCCACTTGGGATCCGTCTAGTGTAATCCTAGGGATCCGTGGAACGCTCCTCTTTGCCCATGGGTTTTTTGGTTATGGGTCATGAGTTATGGGTTGGTCCATGGGTTTTCTTTAGATTCAATGTATCTAAGTATACATTGTATCTAGTCTACTTGGGTATGGGTTAATATCCATGGGTTATGGTTTTTACCCATCCTAATAAACTATTACAACAAATGCTTAATTATTACATTTTTGTATTTAAATGGCTATATGTAAATGCTTTACAAAAATAACATGTATCCTTATAATTATACTTAAGATAACATTATATTTGTTATCAACAAAACACAAAGAGATCGCAAAATATTAATAAACGTTTTTACGGTTTATTTGTATTAACACAACAGAAGCACATATTTAAACTAATGTGAATCTCATTTGTAGGAAACAATGCACCATATACTTGTTTTCTAACATTTGTTTGTAGATTTTCAAAATACACATGAAGACTTTGACACCCTCAACAAGGGGGAGCTTTTTGGTCAAAGTAAAGCATTACAAAAATGCTTGCAATACATTCACTTTGGTTTTCTATATTACTTGACGTCCACCTTAAAAGGGACCACTCGTCAAGAGGGAGCATTTCGTCAAAGACGAAACCATTGCAAAAAATACTTTTAACACACTTGTTTAGCCTTCCTAATTACTTGACGCCCTCAACAAAGGGGAGCATCCGTCAAAGGGGAGCTAAGACGAGAATCTTTCTCTCATCTTACTCTTTATTTCTAATTTTGTTACTTTTCACAAGTTTTTCTCAAAACAATGTGTTAGTTTCTTTTCAACGCTCTTTTTGTTTCGACAAAAAAGGGGAGAAGAGAGTAAAAGCTCCAATTCAAATTTTAACGAATTTTATTTTCTTCTTAAAATAATCTTATGTTTTGTCATCAACAAAAGGGGGTGATTGTTAATACAAATAAACCATAAAAACGTTTATTCATATTTTACGATCTTCTAATGTTTTGTCGATAACAAACGTAAAATCATTTTAACGAAACAAATAAAATACATAAAATATTTTGAGCCAATAGTTCACTAACACACTTTTACTAAACATATTAAAAATATATCAAAACATGTTTAGTAAATAAGTTATATAAAACTAAAGACATTTTTATAAAACACTAACAAGTAATATTATTTACATTTTATAGAAATGTATATGTACTTTGTATATGTTGTAATGGGTAAGTAACGGGTAAAAACCAAAGTCCATAACCCATGATCCATTGACAAGGTACAATGAATGTTGTTGGGTAAAAACCAAAGTCCATAACCCATACCCATGGAGCATGATCCATAACCCATGACCCATTGCATGACATCATGCATAAAGTCATGTTGGGTATTATCCATGATCTATGACCCAAAGTCCATGACCGATGACCCAAGATCCATAACCCAATGACTAGGTACATTGCATATTGTTGGGTATCCATAATCCATTACCTATAACCCATGGTCCATAACCCATAACCTATAACCCGGTTTGCAACCTGAAATCCGGGCTAAACTGACCCGGTAGACGGATCCATGGTTTTGCACTAGCCAGATCCCTCTGGGGAGGGATCCGTGGGAACCGTGGGACAGTAGACATAATTTTTCTATAAATAGTGAGCCATTTCTCTCTTGCTCACTACCATTCTTAGATATACTTTCTCCCAGTACTCTAACATCTCTAACCACTGATCCAAAGGATCATTCTATGTAGTTTTATGTTTGTGAGATTCTCTAGGTTCTTCTTAAAGGCAAGATCACCACCTCTTGAAGACGTGCAAGCTCAAGTCACGAGTTGCTAAGCTTCGTTATCATCAAGACCACTAATGTGCATCTTGTTGATAGTTCTTTCTGTTGGGTTCAGTGAATACCTAAACCCCTTAATTCTAGGATTTGAATAGAAAATACCCTAAGTGTTTATAACCTTAAACACTAACAAGTCACTAAGCGCATAGCCACTCAGTGAGCTATCTTTAGGATACTTAGTACGAGGCTAAGAAGTAAAGTCTCTCCACTCAATGAGGCGGAACTCAAGGGGTGAAGACTGAGTCACGAAGAAGATGGTGGGTTTAGTGAGTGATGACAATAACTCACTGAATCCCAAAACTCCTCATCAACTATTATCACTGAAGATAAGATAAAAGATCAAGACTGAAGAATGAGCGGGACAAGGCGAGATAAGTTTGAACAGATAAGACGAAGTCCTTATCAACCCAAAGTCAAACTTTCCCCGAAACACTTACGACCAGGATCAGTGTTATCACTGACAAGAAGAAAGCAGCCTTGTCACTTACTCAATATAGCCATTGTAAACAGAGACAAAATACATCAGTATTTTGTCTTCTGTAAACATGTCAGTTTGACCTCTCGGATAGAGTTAAAAACACACTTGTATAAATAGCCATAAGGTAGGAGTGAAAGTTTTAAGCTTGTGCATTAATTGTGAAAAACACACACAAGCAATCTTTCACTCCTCCAAATACAACTATGTCCCTGAGATAGCTCGGTGGTACCTGAGTAGTTGTGCTTAGACTTAGCCTAAGCTTCGTGAGGTATTACACCATACTTGTTATTTCAATCCCGTGCTGTCATCCGCAAGCACTGGGTAATATATTCTTTTTGATTCATTATTAATAAAGGATATAAACGTGAAAAATCTCAGTGTGTTTAAGTTTTCTTATCTTGTTTAATTGTGATTTTTCAAATATACTTCAGTCATGTATCACACTTAGTGCAAAATTGTCTTTTTACTAATTGTGAAACGGGAACAACAAGTGGTATCAGAGCAGGCTGATTTATAAAACCCTTTTTCAAGCCTCTCAAAAACATTTTTTAAAACCAGGATCCAAACATGGCTAAAAGTGATGTACCCCAACTTGTTGACAAAAAGGGTGGAGCCTATGTTGCTGTTGCCCCTCGACTCGAAGTTGGCAAATTTAACAAATTGAAAAAGCGAATGTTTTGCTATTTGACTGGGATGGAACCTTGATACATTAAGTGTATTAACGAAGGTCCATTTATCCCAAAGACTGCTGAAGGTTTACCTAAACCTAAAGCTCAGTGGACTCAGGACGAGAGGAGAGTGGTCAACCAGGACCAGAGGCTCAAAAGCATCATCATATCTTGTCTTCCTGATGATGTTATGGAGTCTGTCATAGGCTGTAGTACAGCTAAACAAACCTGGAATGACCTGGTCCACAGCTATGAAGGTCCCTCAGATACCAAGAACAACATGATTATGGACCTGAAACTTGAGTACAATACCTTTAGGGCTAAAGACTCAGAAACTCTATCTCAAACTTACACCCGTTATAAAACTCTGTTAAATGAATTGTCAAATGATGGTGTCAAGTTTTCCAAACATGAAATCAATGTTGGTTTTGTTAACAGTCTCCCTGAGAAGTGCTTGAATTTTTCTCAAGGACTCAGAAATGCAAATCATATTCAAAATCTTGAACTTCCTAAAATCTATGGGAAATTTTTCTATGAGGAAAACCTCATCAACAGACGATACCCTGACTTGAAAAAGTCTCAGGAAGTCAAGAAGTCCCTGACAACCACTTCAACACCAATTTCTTCTGCCTTTTATTCAAACAGTGTGGTTCAGGATTTTCAGTAAAATTCAGACGATGAGCCTGATGAGAGAACAAGCGAGGAGTAACTGAATGACTTGAACATCGAGTTTCAGGAAAAGGGCACTCCTTGCTAACTCTAAAAGGTTTATAAGAAGGAACACAAGTTTTTCTAATGCTAAAGCTAATGAGCACACTGAGTGTTTTAAGTGTCACAAAAAGGGTCATTTTGCTAAAGACTGATTTTCAAAAACTATCTCTAAGCCCTCTTACAAACCCTCAGGGTCAAACCAGTCCTTAGGTTTTAGCAAATTTCAACCAAAAGTCTATCAGTCTCTTCAAAATTTCCAAAACAAGTTTGACCAAAATAAAGTTGTTGATTTTGAAGCCAAGTATAGGAAAGCCAAGGCTAAACTAGCACTTCTTGAGGCCACTCCCTCAAAAACAACACACAATGTTAATAAATGCTTGAGTGGTAAAACAAGAGCCAGAAGAAGTCTTTGACTGGGATGAAGAGCCAGTCTCCTCAGACGATGAAATGGTGTAAGTCAGTGCACTGATGGCTCTCTCAGAAGAGGACAAGCTAGCTGTTGGGAAGAATCATGCTAGGAATGGTGAATGGGTTAACATCACAACGAGGAAGGTATATATTTACTTTCTATGGATGATGATTCTGATTGGCAGTCTTTCATGAACTATATTAATGTTGACCTTAAGTTCGTAGAAGAGAAGCGATTAAATCTTTTTTCAAAATACAACAAGTTAATTTTTGAATTAAACAAGTGTAGAGATGAACTGCTTATTTTAAAACAAGCCAAGCTTGAGGTTGTCACACTACAAATTCAAAACTCTGAATTAGTTAAAAGAAATCAAGCTCTTCAGGAAGAACTTAAAAAGGAAAATGATATCATTAAAAGCTGGACTGTTAAGAATCCTAGAGTCTTTGATACTCTTCAAGCCCCCAGTAGCAAAAAGAGAATCATAGGTGAAGATCATCTCACTGATTCTCTCAGTGAAGACCAAAGTCCAAAACCATTTGTGTCTGCTAGCATGCTCTCTAAAAAAGAGTTAATGCCTAAGTTTAGTGATTGGGTTGAAAGGGTAAACCCTGAGAGTAAGCTTCCAAAGTACGATTCTGGAAGAATACTTGAGCCTGAAAGTCAGGCTCTCAAGAGCATGCTTGGACTACCTGATGTGCCCAGTAGTACTGAACACATCATTGAGTCTGAAGTTGAATCTCAAGCACCGCTTCCACCTCCGAAACCTCTTCAGGGTGCTGCACCTAGCTCTGAGCTTACTCCTCTGCAATTCAACCCTCACTCTCCAAAACAAAGGTCAGGTCTTGGTAGAACAATTTTGAAAAGACCAGCAAAACCAACCCAAGAAGATTCAGTCCCTACTGAGACTTCCACATCTTCAATTCCTACTAAAGAAGACCAAATCCAACAATTGACTGAACTTGTGAGAAAGTTGACTGATAAGATGAACTCTATTGAGAAAGCTCCTGATTCAATAATCAAGGAACCAAAGTCAACCTCCTCTAGTTCCTCAAAGTCAAAGTCAAACACCAAGCCCAAACAGAAGTGTGATCTGTGCCATTATACTAGCCATACCACTGATAATTGCTACAGAGTCCTTTTTTGCATGATCTGCAAAAAGGAAGATCACAAAACTTTGACCACTTACTAAAGATGTAAGTTCATTCAGTGAAGCAAGTCATACCAATCTTGGTCATCAGTATGCTTCATCTTCAAAGCAGGCTCAAAGGCCTAAAGCAAAACCCTTTCCTCCTTGCCAACATTGTGGCTTTAATGATCATCATCCTGATGACTGTCTTATGAACACTTGTTGTGAAATATGTGGAAATCCAGCTCATGAGACATCTCAGTATGATAGAGTCATCCAAGCAAGGAGAAGTTCAAAACAACCCCGCATCACTGAGTCTTCCTTAGTTAGCAAATGCAAAACTTGTGGTAGCACACTTCACTCAACCACTGACCATGAATCAAATGCTAAGTTTAAGTAGACCATCAGAACCAAGCCCACTAGTAAGTGGGTCATCAAGACAAACTAATTCAGTTTACTATTTGTGTAGAGACACGCAAGGGAGCCTATTTGCCATCTAGATAGTGGATGCTTAAGGAGCATTACTGGTGTGAAGGAGTATCTACACAAGTATGTAAAGGAACCAAGACCCAAGGTAGTATTTGGTGATAACTCATCATGTCCCACTGAAGGTTGTGGTTTAGTAAACTGTAATGGAATAGTTTTCTCTCTAATAGCTTATGTCAATGGTCTGAAGTACAATCTTATCAGTTTCAGTCAGTTGTGTGATGCAAAATCCTATGAGAGATGATGTATATGTTCTAGACATGTCAACTCTCTCTCAGAATGGAACATGTCTCTTTGCCAAAGCCACTGAAACTGTCAACTGGCTATGGCATAAGAGACTCTCTCACTTAAACTTCAAAAATATAAACAACTTGGAAAAACAAAACAAAGTCCTTGGTTTCCATCACTGGGTTTTGCAAAAGATAAACCATGCTCAACCTGTGAAAAAGGCAAACATCACAGAGCATCATTCAAAACAAAACAAAAATTTTCCAACAAAGCCTTCACCTCCCCTGCATATGGATTTGTTTGGACCGTTACCCAAGATCAATCCAAAGCATGAGATGTATACACTTTTCATTGTTGATGAGTTCTCAAGATACACTTGGGTATACTTTCTTTCCAAAAAGAGTCAGCAAATGCTAAACCATAATGTCATTCATCAGAAGATTGAAAACCGAATGACATTATGTTAAACAAATCAGAACAAACAATGGTACTGAGTTCAGAAATCAAGAGCTTGAGAGTTTCTGTGATGAAACGGGAATTTCCGAAAAATTTTCATCTCCATACACCCCTGAACAAAATGAGGTAGCTGAAAGAAAAAACAAAACTCTCATTGAGGCTGCTAGAACCATGTTAAATGGCTCAGCACTCTCAAAGCACTTCTGGACTGAAGCTGTCAAAACAACCTGTTACACTCAAAAGAGGTCAATCATTGTCAAATGGCATAACAAAACCTCGTATGAGATCTTCAAAGGAAGACTTTCTGGTATCAGCTACTTTCATGTGTTTGGGTGTCCTGTGTTCATTCACAATCACAAGTGTGGAAAACTAGAAGGGGGGGGGGGGTTGAATAGTTTTACCAATTTAAAACTTCCTTTTAAATATCTAGATCGACTTATGTCAATCTTATTTGGATGTGTGTTGGATGTTGATAAACAAACATATAGAAGTATGTAATGAAAAGATAAGAGTAAGAAGCACAAAACCACAAAGCGAGTATTTATAGTGGTTCGGCTACAAGGACACCTTCCTTGCCCTACTCCACTCCCCGAGTCACCTACTCGAGAGTTCGTAATCACTACACGACACCAACTCCTTATAGGGGAGAAACCTTGTAACACCCCAACCCGACAAGGGTAGAAGTATCACATTCTGGTGTCATATCAGAACATACAAATAAAATTTTACAAGCGGAAGCCTTAAAGAATAAAATGCCAAGTCATATAAATGGATTACTTACAAAGAAAATACAAAATCCAAAATGTCAATAAAATGAAATGAGATATTGAAACAATTTCTCTTCAAAATAAGTCCGAAAGATAATAAGGTAACTAGGGTCGGTCCACTCAGATAATCCAACTCTCAGCCCATCAAAGCCCATCTTCAACCTAAAACCTGCCGCATGAAAAGAAATGCGCTGAGCTTAAAAGCCCAAAGGAACAGATATAACAAAAGGAAAGCTAAACAAAATCGAAATGCTGAAATGGAATAAAGAAACTGATAACAAGGTCGCAAATAAAAAAGAAGACAATGAATCAATGAGGATCCTGCGGAACACAATTATACGATATCAAAGCACATATAACAAGGAGAACGAAGCAAATCAAAGCATCGATGACAAACATAGAAGCACATACAAATCAGCATACAAGCAGAAACATAAACCATCATAGCAGACGTCGCATTCACACAACATATATGTCAGTCATACAATCAATTCAGAAGTCAGAAGACATACGAGCCAAACAGATATCTACAGGAAAGCCGAAGCAATTAATTACTAGTGAGCATGGCAATCACACTGTCAAAACCCTTAGTTAAAAATATAATCGCATCATAATCAAAGAAGTACTAACAGTAGTTAACCCATGGCAGTCACACCGAACAAGTAGGAATACAGTATGAATAGTATAATTGAATGAATTAGGGACATAGCAGGACAATTAAACAAGTTACAAGCTAGACATCATAAGTTGAACCATTTACCCAATCAAGCCGTAGCATAGACAGAAATGTAAACATGGCAGGTCAACAACAAGCAGATAAGGATACTATCGGATAGTCATAGTCTACGAAATTAACTTACCGAAGTACACAAAATGAACAGACAAAACTATCGATTTCACATTAGCATGGTCACCAGACAATTCAGAGGTTCACATAACAGTGAGATCAAATATCATCAGATGAAAACAGGTAACTCAGATAGCCGCATATTAATGACATCATAGCAGGAAAATCAGTAGTCACATAAAACATAAATAGCATAAACAATTCCAATAAACATATAATAACCCGATACGTGAATGGAATGATAGTATGAAGTAACGTAATAAGAGTGTGATAGATCAAAGCAATGGAATATATATATATATCTTGGTAATAGAGTGAGTCATGTAAGGGTACTGAGTATCGAACAATTAACGTAGCATATGGTGCGCTGGGGAATACATAAGGTACAATATAGGTATATCAAAGGTGTAAGGGTTGTCAGAAATCTATCCCGAGCCAACAAAACAAACTATATCAATAGTGGCATAGCGCCCAAGTAACCAATAGTATCCATTGTATTCGGAGGGGTGACCTCGGAATACCAAACCAATATGAGGGGAGACCTCAGTAACCAGTGGAGTAGCTAGCTCCCAAAATGTGAGGGGGTGTATTTCACACACGCACCGCATCACCAAAACAATTCATATCATATCAAATTCAAATACAAATCAAAACAAATCTAGGATGCATCCATACGCCCCCTGCAAAACCAATAGTGGCCAATCCAATACATATATCTGAAGCGCGCATAATCAATACAAAATGGGGACGGTGTGGAACATCCGAACATCACTCAACCACACTAAAGTCATGCCATTGGTGCATCAATGACACGGACATGGAACCCCCATGCCTAGTTAATGGCTCGGGTATCAACTGACAGGTCAAAGTGTACAAAGATAAAGGTCAATCAATATCAAAGGTTCAATATTAGCAGTTCACAAATCAATATCAATAATCCAATATCAATGGTTCAATTATCAAAGGTCCATTAGCAAAGGATCAATATCAAAGGTTCAATAGCAAAGGGTCAATATCAAAAGTTCAATAGCAGAGCAAAGGTTCAATACCAAATTGGCAATAGGTCAAAGATGCAAATAGATCATGAGAAACCTTATGAGAAAGGTCAGAATATCTGTACCTCAATCAAAGCAAGTAAAATAGAAACGTAAGTCACACGATGAATCAATGCCGCCGTCCGGAACCTAAGAATTAGATAACGCTTATTAAGATCAGATTACTCATTTTAGACGGCTTTCCATTTTTAGCAGGTTTCCACTTTTAGTAAGTTTCCAAAATTAGAAGGTTTCCATATTCAGAAAGGTTTACACATCATAAATTAGGTTAAGTTATCAAATAAATCCCTCTCATGGTATGACAACTTTCCATATTTAGGGTTCAAAGTGTAACTATCAAAATCGATCATTATATCCATAAGTTACTCCTAATTACTATTTTAATCCTCTTATTATTCACAACTTACAATTTAGTCCCTCTACTTAATTAAATTACAATTTAGCCCTTTTAATTATCCAAAAATACAAAATAGTCCATTAATTATACAAAATTACACCTTAACCCAATAATTATACATATTTATACGAACACCTTCAATTTGTCATAATTTACAAAATAGCCCCTCTAATTTAAATAATTTCAATTCGGATTATTATATTTATCAAAATACCATTTAAACCTTCAAGTTACAAAATTTACACATTAACCCTTCCTTTTATAATTTTTACGAATTACCACAGGTCCAAAATATTTTATAAAAATAACCCTCTATTTTATTATTTCACAAAACTTCCCCAAAACTTTATTAATTCTATTCGGTAATTAACAAAATTAGGAATTCTTAAACAAAATTAGAATTAAACATTATAAACAGTAAAAATACATTAGACACACTTTAATTTCATCAAATAAATTAACTAAGACCAAAACTTAAGGTTATACAATTTATTCATAATTACTCTAATTATTTTTCCATTTTACACCCGATTTGAATATAAATTCAATAACAAATAATCTAAGCTTCAAAATTTATTCCCAGCATTTTTATGATGTTTTAGGACGTATATAGAACTAGAATTAAATATATATGAAGCCATGAAAATTCATTTTACCGATTATAGCAATTTAATTCATTTTTAGAATAATAATTCATAACAAATTATTTAACGTGTATGGTTAGGTCTAATTCGTATGGTATGATGTATATGATGTTTATAGATGATAGAAATACCTCTTGGACGATTTGGACAAGAAAATAACAAGGACAACAATTATCCTATTCGGCTAGATTAAAAACGAAAACAATTTCCACACGCGTTCAAAACAGCCTTCAAAAATATTCCAACAATTTTCTCCTCTTCCTTGGCTCACTTTCTTGCTGATTTTCGAATGGAGATGGGAGAATTTCTTTTGTGCCGTAACTTTTGAGGTGTAGGAGGATATTAGGGTTTTTGATTTTATTTAAAATATATGGTAAGTTATAATTGAGGTTAATTAAGAATTAGTAGGAAAGTATATGAGAAATAAATGGGGAATTGATGCTAGGCGTTTTGTTTGGACGATTTTAAGGGGATAGGATCAATTTTTATGACTTTCCATCTTTACCAAAGTATCATGTATCTAGTCCTCATTTTGGTTCGAGTTAATTTGTACATAACTTAATATAATTAGTACTTTAGGAGTTATTTAATTATGTAATATTTAATTGTATTCATAGGTAAAATATATTCGAAATAGTCTTGCTAGAAATAATTTATGATTTGAATGTTAAACGTATTTAACGAAATTGACGTGTTTTACGATTCTTCGTAATTATTTACTTTGAGGGGCAAAATGGTCATTTCACACGTTTACGATTTTATGGTTTTACAAAAATTCACAACGTTGCCTACTCTTTTTCCGGTACTTGGCTAACCACCGGGTTCTTTCACACCAAGGTGAACCACACCTAACACAACGTTGCCTACCCTTTTTCCTGTGCTAGGCTAACCACCGAGCTCTTTCACTCCAAGGAGAACTAATCCTATCACAACGTCGCCTACCCTTTATCTGGTACTAGGCTAAGTACCGAGTTCCATTACAATGGAGGAACTACTACCCAACACTACACCAACGACTAATCCCAAAGGAGACCAACTCCTTATTACAACAACATCAAGGATATCAATATCCTTGAATCGAATACTAATCTATCTTGTACATCGAAACACACCATATCGAATGTACATCTAAGGCATCTTTCACTAATGCCTTTAACTAGATCTACAAGACACCCTTCACTAATGTCTTGTGTCTTGACTTCTAGGCACCCTTCACTAATGCCTACAATACGGACGATCGACACCTTTCACTAATGTCTTCGTCTTCACACTTGAGACATTTTTCACTAATGTCTTCAACACTACACTTCTTAGAAGAAAGAAAAGAATCATCAACAAGAGGACTTTAGTAGTCTTGATGATGAGGAAGCATGGCAACTCATGGACTTGAGCTTGCTTGACTTCAAAGGTGGTGATCTCGCCTTTAAGAGGATCCTAGAGGATCACACAAAAACAAAACTACAAACATAGATCACTTGGATCTGTGGTTAGAGAGTTTTTAACTCAGGGAGAAAGTATGTTAGAAAGAGATGAGAAACAATGAAGAAATGGCTCACTATTTATAGAGGAAAATATCTACTGTTCCCCGGATCCCACGGATCCCTCCTACAAGGGATCCGTCTAGCGTAAAGCTAGGGATCCGTGGGACGCTCCTCTTTACCCATAGGTATTTTGGTTATGGGTTGATCCATGGGTCTTTAACTAGATACAATGTATCTTTTGAGTGCAATGCACCTAGTCACATGGGTATGGGTCAATACCATGGGTTATGGATATTATCCATATATGATATAAGCATGATGTCATGCCATGGGTTATGGGTCAAGCTCCATGGGTCATGGACTTTGGGTTGTACCCAACTACATTCAATGTATTTGGTCAATGGGTTATGATACTTAGTTTCTACCCATTTATATTACCCAATATACTACATACTAGTTATTTGTAAATTTTACCCAAATATGTAAACGCTAGTTGTTGTACATATGTAATATTAAATCATAAAATCACTTATACTTGTTTAGCGTTTTATGTGAAAACGTAAGTATGTTAGAAACTATTAGTTCAAACCATTTACATATTTTATTTGTTTCGTTAAAATGATTTTACGTTTGTTATCGACAAAACATTAGAAGATCGTAAAATATAAATAAACGTTTTTACGGTTTATTTGTATTAACAATCTCCCCCTTTTTGTTGATGACAACACATAAAATTATTTTAAGGAAAAGCTAAATTCGTAAAAGTTTGAATTTGTAGTTTTTACTTTCTTCTCCTCCTTTTTGTCAAAACAAAAAGAGCTTCGAAAGGAAACTAACACATTGTTTTTAGGAAAAACATGTGCAAAATAAAAAAGAAAAAAAATAGAGAGCAAGTAACGGGAAAGGATCTCGTCTTTACTCCCCCTTGACGAGGCCATCCCTATGTAAGGGCGTCAAGAGAATAATACTAAGCTAGTTCATTTGCAACTAAGTTTGCAAAAGATTTCGTCTATGTGACGAATGTGCTCCCCCTTGATGATTGCAATTTTGCAAAGGGGTGTCATGAAATGTAATCCTAATATTGCAAGTCTTCATTTGTAAATTGAATAACTACAAAACAAAGGTTAGAAAACAAGTATAATGCATATTTTCCTACAAATATGATCCAAGTTAGTAGAAAAATAGTTTTCTGTATCACGGATCCCACGGTTCCCTCCTTGTAGGGATCCGTCTAGGCAATTTTAAGGGATCCGTCTTGCTGAAGATTAATTTCAGCAATGGTGATATAACATATTATGTTAATATCAAAGTGAGATATGTATTATACAACATTATCATATACTCAGAAATATAGCAAGTAGCATGTATTTTCATTTAATAAAACTAGAGATATGATATACATGACTCTAAAAACTAAGAAAATGATCGATATATGACTTGGAATTACTAGACTTATCTAACTAACGCTTGATACTAGGACACCACTAAAATCCTCTAGCTCAAGTTAGTTTAGGTTTAATCTTGTCGAAACGTTCGAGGAGGTGATAGAACATGAAACGTTGATCTTCTCGTACTTCATGTATCAAACTTTCAACATGTTGACAATGATAACAATCTTTGTCATGGCTAGGAAGTGGTGGTGGAAGAAATGAAATTTCTTGATGCGAAGGATCAAGTGAGGCGGGTTGTGGAGCCTCAAACGATGGAGGGATTGGTGGAGGCGCATTTGAAGATGGCTCGACCAAGAATGATGGTGGTGGTAGAGAAGTGTCAACTTCCATATGGTCGGGTGGTTGACTTTGATGATTCCTCATAATCCAAATGGGATTATATGATGGTGATGGCGAAAAGGAAGCCGGAGCTAATGTTGACTCAACACTTTGATTTTGTACCATTATTCCTCCCAATGAGGAGAATGTTGCCGTTGGAGGAGGATGTGACGGCCTAGGAGGTAAATCCTCTAAATTGTAGAGGTGTGGTGATGATAGTGGAGCTGTAAACAAGATAGCTCTAGGAACCAATGGTGATGGTTTAGTGGAGATGATATTGTTTGTCCTAGGAGGTATGGTGGTGTTTGGCATAGGTAGTTTTGTGGGTACTATCCTTTTAGGAATTGGTTTGATTGGTTGAGGAGGAATCCTTGCGTTTGTTGCCTTGACCGGAGATGATTCGGTTGAAGAGATTTCGTGTATAACACAAGCAATTTTCTTTGGGTGGTTCTTTGGTTGATAAGTTGCTACTTGGAGTTTTCCTCATGATGAGATGATTTCAAGAGGTTTGCAAAGATTTCTAAGTGCTGAAAATGAGGATGAAGATGATGACTTTAGAAGTCCTAACAATGTGGTTTATAAGGCAAGAGATTTGACAAGTGCATTCAAGACTTAAACCACTAAGATTCATTGGAATGTGATGATTAACATGCACAAGAGTCAACTTAAGAGTTGTACTGATCTAGGAACTCATTTAAGATGAGATGAAGTGTTTAAGTTAGCAAGATGAGCTTGAAATGATTGTTTTAGCTAGAGTTGACATAAATCTATCATACGGATCCCACGGTTCCCTCCAAAGAGGGATCCGCCTAGGCTAGTTCTAGGGATCTGTCTATCAGCAGCTAAGAAAGGATAGCAATGAGTTTTGTAAGGTCTAATGCCTATTTCTTCTTGAGTGTTTCAGTTTATCTAAGTGTTTTAAATGAAGAGGTGCTTAAGTACTTAAGGGTAATGAGTGATGTAGTTAATGATTGCCTTTTATGGAAGAAATTGGAACTTTCATGAGTACCAATGAATGAACAAAAGATGACACTAAAGATTTTGAGAGTGTCAAGTGAAGCTAAATGATCCTAGAGATCAGATAGTGACTTAGAATAATGTTTTGGAGAATATCCTAAAGGCTTAAGATGGAAAAACTAGAATTTAATCAATTTCGACCAATTTTGAGGTAAGGAGGATTATGATCAATTTTGCTATAATTGAAAGATTTCCAAAGTTAGGTATGAGGGATCATGTGAGAAGTGATGTATGAGTTTGAGAGCGGAAGAGTAATGGGTTTAAATGAAATGATAGATCTACAAGCGTCTTGATTGTGATCTAGGTGAGTTGTGTGAGTAGGAAGGATCTACTTAACTTGATAAGGACTTAATTTGCCTTAAGACACTATGTCTAGCTTAGTGTGAGGAGTTCTAAAGACATGTTTAAAATACAATGATTGTAATTTTCTGTTTGCCGGATCCCACGGTTCCCTAAGAGTAGGGATCCGTCTAGCACAAACTTTGGGATCCGTCTATCTGCTAAGCAGGACCTTTACTAAAGGTATGCAATGATTTTGACAATGCATTATATTCCAAGGTTGGTTTTAAGAGGTTCTAATACTAAGATATAAATTGTAAGATGTTTTATTTCATGAAGGAAATTGGATTACATTGATAAAGCATGAGTACAAAAGGATTGATCCTATTTGAAAGACTACTAAGTTCTATGAGCGTTTTCGCTAGAAGGATCATCAAGTGGTTGATGAGTGTTGATGGAATCAAGAATGAATAAAGTCTTCATGAGTGATATGTTTAGTGGTTCCATCATCTTGTTCACAAGTACGTACAACGGACTTTGAAATTGAGGATGAAAATGCATGACGTTATGATAGAGGCGTGTCAAGAACATTCCATAAAGGATGAGTTTATTCTTGGAGCCTTGAAGATTTACAATTCGCCTTGCGAAGAAGTAGGCGATATTGTATGGTTGTTGTGTTAGCAAACAATACATTATGTGAGCACAACAAGCGGGAAGGATTTCTCGATTTCCCATAAGACTCCAAAAATTTTCACGTAGGATGAGTGCAAGAGGCTTGTACTCTTCTCGGATGTCCCTTGTAAAGATAATGTTTGGATCGGAGTAATATGGTTGAGGTTTGCATATTAAGCGATTCAAATCCTTCGGGGAGGGTATGTGTGAACAAAATGGACTATTTTCTTCACGAAAGTTGAAGAGAGAATCAAGAGACCAATATTCGGTGAAGGCACATTGTCCATGATTTGGGATCCGGAGGATGTGAGCAAATTGCCCAAGAGTTAAAACAAACTTTTGGTTTTTGATCCAAAACCAAAGAGATCGAGAGCGATCCTCATTTAACGAAGTTCAACTTGACGAAAAAATTCCATTATGAACCTTGGACATATCTTCTCGTTGATTTCAAGAAGACATTCTAGTCCTATGGCTCGGAAGGAGGTATTAATACCTTCTTCTAATTGTAGAGAGGTGTCTACAATACGTCCTTCGTGGAAGTGACGGTTTTCGAGATTATTGAACCCACGGACATGATTGCCGTGTGTTGGGCCCAAGGAGATGTTTTGGTAGACGCTAGTGAGTGAAAAATCAAACTCATATTCATGCGTCATAGTTGAGCCTATAGAAAAGATGAGTTAATAGAAAGTGAGGTTTTGTGGTCAATCAATGATTATCTAACGCTTTTACTAGATTTTATTAACAATGATTTTAACAAACAATGAACTTAACTCACTTATGATTTTGACATTCTAGTGGAATATTACTTTTAGAAAGAAAGTGGTTTTTATTTTGCATGAAAAACTGTTGTCCAGGTGTACGGTTCCCTTTTATAAGGGATCCGGCTAGTCTAACTTTCGGGATCCGTGGATTTGGAGTAACAAAAACATATTTCTTGATAAAAACATAGGTTTTTAGATCTTATAGTTTTATACCAAGATATGTGTTTTAGCCTACATTTTCTTTTAGCATGCATACATGGCTTTCTAATGTATCACGATAGAATGAATTAAATCAAAAGGAAATGATAAATACATTATGAGAATAATAACTTAGATAACTAAACTATTAGTAATATTTCATTTCAATGCTAAGAATGATACAAAGGATTGGGTATATAACCCCAATGTAGATTAACAACACAAAGTATATGTCTCCGTATGTGAACTTCATCATAGGGAACACAAGTGCGATGAGTGTTAAGGCGATGAGCACGAGGGCGATGTAAACCATGTTGATGACGAACCTTCTTGGTTTTGATTTGAGATGAGATGAGATGAGAGGAAGATGAAGTTTTGAATGAGAGGTAATTTTTTGAAAGTGGAAGATTTGAAAAAGTGGGGATTTGATAGAGTTGAAAGACGGATGGTTTATTTATGGGGATTGAGGAATTTTTGAGATTTGTGTTTTGTTTTATTATTAGAAGTATATGATTTTTGGATTAAATGAAATAAAACACAAGTTTTATAAACCACAACTTTAGACGAGAAATAAACACGTATGTAAGAGAGGCTTCCTAATGAAGCTACATGTAATACATGTATATGCATAAAAGATAATCATATAAACACCTAAGTAACCATACTTATTTATCAAGCTAATGTCATTTAGAGATAAGTGGAAAGTCATACCTCGAATGCACTTAGGAATGTCTTTACAAATGACACAACAAATGTCAGAAGACAATTCCAGCTCCTTTCTGCTCAAGATACCTTCTTAGGGAAGGTATTTTTGTTACCAAGCGATTTCTATGACTTGGTATGTATGAGCTTTGACTAATCAATCATGACAAAGAGGATTAGTGCAAAAAAAAATATTAAGAAAAATGTTGTCATCTAATCAACATCCAAACAAAGAGTTTTGAAAGACATGGTGTTTGTTTTTATGAAAAAAAAACCTTCTTTGTAGTTTTCAATTAACTAAGGATCGTATCAAGTTTTTAAAGTACAATATACTTCAAGAGACTTGGTAACGAATCTCTGATGCCAATTGTGGAAAACTAGAAGGGGGTTGAATAGTTTTACCAATTTAAAACTTCCTTTTAAATATTTAGATCGACTTATATCAATCTTATTTGGATGTGTGTTGGATGTTGATAAACAAACATATAGAAGTATGTAATGAAAAGATAAGAGTAAGAAGCACAAAACCATAACGCGAGTATTTATAGTGGTTCGGCTACAAGGACACCTTCCTTGCCCTACTCCACTCCCCGAGTCACCTACTCGAGAGTTCGTAATCACTACAAGACACCAACTCCTTATGGTGGAGAAACCTTCATAACGTTGCCTACTCTTTTTCCGGTATTAGGCTAACCACCGGGTTCTTTCACACCAAGGTGAACCACACCTAACACAACGTTGCCTACCCTTTTTCTGGTGCTAGGCTAACCACCGAGTTCTTTCACTCCAAGGAGAACTAATCCTATCACAACGTCGCCTACCCTTTATCTGGTACTAGGCTAAGTACCGAGTTCCATTACAATGGAGGAACTACTACCCAACACTACACCAACGACTAATCCCAAAGGAGACCAACTCTTTATTACAACATCAAGGATATCAATATCCTTGGATCGAATACTAATCTATCTTGTACATCGGAACACACCATATCGAATGTACATCTAATGCACCTTTCACTAATGCCTTTAACTAGATCTACAAGACACCCTTCGCTAATGTCTTGTGTCTTGACTTCTAGGCACCCTTCACTAATGCCTACAATTCGGACGATCGACACCTTTCAATAATGTCTTCGTCTTCACACTTGAGACATTTTTCACTAATGTCTTCAACACTACACTTCTTAGAAGAAAGAAAAGAATTATCAACAAGAGGACTTCAGTAGTCTTGATGATGAGGAAGCATGGCAACTCATGGACTTCAGCTTGCTTGGCTTCAAAAGTGGTGATCTCGCCTTTAAGAGGAACCTAGAGGATCACACAAAAACAAAACTACAAACATAGATCACTTGGATCTGTGGTTAGAGAGTTTTTAACTCAAGGAGAAAGTATGTTAGAAAGGGGTGAGAAACAATGAAGAAATGACTCACTATTTATAGAGGAAATGTCTACTGTTCCCCGGATCCCACGGATCCCTCCTACAAGGGATCCGTCTAGCGTAAAGCTAGGGATCCGTGGGACGCTCCTGTTTACGCATGGGTATTTTGGTTATGGGTTGATCCATGGGTCTTTAACTATCCATGGGACGCTCCTATTTACCCATGGGTATTTTGGTTATGGGTTGATCCATGGGTCTTTAACTAGATACAATGTATCTTTTGAGTGCAATGCACCTAGTCACATGGTTATGGGTCAATACCATGGGTTATGGATATTATCCATATATGATATAAGCATGATGTCATGCAATGGGTTATGGGTCAAGCTCCATGGGTCATGGACTTTGGGTTGTACCCAACTACATTCAATGTATTTGGTCAATGGGTTATGATACTTAAGTTTCTACCCATTTATATTACCCAATATACTACATACTAGTTATGTATATATTTTACCCAAATATGTAAACACTAGTTGTTGTACATATGTAATATTAAATCATAAAATCACTTATACTTGTTTTAGCGTTTTATGTGAAAACGTAAGTATGTTAGAAACTATTAGTTCAAACCATTTACGTATTTTATTTGTTTCGTTAAAATGATTACGTTTGTTATCGACAAAACATTAGAAGATCGTAAAATGTAAATAAACATTTTTACGATTTGTTTGTATTAACAACAAGGATCACTTAGGCAAATTTGATGCAAAAGCTGATGATGGATATTTCTTAGGTTACTCACTGATCTCTAAAGCCTTTAGGGTGTTTAACACTAGAAGACAACAAGTTGAGGAAACCTTTCATGTCACCTTTGATGAAAGTTCTGAAAGCATCAGGTTCACCAATACCTCAGTGGAGGAAATAGGAATTGATTACTCATCAAGATACCCTCATGATAAGTTCAACACTGAAATCAATTCCTCATATCATGTAGATGCTGATATCTCATACTATGTCTTGCCTCACAACCTCCCTCAACCAACAATCAGTGAATTCATTGATACTCCATCTGTCCCTACTGGGATAAGTAATACTGAACCAAATGTTCATGAACCTGAAATTCATGAATCTCAACCTGAACAACAAACCACCTCATCAAATGATGATGTTTCTGTTGCACCTACCCCTGAACCCATTCCTGAGCTCCTAGTGACCTCATCAAGCTCAGATTCTAGACCACAAAGTAAGTGGACTAGATCTCAAGATATAGAGCTTGTAAACATCATTGGTGAACCCACTAAAGGAATGCTCACAAAAAGCATGGCTGCTAAAATATCAGCATCTTTAGCTAATAAATGTCTATATGCTGATTTTCTCTCAGAAATAGAACCCAAAAGTGTCAATGAAGCTTTGAAACATCATAGCTGGGTTCAGGCTATGCAAGAAGAACTTCAACAGTTTGATAGAAACAAGGTCATGACCTTGATCAAATGTCCTCAGGATGTCATTGTCATAGGAATGAAGTGGGTTTTCAGAAACAAAACTGATGAAAACGACACTGTCATTAAAACAAAGCCAGACTTGTAGCCAAAGGTTACAATCAACAAGAAGGCATTGACTATGATGAGACATTTGCTCCTGTTGCAAGAATGGAAGCCATCAGGATCTTCCTTACATATGCAACATACATGAACTTCAAAGTTTACTAAATGGATGTCAAAAGTGCCTTCCTAAATGGTGAACTCAAAGAAGATGTATATGTTCAACAACCCCCAAGCTTTGAGAGTAGTGAATACCCTGACTATGTCTGCAAGCTTGACAAAGCCCTATATGGACTGAAACAAGCTCCCAGAGCATGGTATGAAACTCTCTCAGCCTTCCTGATCCAAAACAAGTTTGTCAGAGAAAAGATAAACAACACCCTATTTATCTATAGGATAAAACAAGATGTGATACTAGTCCAAGTCTATGTTGATGACATCATATTTGGCTCAACAAATTATACTCTTTGCAAACAGTTTGAAAAACTGATGACAAATAAATTTTAAATGAGCATGATGGGTGAACTCACATACTTCCTTGGACTACAAATCAGGAAAACTGATAAAAGGAATCACCATCAGTCAAGAAAAATACACCAAGAATATCATGAAGAAATATGATATCTCTAATTGTACCTCAGTGAAGAATCCAATGGTTCCTCCAAATAACCTTGCACCTGATCTCACTGGCAAATCAATTAATCAAACTCATTTCAAGGGGATTGTAGGATCACTGATGTATCTAACTGCTTCCAGACCAGATATACAATTCTCAGTATGTCTGATTGCAAGATATTAGTCTAATCCTAAGGAGGCCCATCTCACTATAGCCAAAAGGATTCTCAGATACCTAAAGGGAACTCCAAGACTTGGACTTTACTATCCTAAATGTTCAGGGTTTGACCTCAAAGGTTATTCTGACTCTTCTAACAGTTGTTGAAGTTAATGAGATATTATTTTCTGATGAAGAGATTGTTGCTGACAGTGAGGACGAGATTTTTTCTGTTGGTGAAGAAATGGACGCTGATGTTCAACCACAAGAACAAGAGCATTAGCCTGATCCAAAAGAGCCAGAAGAGTCACCCTTTCAGCCTGATGATGACTCCTCTGACTCTTCAGACTCTTCCACCTCTTCCTGCCCTGAGGAACTGAAGAAATATGACAACGTTCTTCCCCTGACTGAAAGGCAGCTAGTGATGTGGTTAAAAAGGCTGCCAGGAAGCTATACTCTGTAGTGACTGATAGTCTTTGGGATCAACATATTGAAGCAACTAGAAGCTACGCTGATCTCAAGGCTGAAGTGGTTTCCAATTTTGAAGATAATGATGAACACAAAGATCTCATTTATGACCATCTTCACAAGCTGGATGATCACCTGAAGAAATTTCTCAAAACTTTTCAGGATGCTCATACCAAGCTAGATGAAATCAGGGAATCAGTCAAAGAAGACCCTGCACTCAAATCCAAAGTGCTTGAGGCTACGGAAACATACATGAAGAACTCTTCTAGTCTCACTGAACTGATCACTATGCTGAATAATTCAAACGTTCAGGGTCTTACCACTTCAGTCCAGACTCTTCAGTCCACTCTGGGATCATTAGATACAAAGGTTGTTGAGCTGGCTAAATCATCTTCTTCTATGGCCTGGAATCTCGGGCCTAGAATGAATGCTCTTGAACTATCTCAGTCCACACTTGGAGAAAAGGTCACCAGCCTTCAAAAAGACACATTAGACATCAATTCCATGGTCTCAGATTTTATCATGCCTTCAAAGGTCAAGCTGCTCCTTCTCCCTCAGTGTCTCAACTAACTCTTGCTCTCACTGTCGCGCCAGCAACAGTTGAGGGGGAGAGATCTGCTGAAGAGACTCCCTCTCAAACTGAGGGGGAGCCAACTCAACATGTATCTGCAGTACCCATCTATTCCATCCTACCATCAGAAACACCAGTCACAACAACACTATCAGTAACAACAGCAACTACAACACCAGTGATGTCAACATCAACATCATCAGTCCAGGATAAAGGCAAAGGCATCATGACCACACCCAAGCCTGTCAAAATTCTTTATGAAATACATGGCAAAAAGTACCTACTCACTCCTGAATAACTAACTGCCTATCTTGAGAAGGAAGACAGACTCAAGAAACAGGCTGAAGAGGAGAAAAGAAGCAAAGATGCCTTGGTTAAGATGGTCCATGAAGAAGCCAAAAACTTGGGGATCGATCCTAAGACACTGGAAAAAAGACAAGTCGGTCTAAAGTTCAAGGCAGCTCAGGATGCTGAAATGACTGCCCTAAGAAAGAGATTGGATGAAAAGAACAAGAAGGCTGCTGAAATAAGGCAAGCAAGGATTGATCACTATAACTAGACTATGACAAGGGCCGGGCCCCTGAGAAAATTAGTGATGTATACATCATCCCTAGATCCAAACCACTTGAAATGAATGTCTATAGGGGGATGACAAAAGGGACTTTGAGGTTCATGATCCTATGAAGTCCACTGACTTCGGGATCACTGAACTTGATGAACTTGGTCCCATCATTGAAAAGAAGAAAAATCAGGTAGTCAAGGATTTATTGAAGTATCTTAGCAAAAGATATGAAAGACCAAGGGATGCACCAGCTCAGCTTGGAATACAATCAGCTCTCCCTGAAGCTCAAGGATCTCAGCCTCAATCATCACAAAGAAAAAGGAAGAGAGTTGAATCCGAACCTAAAGCCAAGGTCCCCGGTTTTGATTGTAATAGAGAGCTACCTGAAGGGGTAAAGTTTGTTAACGGCTTGGTCATAAAAGAGCTTGAAAGAGGACTCTTCTTCATTGATGTTTATGGAAACCCAACATTTCAAAAGTGGAGCGATATTGATCAGGCTGGCATAGCCACAATGCTGAGTTACTTGACAGTGGCCTCTCAAATTTAGTCTCCTGCAAACATCAGGTTTTGTCCTGACCTAAACGCCAAAGTGAGAGATCATCCTGATAAAACAACTCTACTGTCTAAGAAGCTTAACCTTGAAGCCCTGGGAACCCACATTGACTGATATCACTGAAACATCTATCTTTTGATCTTTTGTACTACTGTTAGGAACTTGTAATCCTTATTAAAAATGATGTATGTTTTTTGTTAAGATCAGTGTTCCTTATTATGTTTGCTAGTACATTCAGTGTAAGAAGAAGCCTCTTGCTCACTTACACTGATCAAAACACTTAGGCTACTTATATATCCAAATAGGGGAGACTGTTGGGTTCAGTGAATACAAAAACCCCTTAATTCTAGGATTTGGATAGAAAATACCCTAAGTGTTTATAACCTTAAACACTAACAAGTCACTGAGCGCATAGCCACTCAGTAAGCTATCTTCGGTATACTCAGTACGAGGCTAAGAAGTAAAGTCTCTCCACTCAGTGAGGCGGAACTCAAGGGGTGAAGATGAGTCAAAAGAAGATGGTGGATTCAGTGAGTGATGACAATAACTCACTGAATCCTAAAACTCCTCACCAACCATTATCATTGAAGACAAGACAGAAGATCAAGACTGAATGCTAACAAGACTGAAGAATGAGCAGGACAAGGCGGGATAAGTTTGAACAGATAAGACGAAGTCCTTATCAACCCAAAGTCAAACTTTCTCTAAAACAATAACAACCAGGATCAGTTTCATCACTGACAAGAAGAAAGCAACCTTGTCACTTACTCAATATAGCCATTGTAAACAGAGACAAAATACATCAGTATTTTGTCTTCTATAAACATGTCAGTTTGCCCTCTAGGATAAAGTTAAAACACACTTGTATAAATAGCCATAAGGTAAGAGTGAAAGTTTTAGCTTGTGCATTAATTGTGAAAAATACACACAAGCAATCTTTTACTCCTCCAACTACAACTATGTCCCTGAGAGAGCTCAGTCGTACCTGAGTAGTTGTGCTTAGACTAAGCCTAAGCTTCGTGAGGAGTTACACCATACTTGTCATTCAATCCCAAGTGCTGTTCCGCAAGCACTTGGGTAATATATATTTTTTGGTTCATTATTAATAAAGGATATAAACGTTGAAAAATCTCAGTGTGTTTAAGTTTTCTTATCTTGTTTAATTGTGATTTTTCAAAAAATTTACTTCAGTCATGTATCACACTTAGTGCAAAATTGTCATTTTACTAATTGTGAAACGGGAACAACACTTTCCTCCCTCCATAGAAGTGTTGTGTTGAAGGCATTAGTGAAAGGTGCCGAAGGGTCGTATTAAAGGCATTAGTGAAAGGTGCCAAAGGTGTACTTTCAATATGGTGCATGGATGTACCAATTAGATAGTTTGGCTTAAAGGATGTTACTGTCCTTCTAGTGTTGTAACAAGGAGTGTATCTCCTTTGGGTTAGTTGTGTTGTGGTGTAGTGTTGGGTAGTAGTTCCTCTTTTGTAATGGAACTCGGTATCTAGCCTTGTACCGGATAAAGTGTAGGCGACGTTGTGATAGGTTTGGTTCTTCCTCGTGGAAGAACTCGGTGTCTAGCCTTGTACCGAATAAAGAGTATCTCCGCCACATTAAGGAGCTTGTGTTGTGTAGTGTTTACAAACTCTCGAGTGGGGTACTCGGGGAGTGGAGTAGGACAAGGAAGGTGTCCTTGTAGCTGAACCACTATAAATACTCGTACCGTGGTTTTGTGTTCCTTTACTCTTTATTTTTGCATTACTTACTTATATGCTTATCTATCAATATCCAACACACATACCAAATAGATTGACATAAGTCGATTTAATATTTTTAAATAAAGTTTTAATCGGTAAAACTATTCAACCCCCCTTCTAGTTTTCTACACCCTCCATGAATGAACACCAAAAAGCTTGATAGAAATGAAATTAAGGCAATAGAAATTTGAACCAGCAGTACAAATACTAACTAGCAGTAGTAAAAACCATCCCCTTGAATGTAGCATATAAATGGTTAAACATTTTAACATCAAGCTTCCCGTGAAATCCATATGTTAACCATTTGAAGAATGTTGGCTCTATGTAATGATTACTGATGAAGAAAACCAAGTATTACCAACTTGATTTAGAAGTAGAATAACCCAAACTTACATCTTATATCTCGTCTTATAGATGTGACTTCAAACGTATACCCAAAACAAATGTATAGGGAGACCACAATCTCTTGACAATAATCCGCATCTTTAATGAGAAACTGAGCACAATAATGTAACTCCTTAAAGTGATAGCAAAACCATCTTGGTAGATTTGTCAATTCTTCATCACAACATGATCGCACGAACAAGTTACCTCCTGCTAAAAGGTATGATAAAACACAAACCTATGAAACTCCACTTCAACTTCAAATAGGTGATACAAACTTTTCTTCGTAATCAATTAAACCAATAAATCCACAAACAAGCCTTTAACCTGTTAAGAACATATAAAACAAAAACCAAAACTTCTTATGTGTGTGTCGTCCAACAATCAATCCGAAAACCAAATCCATGTTCGACTTCCCCTCAAATCATATACCACTGAATAATATGCTCCTCTTCTTAAACAAATCAACCTCTTCCTTTGAGACACAACTCGTACAAACTTAAAACAATACCAATAATATTGTTTCTCAAACCAGTGATCATCCAACCCCCAATCAAAGTTGAAAATAAATCAATAAGAGGTCAACAATATCATACTCCCTCTATCCAATTATATTAAACTGACCAAATAAAAATAAAATCACCGTCCCATGTCATTCGATTTTGTACGAGGGTAATGCTTCACGAGGAGGAATTAAAACCAAAGCAGAAAGCGAGAACCTGATCCCAACCAACACCAACCAATGTTATGGTATTATCATTGACTCATGACACAACATTGCATGACCACTGACCATGTTTACTTTTTGTACTACTCTATTGAATGTAATTTCATCAAGCAACCTTAACCACGAATAGTAGTAACGTACCAAGACAATATAAACATAATACGAACAGTACTAATATAAGCTGGTAGTATTAAGTCAAGAACTAGCAGTACTAACAGTCTTATGCGAACAATATTAAATTTCCAAGCTGGCAGTACTAATCGAAACTAGCAGTATTAACGGGTTGAAAGGCATTATTAACGTATTACCAGATGTAAACCAATACTAGCTCTTCTTCGATTATGCTCCTCGAATAAATGTACCTTAACAGCAGCATCAACTTAAATAGTATGAACATCCAATTATCAGCTTCAATCAAGAGTAGTACTAATCTAGAACGTATAGCTTTAACTCATGAAAGTAATCTGGAATGAACAGTACTAAGTGAACAGCTAGCAGTACTAACTGAACGTGGTATACACAGCAGTATTAACATGATCCCTTGAACTTGAATGATTAGAAACACATCATACCATCAAATCACAATAACGTATAAACATCAGTATCACATTCATGTTGTACCACAATCTTCATTAAGCGAATTAACATCCAATTCTCTGTTAGGGTTGCAACACCAATTCTTGATAAACACAAATTATTACAGCAACATATACATTAGGATTTCTTTATAGTGATCTCAGATCGCAATTAAAGTTCAAGAAACCCTACACCTTAATAATGATCAAACACTAAAACTCTAATATCCAAAAAACCCTAAAAATAATTCCACATCAAAGCTTCTATCTATCATGAATAATAGATGTTTTACCAACTTATATATATTAAATTAATTCAATATAAAACGAAATCAAAGAAGTTGATATCAAGAAAAGCCCTAAAATTCAAATACATGTATCCTCCTCTGCAGCCGTTTTCAACAGTTAATATCTGACGATTGAGACCTCAGAATGATGATCCCTCTGGTGGAAATCTTCCTTAATATACCAAGAACCTTCAACAAAAAATTTGTCCCGGTCCAATGATTAACAAATGATATATTTCCGTGTGAAAACAGCCCTGCAGAAAGATATGAAAATTTTTACCAAATTCAAAATTTTCAAGTGTTCTTCCAAAAATCTTGTAGATCCTAGATCAAGAGCCCCCAGGCTCTGTTACCACTTGATAGAATCGATGCTCAAAGGCTTTTTAGACCTTATCTAGGATAATAATAACATTGAACATAATACGCAACGGAATAAACAAAACATCAATGTTATTCATACAAGGTTTTTCGCCATCATCTCTACTCTATTACAAACACAACCAATAGCCCCAATACTACCTGATCAATGGTAGTACGGTTACTCAACAATAACATGGATCATAAGATCCTTTAGGCTAAACCAACCCTAGGCGTTTACAAGACAAACAAACGCCTAGGACACACACACGTACACCTTTAGTCAACTACATATCTATGCACGCTAACAATACATGACCTACATCTCTTTATATACTAGAGATTAGGTTAACAAGGGATAAACACAAAAGAAACAATAATATCTTCCTAATGTTTAGAATATTTCTTGTAATCTTCAACTCTTTGAAAGATATCCTCCTTTATCTCTTTAAGTCCTTCAAGTTTCATTATTTGTCATTGTTGCTTTTTAGTTTAGTACTTATCAACTCCAAATAATGAACCCAACATGATATGCTAATCAATGTTGCTATGACAGAAGTGTAAGATTTAATATCTTTCTTCAAGGAGTTTAGAGTCACTGGGTTTTCTAACGCGATTGATGTTGCTAAGCAAATTGCCATCGAAATGGATATCGATCCATCGTTCATTCAGAAGCGCGTTATTCGTAGAAAAACAATTTGATGAGGATCATGTTGAAGAAAATGTTATATTATCCGCTGAGGAATCATTTAAGGTCAATTATTTTCTGTACATTGTTGATCAGGCAATTGCTTCTCTTACATCAAGGTTCGAACAATATCAAGAGTATGCGAATATATTTAGTTTCTTATTTACATGTGACAAGTTGAAGCTCTACAATGAAGACCCTCTTAAATCGTGTTATAGTAGTCTTGAAGCCACACTCAAGAATGGCGATAGATCCGATATTAATCCAAATGAACTTTATGTTGATTTAAGGTCGCTTAATAATTACTTGTCAACCGAGAATATGAGGCCCGTTGATGTCTTAATTTTTTTGAAACAAGATGATTTTTATTCTAACGCAATAATTGCATATAGAGTATTGCTGACTATTCCAGTAACAGTGGCATCTGTAGAAAGAAGCTTCTCAAAACTGAAATTGTTAAAGTCATACTTGCGGTCAACAATGTCACAGGAAAGACTAAATGGATTAGCACTGATAGCTATTGAGAATGACATATTAGAGAGTGTTAACTATGATAATCTAATCAACAACTTTGCCTCCAAGAATGCTCAAAGAATCGCACTATTTAAATAGTTAATTTGAATGGTTGTAACCCCGCTAACCATTTCTTTTACTACTGTTGTTTCAATGTTTTTGAAATCTTGGTAATAACTTTTACGCATAATTGATGGATATTTTTATTTATACGTCTTTTTTTTTAACGACAACTTTTATTAGAAACCACTAGCAAAGAGCTAGAGTAAAATTACAAGGAAATCAAATAAGGATGCTGAAGCCAGCTATTCCAACTAAAAGTGCAATTACATCTAGCTCGACACCAAGAAAAAGAACATGAAACAATATCTTCAAAAATAACATCTTTTCGAGGAATTTGGGCCGTAAAAAGCAGTTGGTTCCTGTAATTTCATAAGCACTACCACGTTAAGTAGAAAACCCCTTCCAGCAGCCCTTTAGTTTTAGAGCATAACCTTAATGAATTGAACCAAGAAAGCCAATCCGAATACAAACCAAGAGGCGACCACATTAAGTTCCACCATCGACATACAAGACAAACAGCTTCATTGGCCAAACTACAACTAAATAACAAGTGCGACGTATCTTCATGATCTGCATTACAAACCGATCATAGTAAAGAAGGAACCTGGATACCTCGCTTCGTCAGGTTCAATCGAGGTAGACCTTCCAAGCAAACACGTTAATTTTATCGGGATGGATTTAACCCATCTCGTGGCAGAAGAGTCTTTTGGGAGAAAACACTCATCGAGAAGCATGCGAGCATCTTTGACACGAAAGACTTCTTCCCCATTCAAGTTCCAAACCCATCTATCCTCCAAATTTGTCAACATCGTCGTCTCAATTAACTTTTGAAGGAGGTCTAACTGGTAAGCTTCGACACCTCCTCTAACACTGCGCCGAAGAGAAGGAGCAACCGAATTCTGCAACTTATCAGCCACCGAACAAATTTTGTTGCCCTCCAAAGCGTAAATACGTGGAAACATATGACGAAGTTGAGTATCTCCGGTCCAAATATCATTCCAGAACTGCGTGCTCGTACCATTACCCACTCTACATGAGAAATCAAGTCAATGCCTTGAGCTTTAAGGACATTAATTTCCCTGATAATAGTGTTCCAAGTCGAAGAGCGAAACGGGGACAAATTGAGTAACTTTGAACCATACATAGATGTGATGAAACGACACCATAAAGAGCTATCCCGAGAGATGAACCTCCACACCCACTTGAAAAGAAGCGCCCTATTTAACGCATAAAAACTTGAAACACCTAAGCCTCCATATTTTTTTGACGCAAGAACCTTAGACCATTTGACCCACGTAATTTTCCTCTGGATGCCTTGAGTTCCATTGAAAAAATTCCTGCAAATGGATTCCATTGAGTGCAACACCGACTTAGGCACCTTGTAAAGGGACATGTGATAAATAGGAGTGGATCCTAAGACCGATTTAAGTAGCATAAGCCTTCCTCCGACTGATAGAGTTTTAAGCTTCCAATTCGATACACCCATATTAGTTTACATGGTCAAAAGCACAAACAGCTTTACCAAGTCAAAACTAGTTTTGCTATATTTTTTACACCCATGTTTAGTTTACACTAACGGCTTTGCCAAGTCAAAACTAATTTTGCTATATTTCTTACTCACGTGATAAATCCCAACATATTTGAGGTTAGTGCGCTTTACGCTTTATAAACTTGCGTAATTTCGTTGTTCCTCCAATGTGGGACTTAGTAAACTTACCAACCTCACTATAATTCCAACATAACCTTTGTAAACTGAATCTTAAGCAATTTCGTTAACAAAAGTTAAGACTGCGAATGTATCCGAATAGTTGATAAATAAGAAAGAAACAAATAGTACAACAAAATAGAAGGAAAACATCAAGATTCGTACAAATAAAAAAGGTACAAGCTCGCAACAGCCTTTTTTAACACTAAGGCATTAATTAATCAATATGCAAACAAAATGAACTTGAAAACAATCAAACATACCAGGAGTTGTCATCTTATTAGCCAAGCAAACACACATGCATTTCGCAATCGTACAAAAGAATTTGATTGCACTTTTAAGGGTGCTCAACTTCCTTTTTCTTGTTCATTTTTCTTGAGAAGGAAAAGGCTTGGGATTCATACTCAGATGAAAAGGCCCTATCATCCCTTGGTTCATCGTATACAAGGGGATATGTGAATTTGAAGATGACGATGATCTCAACATCTCGAAGTTTAATTGCTTTGGATCAATATGATTTCTCGAGTTATGGTCATGAGATGGTGGCGGGTACACAAGATGTTGAGATCCTGACATGTTAATGTTGAAGTTATGACTTGAGTCTTCTTGTTGTTGATGAGGTGCCATTGATCCATAGCTTCCAAATTGTGCTAAAGACAAACTTGAGGGATTCAGTTTAAGGAAAGAACTACTTGGCACAGCATTATTGAACATTAATGGTACGGATGACGATTGATTACTTGATTGAGCAAAGAAATGATCTTTCTCCTTTAATTTATTGGGATTCCAGTAATCCTCCCAACTAATACCACTGGTACTGGTTTTAACACCTTCAAGATTTTCGGATTGAGAAGCAACATTGATCATTGGCTGAAGACCTAATTGAGCAAAATTCCCCAATGGCATTTGAAGAGGGGGCAGTTCATCAATTTCATGCTTAGCTACATCGAGCAACCAATCAACTACCTTACTAGGTTGATTAAGACCAAGACGGTCTTGAAGATCATACAATTGAATAGCGGTCGGTACAGAGAGCCTCACTCGTCTATCTCTCAATCCTCTCACCGTACAAACTTTACTATGACGGTCTTTCCCACCGAAAGCTCTTGAAACTCGAACAATTCTAGGATCTTTCAACTTAGTCCAAGATGATGTCGTCAAATTAATTTTAGGGCTAGTCTTCCTACCACCATCCGTCCCTTCTTCCATTCGTGTAAGATCCGATTCTCTTAAGTTCATAATTGTTTATATTTATTCACTCATAACTGGTGCAATTAAGTTTTCCGGGGATATAGTTCCTTCTCTGCTTCAAAAAAGAGTGATCTGATTCAAAGTAAAACAAGCTTGATCATTCATTACTCCAATGTACTAACTAGAGATCAATATGTCTCACACACACAAACGTGTATAAAATAAGAAAACTTGAGCTGGAAAATCACTTAAATAAGCTATAATCTGTGTCAAACTAACAAATTGCTAGGCAAACACAATGAAAATTACATAGAACACAATTAAACATGTAACAAAACAAATTTACATGGTTGAGTGAATCGACAAATTGAAATGATCGACTTACGTTCATAGACGTAGATATTATGTTATGTATAAAGCGGTTTAAAAGTGTACATACCAC